>CM031243.1:794126457-794474168 GCA_018340775.1 Taxus wallichiana var. yunnanensis | reverse complement strand
TATTGCTGTTTTAACTCTACAAAAACACAAATACGCTCGTTCGGCCTCATGGCCACTCGAACGATCTGAAAATGAATATAAATATAACTCTAAAACCATATACATATGAATCACAACATCATCAAAGGAAACAAATTCTATATCATTTTACCTTCCGTCCAATAACCATATGATCATCAGAATTTAATTAAATTTTTCTAGTTCTACTCAATATATCAAAATATCACATGTCCTAAAAAACATCCATAAATATAACCATGCCAAGCAAGACATCATCATCAATATAAAAATTGTCTCTAAGTAATCATCATGCACCATATATGAATCAAATTCAACAATAATCCATGATCTAACATCTAACATCAACACTAAATCAAAACGAGTAATAATGTCCATAATATAGTCAGCAATGCCACTGATCAATATCAAAGATATCGAAGGAAGTGGGCAATTACATCCCCCTCCCCTTAGACTCAACTTCCTCTTGGGGAGTCACTTTGGAATGGGGACATGTGGGAACTAAACTCATAGTAAAGTAACATCCTCCTACGTAGTCAGCAGGTCTCATCATATCTATCCCACAACACCCGTGTTTTGGTCCAATATCTCTACCTTGAAGGCCCAGGGTCATGCGATCTATAATTGGAATGGGCTCTACCATCACCTACCCCCTAATCCACTGCACTCTATAATGTGAGGTCCAATCCAGCACATGAGAAGGATATGCAATATATCTCCTAATAATCGGGAACATGAAACACATCATGCGGATGCGAGACATGCTTAGGTGGTAATACTAGATTTCGGTAGGCCAAAGGGCAAATACGCTCGAAGATCTCCAAAGGAGCAACGTATCTAGGAGCGCAATCTTCAAACCTTTGCCATAATGGATAGGGATCTGATCTTGACTCTGAAGCATTTAAGGAACACCTTCATTCCTCCACATCAAAACTACGGTCGAGGCCCTCTACTGATTTGCATACTTCTTCTCTACCTATCCTCCAGTGCCTCCCGGCAGTCTCTGCATGCGATCATAGCCACCTACTTGCTCCATGTCCTACAATAAAAAAGATGGTCTCATGAAAATCATGTTCTCCAACTTTGTCTCCAGCTAAGAGGTGTCTCCATTATACTCGGCCATATGAAGCTTCAGAAATGAGTAATATATATAAAACTTCCGGGCATTTTATTGTAGGGAAAACTCCACCAAGTATAAGTACTCCTCCCATATCGCACGATGATCCATCACATACATCCTAAGCATGTACTACTGTGTGGGAATTCCGATTCACTCACTCAGTCATGCTATCTATCTCTGGGGGTGATATGTTGTGTTAAATTTTATCTTCGTCTCAAGGGCATGCCGCATGGTAGTCCAAAAGTGGGGAAGTATACAAAGGATCATGGAGTCCACGAAAATAATCTTCTGCGAATCCCATACAACACGACAATCTTATCAAGGTATACATGTGCCAATTTGTAGTGATTTAGCATAGGTGGTCTTCTACGAGAGAAAAATGAGCCACTTTTGTCAATTTATCCACCATGACCACGATGGCAAGTCAAGTGGTGGCATCTTGGCATGCGCTCAGTAGCTCCAATAATAAAGTCCATGGAAATGGTGTCCCACTTCCATTCCTGTATAACATTAGGATAGAGAAGTCCAACTGGATGCTGATGCTCGACCTTCACCTTCTGGCACTCTAAATAACGTGACACAAATTGATCCATGTCTCTCTGAAGTCCCCTCCCGGATATACAATTGTCTCAAAGTGGTTTCAGATCTCTCTTCTACACCTCGGGATGGGATGAATAGGGTGCATAATGTGCCTCTGTCAAAATGTCTTGCCTCAAGCTTCCATCTCTGAACATAAATCCAACCTCTATGCCTGAGAAGTCCATCTATCTCTAAGAAAAAGCCATCAAACTTCCCCTTAAGTGGTCTACGAGACTCGATCTCTGGCTCTGAAGTCAACATATGTAGAAGCTTTTAGTGAGGAAAACTCTTGTAGAATCTGCTGCTCTGCAAATCTATACTCACTTGAGGTGGCCATAACCACATGTCTCCATCTACTAAGGGCATCTGCTGACCCAAATTATCCTTTCCCTTCACATGTTTTATCTCCATATCATACTCATGAAAGCAACTCCATCAATGCCAGTGACAAGTGTTGAGATTTATTTGCATGAAGAGGTGGCGAACTCATGTGATTTTCACGAGTGTAAATCTCTAACTAAGAAGGAAGTGTCTCCAATGAACCAAGGTGTGAACAACTACCGCAAGCTCAAGATCATGATTCGGATGATTGATCTCGTAATCTTTTATTTTACGAGACTCAAAAGAAACTACTACGCCATCTGCATCGGCACACCTCCGAAGCCCTGCTAAAGAAGCATCCGTGCACATGAAAAACTCACCCCGAGAGGATTTGACACTGCAAGAATAGGTGATGTCGTGAGGTATTCTGTAGTGTTACGAAGAGCCTAATCACATGTGACCAACTGACAAAAAAATTCTTCCTTTCCATTTGAATGGAAGTGATGGGATGCATAATCCGAGAGAAATATTGAACAAATCTCCTATAATAACCTCTGTAATCCCATGAAGTTCGCACCTCTATTATAGTAGTGGGTGCTAGCTAATCCATAATAGCTCTAATATTTGAAGGATTGACCATTTGTGATAACTTCCCCAAAAAATGATGTGGCCTAGATACTATACTTATGTCCGAAAGAATGCACACTTTACTCCAAGTTCCCGTAAAGTACGCTTCTCATAAAAGACACTAAAGGAAGGTGGTGAAGGTACCCTTCGTGCTCCTCAATGTGTATGTGATTAAATCATAATATCATCAAGGAAGATGAGCATGAAGTGATCGAAGAAATTCTTGAATACCCCATTCATCAAACTAAGTAAGCCCTACGGGGCATTTGTATTGATTGCTAAAGGCACCACTTCCTGTGAACTCATAATGGCCATATCATCAATTTAAAGGCGGTCTTAGGAATATCCACCTCTGTAATCCTCAACGATAATAACACGACTTAAGATCTATATTTGAGAAAAGTGTGACTCCTTCATCTCGATCAATAAAATCATCTATGAGCGGAAGGGGATAAGCGATTCTTGATCATTACTTTGTTCGGCCTAGCGATAATCAATATAGAACATGCAAGGATCTATCCTTCTTTACAAAAATCACTAGTACTGCACCCCAAGGGGATACACTAGGATGGATAAGCCCTTCTCTATAAGGCCCTCAAGCTATAACTCGAGCTGTGAAGCTCACGGGTAGTCATTTGATAAGGTTCTTGTGAGATAGGCTCTACTCCTGGAACTAGATCTATATGAAAATCTATCTCATGTGGGGGTGGTAACCACACGATATTTCCCTCGGGAAAGACATTAGAAAACTCTCTCCAAAATGGGATGGTCATCGGCGATGGTCCACTATACCCATCCTTTTATCGGTCTGATAGCTTCAGTAACTTCGCATACATCACAGTAACCCCGTCGCACACACCACTTAAGCTACATAACGAGATGGTGTGAATAAACACGAGTCTCTGACCCCATTTATCACTCCCTCGACTCCAAGATCATCTATACAAGATATGATCTTGAGATAATATCCACTCTATATTTGTGTGTGTAGACATGACCAATCCATGCCCAAGATGACTCCATAAGGACCCAACGGAAGGATAAAAGATCTCGAGGTAGTGGTAAAGGTCCTAAATCCACTACACACTCCTTAACTAATGAGTCTACAAAGATCTTTACTCTAGAAGCTATCTCAACGTCCCAACTATGACTCTCATTTAATTACCACCAGCCGCATCTCTCTACTAATGATGGTGCAATAAAGAATCAAAAGAGCTAGAATCAAATAAAATTGTGGTTGGAACACCACCAATGCTACTTGTCATCTCTATCACGGTACTCTTTGTGCTCATTTTGATGGTTCTCGACCATAGCATAAACTTCTGATGATTGTGCCCTTCTCACAAACAATGTAGGCTTTGATATCTATGTCTTACCCTCAAGTTATTAGGGTTCTAGAGGGCACTCTCTCTAAATATGTCCAACACCAATTACTGACCAAAACTACCTAGTCCTCTCTAATGAGTAAGACCTCTAGTTGGTACTCTGGGAGTGCATGATGTGGATCACGATGATCCGACTTTGATCTGTTGAGGTCTCTGCTGTGAAGCTCCCTCTTGGCCGAGCTCCCAGGTGCTCCCTGTGTCCTAATGGGACCCCTGGAGGAGGCCCCGGCATACTCGACCCCTCTGTGCATCAAATCTCTATGCGGAGTGCAGTAAGGTGGGCGGGACTGCTGCTTATGCTCTTCTGTGGTCTAAAGATGAAGCCTGTGATGAACCACGTCCACTAAGAGGAGGGAGAGTGCTACCCCCTCGATCTGTTGTCTTGCATCTATTATATGCAGCTCCTAATCGGTCTCTACTCCGCTCTGGGTCTTCCCCCAAGTCTTCTCTATTATATAGGCCTTCTCAATGACCATAGCTAATGTCTGTGGTCAATGGATTTGAAGCGCACCTCCAATGTCTAGATTTAGGCCCCAGATGAACCTGTGGATTTGCACCTGATCATCCTACATGTACTTTCAACATATTGGAGTAGGTGTGAGAAATCTACTCTCATACTCACCACTCTCTTAAGAGATGCACCTTCGGAGGCCATGAAACTCATCGATCCTCTATTGTATGAACCTACGTGGACAAATATCTACTCCTGAATCACTCCTCAAAGAGCTCTCGAGTAACTTTGTTAGAATCAACATGAAGCTTGTGCTCCTCTGTCTTCCACCATATGCTTGCTCCATCCTCGGTAGATGGATGCAACACAAGCTTTTGTGTTGCTAGAACGAGGAAAGAGCTTGAACTAACCGCTCAAGCTCACTAACTAGGCCTCTTCCTCAAATCCACATGTTTCACATGAGTAAAGGGATGGCCGAGTCTTCAAGATCTCCTCGATGTGGTCTACGGCTGAATTCCGTAGTGACCCTAGGCCTCTCTGTGTGCTCATCTCTAATCCTAGGGCTTTGAGACATATCTCTATGCCCTAAAACTCGGTCTCCCTATCCCCTCTGCACCGAATCTACCACTGGCTAAATCCACATGAGATTTCTCCCTACTCCGTGATCATCATGTCGAGAAGGTTCCTGAGCCTCATTTGATGGCTCTCTATCATGTCTAGGAGTATGTTCTCCCACTGACCCTCTGCTTAAGGTGGAATTAATGTCCTGAGTGTCTCAGTAAAATGCTGTGGTAGGATTGCTTGCTAAATCATGATCTAGTGGTGGCAAGTCTAAGTCTATGTGAAAAGACCCCTCATCTTGTCTGTGCCACTTGGATAGACCAAAAAGAGAGTTAGTTTGTTATTCTAGGTTTCATTCAGTTTTCCATGTTTACTAAGATATGTAATTTCCAAACAAATTTGTTTTCTAAGTTTTAAAGTGTGTTAGGTTTAATTCTATACTAGGTTTAAAGTTCATGTCTCAAGTTTTTAGTATGTGCAAGGGTCCAAGATTTGAACCCACGGCTCTGATACCAAGTGTAACGCCAACTAAAACAACCCACTCGAGACCCAAGAACAACCTAGATTTAGTTGGAAAAATTATGGAGTAAATTTATTTTTTTTTTACAAGTGTCTACAACCAGGCTCCAATAATACAATTGTCACAAACAAGTTTTAAGGAAAAATATGTTTAACAACTAAAGTTTTCCCATTACAACAAATATTAAATTCACAAGGTCTAAACATAGGATTAGAATAACATTTAAAATTGAAAGGAAATTTCTCACTTACCCACTCCCAGAACTCACTTAAAATATTCAACCTGATTTTTCTAATAACTCTCATGCTTAAAAACTTCTAGAAACATTCCCATTAGATAGGAAATTTCTTCCCATTTCTAATGATATAAAGAAGTCCTCCTAACTCCCTATATTTCTCAAGTTATGGCCTGTGACAGACTTGGGAGGAAACTTTTCTCGGGGCGGGCTCGGGCCTGAAAGGAAAAATTGCTCAAGTGGACTCGAAGGGAAAATTTTCCCAAGCGGGCCTAAGGAGGAAATTTTTTTGAGTGGGCCTAAGGGAAATTTTCTTTCCCAAGTGGGCGTACGGGCTCCAGGGGAAGAATTTAATACTTTTTCCCTTTGGGAGAAGCGTGAAGTTTACTCCCGCGCCCGCCTCCGACGGCCAAGGGGGCCATGTGTCATCTCCTTATTGGTCTGGTCGGTGGGCGGTGGGAACATTCAAAAAATTTGAATTTTTAAAAAATCAAAAGGGCTCAAAGGAACCCACACCTCCGCCTACGCGAGAAAATGGCACGTGTCGACCAACCATTAGTGGCGGTTCACGTTAAGAACATTGGGAAAGTTTGACTTTTGAAACATAAATTTTGAAATACTTCCATGCCTCCACCATGGAGTTATAGAGCCACATGGTAGCCATCCATTGGCATAAATTTGTGAAAGGCCTCGGAGAAAACTTTCCCAAATTTACGTTTTAGACTTAGAACTTTCTCCGCCAAACGGAAGATGTGTGCTTGTGGAGACACGAGGAAAATTTGTGACTTTTTGCCAAAGTGCTCTAAGTCAAATTTGGGCCCGTGGGTCCGATTAACAAAATTTTCCTTTTTTTTATAAGTTAGTTAAATTTTGAGCCCGACATCAAGTTAAAACTTCAGAAGGTCATAACTTTTTACTAGAACTCCTGGTTATGGAAAACAAGAACTTTTTGGAAATATCTCGAAGTCCTCTTTGCCTGAGAAAATCTTAAATTTTTAATTTTCATAAACTTTGAAGGTCAATTTAAGAAACCATTCTATAGGCTTTAAAAATGTGAACTGGTCTTTTTAACTTATAATTTTTGTTCCAATCCGACATTCTCTCTTTCTCAACATGCCAAATCAGGACATGGAGGATTTCACTTGGAATAATTTGGGATGGATTGCAAGGGTTAAGTTGTTTGATTGAAGATCAATTCCAATTTACCAATTTTAATACAACAAAAAGTCTGAGTTTTTGTCTGAGCCCGATTTGGAAGGTTTGATGGAAATTTCTTAAGTATTTTAATTTGTTTGAGATCGTTTTGATCATACAAGTTCAATTTGGTAATTCATTTGGTCCTTTCAATGTTACAGGATGGTTCTTGTACTTTTGATAAAAATTTGTAAAGTTTACAGTGAAAATAAAATGGAGTTATACTTGAACTTGAATAAATTCTATTTTCCTTTATCAATTTTGATATATGGATTCATTCCAAACCAATCTAGCATATTAAAATTGATTCAAATCAAGGTATTCAAAATCCAAAATACAATTCTGATTTCTAAAACATTTATTTCTAAATAATAGAGCATTCGACATTTCTCCATACGTATTCACTTTTACATCTTTAACAAAATTTTAAAAATACATTCAATAATCAGATTTCAATACCTAATAACGCCATTTGATAAAAGTAATACAATTTTTATTGATTCAAAAAGATACCTTTACAACTTCTTCTTTCATTCCTCAATTTCAAATATAGCTGAATACAATTTCTTTCTCATTCATTTAAAAATAGAAAATAGAGTATATGTCTTTCACATTTTGAATTACAACTTTCATAGCCAATAGAAAACATCTTTCCATCATAAATAATATACAAGGTCATCCACTTCAAAGTGGGAAAAGGTTACAATAAGAAATAATCTCAACAAGGACTGTCAAACTTGTCTTTTTCCTCTTCTCTAGTACAACAACATGAAGATCCTCCATTTTCCAGTTTGATCACAACAAAGGCAGGGAAAGGAAATGCTCTCCACCCAACCAAGACATCCAATGAAAAGGAGAATCCATCCTTCATTATTACCTCGAGCCCTAACCACAATGCAATAAGAAATCGTTTCAACTCATTGAAACAATAGGCTTCCACAACACACATGTAATATCACATTTAAAACACAAAATCAAAACAAAACTATAGTTTGCAACCACAGATAAAAGACAACAAACAACACTCAGGTTTCCTCATGCAATCCAAAGGAGTGAGATATATGGGGAAAGCTACTTATACCTCCCAATGGGAAATGGGTGTCCACCTTAAAACCCACCAAAAATTCATTTCAAAATCCCTACATACTCTTATGCCTCCCTCAAGTACCCCTTATGCCCACCCCCATGTTTTCTTTTGCCTCCTCCCCTTATGGCCCCCTATCACAAGTAAGAAATGCAAGCTATTTCTTTTCCAAGGTGGAACACCCATCCCAAACTCCCTCCACAAAATAATCCTTATGCCCCCCCACATTTCCTTATGCCCTCCCCCACAAGAAGATCCCCATAGTCTCCTCCTATACCACACTTAGCCAATCATTAGTATCGAAATTTGTTCTCATTTTCAATGAGCAGACCATAGACCATGTTGTATGTCATTGGTAGCTGAGGATATGGTAGGTAAGAGGACCTATTTTGTAACCTTGTAATGGTGAAGGAGATGAAGATGTCCTTCTCTTTTCTTGAAATTCTATGATGGAGACCTTGATGAAAACATGATCAACACCCCAGATCTGAACTCTCACGAGTTTTCACTTCTCAAAACATGGGTATGTTCTCAAAACAAGGCAAAGGTTACTAGAGACATTGAAATCCTGATCTGTTATGCATACTTTTGCAAATGGATTTTGATCTTCAGTGGGTATACAAATGCAAATCAGGGATAGTACATGATAGGATCTTTATTGTTTAGATGAATTTTTGGTGGGGATTGACAAGACAAACTGGGATAGATCAGATCTTTGACAATCTCTACAATACTTGAACAACTATCAGATGAAATGCCTCAAATAATCAAGATGTTATTTCAACCAGAAGAGGCACAAATGGAAGCCCAGTTGCACTCTTCACACAATCTTTGAGAACTCACCACAAAGCTTGAAGTAAAGAACTCAATTAAACACAAAAATCCTTGATCAAACCATGCCTAAGGTGCCCCCAAAGGCTTACAAGAAATCTCTGCAGTCAAGGAAGGTAAAGTGATTTTAAATTTGTTTATCTCCTTATCAGATGAAGGCTCTTCTGAACATGAGATTGCAAATGCCACTAAACTATCAACAAGAAATGGAGATTCTGTGTGATTTCTAAAGACTTTCAATGCAAGATTGCAACAAGAACAATGAAAACTATTCATAGGCATTTAAAAATGATAACAGACACCATATTGCCCAAAGAAAACATAGATTTAATTCAAAACTTGTTAGATTCAATAACAGGGGAGAGTTACATGAACAATCTCAGAGCTGATGTGATGGCTATACACTTGTAACCAACTCACATACATGAATTTCCAACACATGAGACATTAACCTGGTTCTTTGGTGGATTTCTCAGAAAATGAGCTTTCTCTCAAAAATTTTTCTCGTGAATCTCAATCTCCTCCTTTACAATTTCTCCAAAATGCATTATATACCTCATGCCACCTTGGAGCCTTCTTTCCCAAGAAAAGAATATGCCAAGGGATCAATTATGTTACAACAATTCTTCATGATTCAATGAAAATGACATCAAATAGAAAAACATTCACATGTTGCCAGGTGTGCCCAAAAATATTAAATCATTACAAATATCTAGATCATTATCCATCCTGAGGCATGTTTTTCATCATTGAGGCATGCAAACACCCTTTACTCATCATTTTCACCTTTTTACCTTTTCATATTACCTCTGCAACTTTTGATTTTGTCATTTCACGTGTTTTCTTTTGGTCAGGAAAAAATTACTTCAAAAACATCTCAAATCAAAATATTGAGTCATGAAACCATTTCAATGATCCTGAAGGCCAAGATGACACAAAATCACTATAAATTTGATGAATTTTGATGCAAAAATCATGATTCCAAGCTTCCTGGAGCTCCCATGGCAATCAAAACAAATGGATGCACAACAACCGTCGATCTTATCCATCTTTTAATCCTGGCCCTCCACATGGAAGATGCGGACTTAGAAATAAGATTGAGTTACCTTACCCTTTTAATTTTTTTTTTTGATAAGGCCGACACGTGGCAAAAATGATTGGAGACAAATTCGGCTCATTTTTGACCTTTCCACATTTTTTGGAAAAATGGAAAATTTTGAATTTTTTCTCCACCCCTCCACCCTTGAAATTTGGAGCTGACACATGGCACATGGTGGGTCCCATTGGGATCGCACTTCAATTCTACACATTTTGACCTTTTTTGGAAAATTGGAAAATTTTCACTTTTTCCCCACGGGCCCGCACCTCCAATTTCTCCCTTGCCACATGTCTCCTTGTGATTCGCTAGCGGGCCAACGCTTAAAATTTTGATTTTGAACTCTTTTGTGAAAAAGGGAAAAATCCCCTTTTACCTCCACCCCCACGACCCACCTTGTCCTCTGCCACGCATCCATCTTTCATTTTGTCGAGGACCCGCGGGCTTAATCTTCATTTTTACTCCCTTTAAGCCAAGGGAAAATTCTCAACTTTTCTCTCCGTGGGCCCGCGCCTCTAGACTTCTCCCCTAGCCACGTGTCCATCTCCTATTCACTGTGGGTCCAAGTCTCCCTTTCTTCCTTCAAACCTCCTTGCAAATTTTTGAAAAATTCAAAATTTCCACCTCCCTTTCAGACACGTGTCCTCTCCCGATTTTTGTGATTTCAGCCAAAATTTGACTTTAAACCATTCAAAGTTTAAAAATTCAAAATCACTCCTCCCCCCGCCACTGACCTTCCTCCATTTTGATTTTTCAGACACGTGTCCACTCCCGATTGGGTCATGGGATTTGACCAATTTTTAAATTTAACATTTTTGCAAAATAAGGTCTAAAAACCTTAAGGAAATCCAACCACCCACCATCCCGCCTACCAATCAAAACATGCCACGTAGGCAAATTTGGAAAAAATGGGTCCCTAGGCCCAAAATGCCCCATTTGTCAAAAAGGTGAAAAATGAAAAGTTACAACATTTCCCACTTTTCCTCAGCCAATTAGAAAACTGCCACATTGCCAATACCTTCTGAGGATGAATTTGATGGGAAAATGATGCCCGTCTGACCATCAAAACGTAAAAATTCCAGGGATGCCCTAGAATTCAATTTTTTCACCAAGGATGGCAGATTTTTTTGATTCTAAATCAACTGAAGCATGATTTTACAACATTTTCAACCTTGGGATTGGATTTTCAATTACATACAAGTATGATTTGATCAATTTTGATTTTTCATGATCTGGGCAAAGGGAAAATGACACAACCCACAAATTTGGAAGAACTAGGGCACAAAAAGGGGCAAACTTGGAATATTCCTTCAAATTAGGGAAAAACAACAAGTTTGTGAGCATTTTAAAGCATTCAACTAGAGGGGAAGAATTTCAGACCATCAATTCAAAGGATAAAATGTTTTTGAGCAAATATAGATTTGGAAAATTAGGGCAACAAGGTGCAAGCTCAAAAATGGCACCAACATCGACTCCTACTTGGGATGGGCACTCCCAGTGAGTGCCACAAGAACAAAACATAGACCAAGTGTCAAAATATCCATTGGGAAAAGGATTCAAGAGCCAAAATCACCAAAAACCAGCTGAGAACCCACAAAAAAGGATGCCAAGAACAAGGGCAAACCACACACCAACAAAACAACAAAAACAAAGCAAAAACAAAGACTATACAACTACTATAAATTGGTGCATACCTCATATTTGGGGATTAATCCAAGAAATGCTTCAAATGTCTTCCATTAATAGGAAGCTCCAACAATTCCCCATCTAAGTCCTTGAGAAAGAAGGTATGTTCACCAATTCTTGATATCAATGGCATAAGGGCCCATCCATAATGCATCAAATTTTCCATGCTTTCCTTTGTCTTCATGCCTACTATCCCACAACAAAACCAGATCTCCAACATTGAAGGCTCTAGGAGTGACCTTCTTATCAAACAATCTCTTCAATTTTTCCCTAAATCTGACATGCCTTTGATGGGATGCTCTTCTCTCCTCATCAAGCTCAATAATTTGATTGATCCTTGATTCATATGGGCCAAGCTCTTGATCTTCCAACTGTTGGGAAAACTGAAATGAAGATAATTACAGGTGCAAGGGGAGAAAATCCTGAGTTCCATACACCAATTCAAATGGGCTCTTACCAAGTAGCTCTTTTAGGAGTTATCCTATCATCCCAAACTGCAAATTTCAAATGTTCACCCTATTTCTTCTTGTTTTTCTCCAAGGTTCTTCTAATGATCTTCAACAAATTCTTATTACTGACTCACTTGTCCATTCCTTTGGGGTTATAGTTTGAAGAATAAGTCGATTGATTCCATATTCATTACACATTGCCATTAAAGGTTTGGCTCTAAAGCACATGGCATTATCAGCTACAATCTTGATTGGGACTCCAAATCTACATATGATTTGATTCAATAAGAAGTCCATAACTATTTGGTGTGTTTCTTTCTTGGTGGGGATTGCCTCTACCCACTTTGTAAAATAATCAGTGGCTACAAGGATCCACTTATGGCCAGCACTAGAAGGATCTGAAATCTCACCAATGAAGTCCATCCCCATTGCTTGAAAGGAGCTTCAATTGATACAAGTGCAAAGGAAGGGAGCCTGAAGCTTTCAGTCTTCCAGAGAAACGTTGGCAACTATCACATTTTCTAACTAGTTGGGTTGCATCTTTGAAGAGAGTAGGCCACCAATAACCAGCTCTCAAAATCTTATGTGTTGTTACTCTTCCAACAAAGTGTCCTCCACAAACTCCCCCATGGAAATCAACAACTATCTTGGGAGCTTCATCTTCAGTTATGCATTTCAAGAGGACACCTTCAGGGTTCTTCCAAGCCAGCCCAAGGTCTATGATGATATATTTTTGAGAAGCCAACTTGAGGGCTCTTTTCTAATTTTTATTTAAGTGACTAGGGCAGCACAGGTGTCTGAGGTAGAAGATCACATCCTTGTACCACTCAAAACTTACCAAATTTGCAAGCACATCTACCCTTTCTTCCTCTAGCTGATTCACTTCCACATTCTGCAAGTTTCTCAGCCATGAGCTTAGCAAGACCCAAACCTCTTACCAACTTTGTGGTTTGGATGTCCATATCATACTCCTTGTAGTTTTTCACCCATCTACACCTTTTACTTGAGATCTCCATCTCTGATAAGATGTCTTTTACCATGGTGTGGGGAACATAAGAACAACCTTTGAACTTAAAATATAAGGCCTAAAAACTTTGTTGCTTTCACCAAGGCAAATGCTTGTTTTTCCATGATTGTATACTTTAACTCAGCAGCTTGTAAAGCCTTACTAAAGAAGGCAATAGGCCTCTCATTCCCATTTCATCCTTTTGCAGCAAAAAAGAAGCAATGGTATACTCAGAGGCAAAGGAAAATATTTGAAAAGGCCTCTTATAGTTTGGGGCTGCTAAAACAGTGCATGTTTAAGTGCATCCTTAATTCCTTCAAAATCTTGAATGGCAAGCCTCCTCCCACCTGATAACTTGGTCCTTCTTTAGCATGCTTGTGATTGGAAGAGTCAACTCAGCAAAGTTGGAAACAAACCTTCTAATAAAATTAATTTGACCAAAGAAAGATTGGATGCCTTTCTTGGTTCTTGGGATAGGTACTTTGCTGATTGCTTCCACTCTCTCAGGGTCTATCATAACACCATCTTTAGACACAATATGACCAAGTAGCTTGGCCTTTTGCACACCAAAATGACACTTCTTTGGATTAAGAGAAATGCCATACTCCCTACATCTGATCAACATCTTCTCCAAGTGCTTGCAAATGATCACCTCTCTCTTGAAAACACAGTCACATCATCTTGGTAAAATGCAATGAACTCATTGATGTAACCAACAAAAGCAACATCCATTTCTCTTTGAAAAGTGGCACCAGCATTCATCAAACCAAAGGGCATCCTAACAAAAACATATGTTCCCCAAGGAGTAGTGAATGTTGTCTTAAGTCTTTCTGATTCTTTGACAACCACTTGATTATATCCGAGAGAAACCATCCAATGTAGAAAGCAACTCAAACCTTATCACAAGCTGCAACATATTTTCCATATTTGGCAAGGGATAGTTTTCCTTCATGGATGCTTTGTTTAGATTTCTAAAATCCACACAAATTCTGATGTCTCCATTCTTCTTTCTGACTAGCACAAGGTTTGCAACCCAAGATGAATATCTAGTGGGCTGAATAATACCTCCATCTCTCAACTTCTTTAACTCCTCTTGCATTTTCATGGAGAGAAGTGGATTAATTGGCCTTTTCCTCTATCTGAATGGCTTATTCTTGGCCTCAAGAGGGATCTCATGTTGAAACAAGTCTTCTCTATATGCTTTTAGCTCGGAATAGGACCAAGCAAGGCAGTCTTGATATTTTTTCAAGAGTTGGGCATAGGACTATTTTTCCTCTTTACTTAAATTTCTGCCCAACCAAATCTTCCTTGGTTTACCATTAGTTCCCAAGTTATGCTCTTCCACATCCCTTGAGGTAGACATGTTTCTATTTATGATGCAATCAACATTGTTAAAATTTGACTCAAGTGCAACAAGACCTCTAGGAATGGTGTTTGTTTTCAATTGGATGATGTCTTTCTCAAACAAAGTTTCTCTTCCTTCAGTCATGCATACCATTGGTTCCCAATCAATATTTTGATTTGCAAACTCACCTTGGTTTTTCAAGAACCTTAGCACTTGAGCATCATCATTAAAACTTTCCAATGTTTCACATTATCAGGGACAACTAGCCTAGTTAGCACTTCAATGTTGTATTCACAATAAGGTGAAATGGTGCAATTTCCAAATCTAGAACCCAACACTACAAACTTGTCAACAGAAGCATTGAGACCTCTGTCATGATACACAATGTTAAAGGAATCAAACATTTCAATTAGATCCCAAACTACATGCTTATATTGTTTCATACGCTGATTTTTTGTAGCATACAATTTTCTTATTTGTTTGACAACCAACTCTGAGTCTCCTTTTGCAAACAATGCCTTTTATTCCATATTTCCATGCAATTCTTAACCCTAACAATAATGCCTCATACTCAACAATGTTGTTAGTGCATTCAAAATTAAGTTTGAAAGAAAAATCAAACTCTTCCAAACTAGGAGAAAGCAGAACTATACCAACACCATTTCCAAATTTGGAGCAAGCTCCATCAAATAGAAAAGTCCATGGAGAACCTACCATATCAAGGCACTTTGATTTTTCCATCTTATTTTCTTTTCCATCAGCAAAACCAATGAAATTCTCAGCATCTACATCAGCAAATAACACTTCATAGGAAGCATTGTTGGGATCTTCAATTAGGTGCAACATCTTCTTCTCACCATAAAGTTTGACTAGGCTTCCCTCAATGGGAATGGTGGCAAAATACATATCCATTTGACACTCCCTCCAACACTTGCAGCCCACTTTCTTGACAAGAGCATACCCCATTTGGTAGGGCAATCAACAATTACAACATCAAGTTTCAAATTCTTACCCGATAGGCTGCAAGTTGTACTACCAAACCCTTCACACAACCAACCACCAACTTCCCTTGAATCCATGGTAGTACACTTCCCATAGGAAGTTGTTACTTTGATATCCAACTCATTCATGACTTCTAGAGGCATGACATTACATGATGCACCGAATCAAACATGCAATTGTGAAGTAGCCTATCTTTTATGAGCAAAGTTGTGAAGAATGGATCAACATTCAATTGGGAATCAACCAAGATGTCCCCAAATATACCTCAGTGTCTCCCCAAGATCTTCTACTACTGGTGGTGTCTCAAGGTCACCAATGATCTGAGGAGGAGTCTCAACAACATTTACATTTCTTCCTGGAGTGATCTTCTCTTCCTTCAACCCCAAGTACTCAAATGCTCTCTTCTTATGCTCAGAATTCTAAGAAACTCAATGATTGGAACACTCACTTTAATTTGGCTCAATACTTGGGCTATGTCATAGGGGACACTCTTTGGAAAAAAACATTGGAAGGGAGACAAGAAGATTCATTAGATGGCAAGGGATTCTTGGCAGCTTGGGCATGAGGAGGACTGTAATTTTTTTTGGGACAACAGAGCTTTTAGCAAGTGCTTCTTTCCTAGGAGATTCTTTTGGAATGCTTGTGAGCAAAGGGTGTTTTAGGTTTGGCTTGAGGCCCAACTCCCTTTAACAACTTTTCTTCTAGTGTTATAGTCTTTCTCTTGAGCTACAACAACATTCATCAACAATTGTCTATCTTCCTCCGAAGGGATACCACCATCATACTTCTTAATCATCAAAGCTCTTAAGTATTCAAAGTCATTGTTAGGAATTTCAAAAGCTTGCACTACATCAACTTCAAGAGCATGAGGGGGAAGAAATACTTGTACCCATTTGATGCAATCCCAAAAAGTAGTAGCATTCCTAGCACTTATTACTTCAGTAGATGTTGCTCCTCCTTGTGAGCTTGAAGAACAACCCATCATGCAAATATCATCATCAGTACCATCATCATTATTAACTTCATCAACTTGTTGGTCCACTTCACATGGAGGATGAGGAAGAAAACATCTATCACACCAATCCATATCAGCAACTTCATCAACAACAAAGAACCCCAGGCAGCTTAGAGGGATCAAGAACCAATCTACTTTCACGTGCTTGAGGATTGTCTATTTCCCCTCCATAGGTCCTTTACCTTTCATCTTGTCTTTATCATTCCTATTGGATGATTGTCAAATATATCTTGTGTTTTTTGCCTAGGCTGACCTTGTGAAGTCTTCCCAATTCCCTTCTCACTCTTGCCAACTTGTATGAGATTTCTTTGATAAATTTACCAAAGTTTTCACAACCTCTTCTAAATCAGCACCTTTGCTAGCTTGAGGTTTTTCAGGGTTTATCAATTTTACACCATCTCTCTTGAGAGGTTTACCAATGGCTTTAATATTGTTTTCAATCTGCAGTGCCATGGTAAAAGCCTGCCTCAAATTTGTAGGGTTTTTGTCTCTCAAGTAATAGGCTACCTTTTTATCAAATGCATCTGCATATTTGATTAAACAAGATTCATCACAAGGCCTCAAACCAATAGGAAACCTTCTCAAAGTTTTGTTAAACCTTGTGTTGAAGTCATGGAATGATTCATTAGGGTTCTTCTTGATATTCTCAAACTCAGATAAAAGAAATCTAGGATCAGTCTTGTCACCATATTACAACCTAAATGCATTTTTCATTTCAGTCCATGAATCAATAGAATTATCAGGCAGAGCCTTGTACCAATCCCTAGCATCCTCTTCTAGTGTATGAATAAACAATTTGACATACACATCCTCAAAATCTATCTCAAAATCTTCCATCATATTATCAAAAAGTTTGAGATGCTGATCACTAGTAATAACATTGTTACCCTAGAATTTTGGCAACCTATTTCTAACATCTTGTGGGACAACATTTGGGTAACCATCCATTCCTCTAAAATTTATAGGACCAAAGGTATTAACAAAAATGGAGGTCTAGGCTGAGCCATATTGTTTGGTGGAGGTGATCTTGGAGGTGAAACAAAATGATGAGGAGTGAGAGGTCTTTGGGAATGGGAATGAAAACTTCAAGACATATCTCTCTTAAGGGCTCTCCTTCTTGATGATCTCTAGAAAATTTAGAAAATACAGGAGCAGATTTAGGAGCAAGCCTTTCAAATGCACAAGAAGGTCCCTCACCTGATGGGGAATTCAAATCAGCAATAGGATTGTCTGAATCAGATCCACTTGAAGAAGAATTTAGTCCTCAATAACAGGTTGCTCACTTTCAAACTCAACAATAGGGATCTCCTTTCTTGTAGTCAAGTCTCCAACAACCTTCCACACCTTTCTCCCCTCTAGCTCTGAGTTTCTTGAATCTGTAAACAACTTGTTAGCAGAGTCCTTGATGAAGAGAGATCTTCTTCCTTCCATTTTGTAGGGATTAGCAACAAAAAAGTAAATGACAGAAAGGTAAGACAACTGGTATTTTCAAGATCAGATCAACATGGAGTCGCCACTAAGGAATTTCACCTTAGTTGTGCAAGAATGCACTAAAATAATCAGTCAAATGTTTTCTAGTACTGAAACCTTTGGAAGGATTTATAAATCAAACCTTCTTCTTCTTAGATTAATCAATCACAATGCAACCAAAGTGTATAAACTGCTAGGAAAAGGAAAAAGGGCAGACAAAACTTGAAACCCTTGTTTAAAACTTGCAGATCTGAAGCATAGAATGATATTTTAACAATGTAGCAGCTCAAATACTTGAATACACAAATGCTCAAACTCTTCAAACACTTCAAAAACACCAAGGAATTCCAAGAAGTCCCCGAAATGGCACCACTCGTGTTGGTATCCAAATTTGTTCTCCTTTTCAGTCTGAGCAGCACCATAGATATGTCATGGAGCTTAAAGATAGATTAGACCATGTTGTATGTCATTGGTAGCCGGGGATATGGTTTAGCTAGCACTCAAGTTTGTGGAGAAATGGATAGCACTCCAATAGGACTTGATCTTGTCCTAGCTGTTTTAGGTTGTGCCTTGCAACCAAGGTAAGAGGACCTATTTTGTAACCTTGTAATGGTGAAGGAGATGAAGATGTCCTTCTCTTTTGCTTGAAATTCTATGATGGAGACCTTGATGAAAACATGATCAACACCCCAGATCTGAACTCTCACGAGTTGTCACTTCTCAAAACATGGGTATGTTCTCAAAACAAGGCAAAGGTTACTAGAGACATTGGAAATCCTGATCATTATGCATACTTTTGCAAATGGATTTTGATCTTCAGTGGGTATACAAATGCAAATCAGGGATAGTACATGATAGGATCTTTATTGTTTAGATGAATTTTTGGTGGGGATTGACAAGACAAATTGGGATAGATCAAGATCTTTGACAATCTCTACAATACTTGAACAACTATCAGATGAAATGCCTCAAATAATCAGGATGTTCTTTCAACCAAAGAGGCACAAATGGAAGCCCAGGTTGCACTCTTCACACAATCTTTGAGAACTCACCACAAAGCTTGAAGTAAAGAACTCAATTAAACACAAAAATCCTTGATCAAACCACGCCTAAGGTGCCCCCAAAGGCTTACAAGCAATCTCTAGTCAAGGAAGGTAAAGTGATTTTAAATTTGTTTATCTCCTTATCAGATGAAGGCTCTTCTGAACATGAGATTGCAAATGCCACTAAACTATCAACAAGAAATGGAGATTCTGTGTGATTTCTAAATACTTTCAATGCAAGATTGCAACAAGAACAATGAAAACTATTCACAAGCATTTAAAAATGATAACAAACACCATATTGCCCAAAGAAAACATAGATTTAATTCAAAACTTGTTAGATTCAACAAGGGGAGAGTTACATGAACAATCTCGAGTGTGATGGCTATACACTTGTAACCAACTCACATACATGAATTTCCAACATATGAGACATTAACTTGGTTCTTTGGTGGATTTCTTAGAAAATGAGCTTTCTCTCAAAATTTTGCTCATGAATCTCAATCTCCTCCTTTACAATTTCTCCAAAATGCATTATATACCTCATGCCACCTTGGAGCCTTCTTTCCCAAGCAAAGAATATGCCAAGGGATCAATTTTGTTACAAAATTCTTCATGATTCAATGAAAATGACATCAAACAGAAAAACATTCACATGTTGCCAAGTGCCCAAAAAATATTAAATCATTACAAATATCTAGATCATTATCCATCCTGAGGCATGTTTTTCATCATTGAGGCATGCAAACACCCTTTACTCATCATTTTCACCTTTTTACCTTTTCATATTACCTCTACAACTTTTGATTTTGTCATTTCACATGTTTTCTCGGGCTGGGAAAAAATTACTTCAAAAACATCTCAAATCAAAATATTGAGTCATGAAACCAATTTCAATGATCCTGAAGGCCAAGATGACACAAAATCACTATAAATTTGATGAATTTTGATGCAAAAATCGTGATTCCAAGCTTCCTGGAGCTCCCATGGCGGTCAAAACAAATGGATGCACAACAACCATCGATCTTATCCATCTTTTAATCCTGGCCCTCCACGTGGAAGATGCGGACTTAGAAATAAGCTTGAGTTACCCTTTTAATTTTTTTTGGATAAGGCCGAACACGTGGCAAAAAATGATTGGAGACAAATTCGGGCTCATTTTTGACCTTTCCACATTTTTTTTTGGAAACTCGTGGGCCTGCACCTCCAATTTCTCCTTGCCATGTGTCTCCTTGTGATTTTTGTAACGCCGCTAAAAAGATGGCTCGCTCGACGACATCGAGCGATGACGGCAACCAAGCGCAACAAACAAGTGACCCGAAAATGCGACAATTTTTTTTTGATGAATATAAATAGGTTGTGCCCGAATCTGAGCTCGAACTACAAACCATGATAAAGCCTCGAGGTAAGAGATATTTGAACCTATCCCATTTGACGTTCGCCGAGATAGGTAGGGTCATCAAACGAGCTAAACGTCTATTATCGGGTAATACCGTGTTTGACAAGATATCCTAAAGGTACCCCAAGAGTAAGTTATAGTTTATTTTTAATTGAATACATGAACCATCGCGATTCTTTTATTTTGTTTAATTTCCATTTATATTATGTTATCTCATGAAATTAATACATTATAATATATAAGGATATAAATACATACGCTTACTTTACCATTCGGATGTATTGCATTATTTTGAAAAATTTAAAACATTGCAATATATATATATATATATACACATGTGTACATACACATGTATATAGAAAGGGGGTCATGCTTACGAAGAGCATACGTTGGCACTAAACTTATCTTATTGTATTCTAAAATTTTATATGTTTATTATAGAAGTTTTACTTACATATGAAGCTACTATCACCTAGTATGGAGTTTAATACTTAGCTACCCTACTAATAGCCGCATTTCCTATGCCTTGCAGGATAACATCTTAAACTATTATCAATTTCTACAGCTGGGGCGGTGGATGGTCCAACGACTACCCAGTCATCCATTAATATCTTCCTTCTTTTCAACTGGCGTGTACATTCCTCCTACCAGCCGCCTGCAACAAGAACACGTTTTTTTTTTTTTTTTTTTGGCACATGGCAGACTGCACAGCCTCTCAGGCCGCGTGGAGGAGAAGGGACGTTTTTTCAAAGGCGGCGAGGTTCAGCACTCCGTTGATTAATCTCTTTGATGCCTCAACCACACTGGTTGACCAACTAAATTAATTGCAATCTGTTCATCGTCGAATGCACCATCGAATACGGGATTCTGCCATCAAGTGTTGATTATAAAATCGCTTGAGGAAAGGAAAAAATGCGATTGTTCTAGTTTTATTGGGGCAGAAAAGGGTAACAAGGTCGCTGTTCCTATAAACCATCCTGGCCGCGCAACAGTTTTGGCAAGAGGGACTGCGTTTTTTTAAAAACTTTTTCTTTGTCTAAGGTGCGAGGACAGTCAAGGGAGACTGTAACGGTAGGGGGGGCGCTTTACCCCATTTTCATTGGGTGCTGCAGGGTGTGTACAGTGCGTGGAGGCTCAAAAGCGAGCAGATCCTCCAACTATGCTGATATCTGTACAGTATCGATTGCATTCTCAAATTCGGGGTTCACCTACAGTATATATATATATTTTCTTTTTTTTTCTCAGCAAAACGATTGGGGAGAGGACAGTGAGGAATGCTAAGAGGCAACGGCCTGCCCAGCCGTGATAAGATCTAATCAGTTAACTGAAGGAGACCTGGAGAGCATCTCGTGACAGTCCTTTGTTCATTTCTTTGTCATTTGCATGGTTCTTCCGTCTAGATTAATAGCATTATCATGTGCCTTTGTGAAATCTGCGGTTTGTGATTGAATCACACATTTAAGTTTTTTTATTGATATTAATATTAATGTGAAATATTTAGGTCCTTCATTACAGTGATAATCAACTGGATATTCAGATGCCAAGGATTTGACTGATTCAAGAATAAGGAAAGTCAGAACCAGAGGTTGAACGGAAAGGAAACTCATAACGAATGTAAAAAAGAAGAAGCAAAATATATGTTTGTTTTAAGTGTCTGCCTTGCTATTCAAGTTTAATGATGATTGCTTAGTTGATATCACTTTATTTAAAATATATAACAAAACATTACACTTGAACAATTCAACGTTCAATTAGGAAAATAAATTTAGTGCCTAGTCATTCACTAAAGTTCCATTCTCAAAACATGCTATAAATGAGGGATGAGGAGGAGATCATGTCCTATGTAAATGTGGTGGAATGGAAATCCCTCAGCTTTTATCACGTAAGCCTAAGAATTATGTGTAATCTATCCATGCAATTTACAATGGTTTCTTAAATGAAGAAGCATAATAGAGCTAGAGCCTAGATGATTTCATGATTATACTGAAGGCCATTTAAAAACTTAAATCCTTTCTTCAATAATACAAGAAGGGGAAATACACTAACATTCCACTTTTCAATACATTTTTTTTTTTAAAACAACAAATGATATGTAACATGTATATTCTTTGTAATTTTCTTTCCAACCTTTCACAAAAGAATTCAACACATTTCCAATGAATATTTGAGTAAGAAAACTAACATCTCAATACACTTTCCTTCAATACTTTGTTACAACACTTTCTCTACTTCATGTGGAACAAATTTACAATAATGCAAACACTTTTCTAGTAAAAATTTTGCATTCAAACATGCGAATTTTGGGGCAAATAAGGATTACAATGTCCTTTATTTTTTTTTGAAATGGAAAACAAGAAGATACAACTTTCTTTCACATGCAAATCTTACAAATGGATAACTTGTATCGGTGGAATGGAAAGAGTCTTCACAAGCTCCATGGTGTTCTTCATCCATGCTCCAAGTTCCAAGTATCTCAAGACACAACCAAAATAGGGGGAGAGGCAACACTCTCCTCCCAACCAAATCTCAATGGAGAAGAGAAGCAATCTCCTCCATCGACCCCCGAGCCCCAAACACAACACAATGGAGGGTGGTCTCCAACTCAAGGCAACTATACATGCTTCCACAATACAAGTTCTTCCCAACATTAAAGCTAAAATAAAAGAACAAGAGACACACAATAACATTAAACAATACACAATGAAAGGCTCAGATCCAAGCCAACAAGAGAAGGAACTATGGGAATGTTTCCCTTATGTCTCCCAAATGAGATGAGATGCCCATCCAAAAAAAAAAAAAAAAACCCTCCACAATATAACACAAACCCCTATGACTCTTATGCCTCCCTCAAGTACCCCTTATTCCTCCCATACTCTTATGCCTCCCTCCTCTTATGGCTCCTCAAAGACAAGGTAGAATGTAAACATTCCTACCCAAGATGGGCATCCCTCTCAAACTCCCTCCACAATATCCTAATCTACTCTTTTGCCTCCCTCATGATTATTCCCGTAGACCTCTCCTATACTACACAACAAGCATTCAAACCATTTTTTTTTTCACAATTTCACCAAAGTAAACATGCATTTCTTTTTCACAATTTTTAGCATAGAAGTAATAATAATATGAAAGCAAAACAAAGGAGAGGGTTTCCTACCTCTCCATTGGAGAAGCCTACACCAAGAAATTGTCCAAGCTTCTTCCCAAATCAATCCAAGCATGCAAGTCCAAAACTCTCTCTATCTCTTTCTCCCACCTCTCTCTCCAAATCACAAGGAACTCTTCAACAACACAAAAACAAAGCTCTAACCCCCTCAACAAGAGAGGAAGTTTCAATAAATAGATCAAAGGTAAGGTGAGGGTGATGTGGCTCCATGTAGGATGCCACATCACACATCCTCAAACCATCTCCCAAGGTCAACTCAAATCCCAAAACACCATAAATGGGTGGTTGGGTTGAATGACAACCCTCTTCCACATTCAACCCTTTCCCATGTGCCTTAAGGCACAATTAAATGCAAAATGAGGAAAATGCACTCCAAAGTCATATTTCCCTTCCCAAAACAATAAATAGCCCCCTTTTTGGATTCCCAACCCATAGATATGGTTGGTAAGGGGTTTTGGGAAGTGTGGGACAAGTTTAACTTGTCCCACAAGTCCCCTAAAAATGCACTCAATCTCAAATTCGAGATTCTAAGAGCATGGAGTGGTCAACACTCAAGATAAGCATTCAATACAAGAGACAACACATGGCTCAAGGAGCCAACCAACAAAATTTATTACACCCACATGACTAAAACAAGATATTAAATTAATCTAAACATACTTAGCAAAAGTAATAAAAGAAGGGCATCCCAAATGAAATCACCTACTAAAGTAAATAAAACAATTAAATAAAATTCTCAACCCCATGGTCACATTAGAACATTACCCCCTCAAGAAAATTTCCTCAACACATACAAGAACAAGCTAACACAATATAGTTTACAAGTCAGCCTTGACGACCAAAGTCAGTAACCACCCGACATTCTGTTGTGTTTGGTCCCCAATCCCCCTCATGGTTGTGATCATGCTGTGTTTCCTGCAAAATGCAAAATACCCTCTTCGGCCTTGCGGCCATGTCAAAATATCCAAAATAATCATATGCATGAAATTTATTAACATCTATACGTAATTCAAGCAATCATCATTTCTAGGTCTAATTCACAACTTAATTATGCATTTCATCATTATCCAATAGTCATCCCATGAGTCAATGTAGACCATGCTGAAAACAAAATCCATCCATAATCCAAATGTATCTAGTCACAAAACATCATGCTAATCAACATAAATATAAGCCATGTCCATATCTAAAGTCTGCATAACTCAAAATGATAATCAACTAAGTGTCGTAGGGAAGTGGGCATTACATCCCCCTCCCTTAGACTAGACTTCCTCCACGAAGTCACTCTGGAAACAAGTGTGGAAACTGAGCTCGCAATGATGTAGCATCCTCCCAAGTAGCAGCAGTCTCATCGTATCTGTCCCATTGGACTCGAACCTGATCAATCTCTCTGCCGCGAAGGCCCAGGGTCCTGCGATCTAAAATGCGCACGGGCTCCACCATCACCTCGCCTCGATCCCGCACTTGCAATGCACTCAATCCAGATACATGAGAAGGATCGAAACATATCTCCTAAGCACGTAAACGTGAAATACATCATGGACGCGCGATAAGCTAGGTGGCAAAGTGCTGACGATAGGCTAAGGGCCCGAGGCGCCCAAGATTTCAAAGGGTCCCACAAACCTAGGAGCAAGCTTAGAACCTTTTCCATAACGGATAGGGCTCTTATGTGGCTCGACACGAAGAAACACCTTCGTGCCTACCTCAAAATCGCGATCTGTCCTATGTTGGTCTCGCATACTTCTTCCTGTCTATCCCGAGCCTCTTGCACTCTCGTCTAATCAAGGAAACCCGTGCTCCATATCCTCGTAATAATGCTGGCCCAAGAGAAACCCCCGTCCTCAATCCTGTCCCAACTAAGAGGTGTTCTGCACTCTCTACCATATAATGCCCGAAAAGGAGCCATGCCTATAGAACTCGAAACTATTATTGTGAGCAAACTCCACCAAATCACGATACTCCTCCCATCTCGACCGATGATCCATCACGTACATCCTGAGCATGTCCTCCAGAATCTGATTCACCCTCTCTGTCTGTCCATCTGTCTCAGGGTGATAAGCTGTACTAAAATTAATCCTCGTCCCGAGGGCATACTGCATGGTGGTCCAGAAATGGGAGGTGTACAAAGGGTCGCGGTCGCAGATGATCTTCCGCGGAATCCCATGTAGTCTGACAATCTCATCAAGGTAAACTCGTGCCACTGCACTAGCCGTGTAGGTAGTCTTCACTGGAGAAAAGTGAGCTACCTTCGTCAATTTATCCACCGTGACCATGATGGCGTCGTGGTGGTATCTCGACGTCGGCAACCCAACAATGAAATCCATAGAAATGGTGTCCCACTTCCATTCCGGTATGGCGTGAGGATAGAGGAGGCCAGCTGGATGCTGATGCTCGGCCTTCACCCTCTGGCACTCTAAACAGCGGGATACAAATGAAGCTATGTCTCTCCGAAGTCCTCTCCAAAAGTACAGCTGTCTCAAGGTGGCGTGCATCTTCTTCACCCCGGGATGGGCTGAATACGGTGCACGATGAGCCTCTGTCAAAATGTCATGTCTCAAACCTCCATCTCTGGGAACATATATTCGACCTCTGTGTCTGAGAAGACCATCTTCCTCTAACGAAAATCCATCAAATCTACCCTCAAGAGGTCTCTGGGACTCAATCTCTGCTCTGGCTGCAAGGTAAAAACTATCCTGAGGAAGCTGCTGCAAGATCCTACTCCGCAAATCTGTGCCCACTGAGGTGGCCATAGCCACATGTCTCCGTCTACTCAAGGCATCTGCAACCACATTCTCTTTCCCTTCACATGCTCTATCTCCATGTCATACTCACATAGTAACTCCATCCAACGCCGCTGACGAGCGTTGAGATTGGGCTGCGTGAAGAGGTGGCGAAGACTCAGTGATCATCACCGAGTGTAAATCTCCGGCCAAGAAGAAAATGTCTCCACCGCACTAAGGCATGTACTACTGCTGCAAGCTCGAGGTCATGGGTCGGATAATTGAGCTCATAATCTTTGAGTTTGCGAGACTCAAAGGCAACTACTCTACCCTCCTGCATTAGCACTCCTCCAATTCCTGCCAAGGAAGCATCTGTGCATACGAAAAACTCGCCATGAGGATCCGGCACTGCAAGGATAGGTGCTCTCGTAAGGCACTCCTTTAGTGTACTGAAGGCCTGCTCACATTTATCTGTCCAAACAAACTTCTTCCCTTTCCGCTGAAGAGAAGTGATGGGGTGCGCAATCCGAGAGAAGTCCTGAACAAACCTCCTGTAGTATCCTGCTAATCCCATGAAACTACGCACCTCGGTCACACTAGTGGGTGCTGGCCAATCCATGATGGCTCGAATCTTGGAAGGATCAACTGCGATACCTTCCCCAGAAATAACGTGGCCTAAATATTGCACCTCAGTCTGAAAGAACGCACACTTCTCCAAGTTCCCGTAAAGGCGCTGCTCGCGAAGACACTGAAGAACCTGGCGAAGGTGCTCCTCGTGCTCCTCACGTGTGCGTGAGTAAATCAGAATGTCATCAAGAAAAATGAGCACAAAGCGATCAAGGAAGGTCCTAAATACCCCATTCATCAAACTCATAAACACTGCGGGGGCATTCGTCAAGCCGAAAGGTACTACTGTGAACTCGTAGTGGCCATATCTCGTGCGGAAAGCTGTCTTGTGAATATCTGTCTCCGCAATCCTGAGCTGATGGTACCCTGACTTAAGATCTATCTTGGAGAAAATGGTAGCCCCCTTCATCTGATCAAACAAATCGTCAATGCGTGGAAGGGGGTAACGATTCTTAATCGTTACTTTATTCAGCTGACGGTAGTCAATGCACAACCGAAGAGATCCATCCTTCTTCTTTACGAAGATAACTGGTGCACCCCAAGGGGATACGCTAGGACGAATTAGGCCTTTCTCCAGAAGGCCCTCCAGCTGCAACTTGAGCTCACATAACTCAGGGGTAGTCATCCGATAGGGTGCTCGTGAGATAGGCTCTGCACCTGGAACTAGATCTATATGGAAGTCAATCTCACGTGGGGGAGGTAATCCCGGTAGCTCCCCTGGAAACACATCGGCAAACTCTGACAAGATGGGATGATCATCGAGGGGAAGGTCCCCCGACTCATCCTCTCGATCATCACTAATCAGAACAAAGATACAACCTGCAACCCATCGCGTACACACCGCTTAAGCTTTGCATAATGGAGATGGTACGAATAGAAGCGGGTCTCCTAACTCCCGATATCACCGACTCTACCCCAAGATCATCTATGCAAGCAATAGTCTTGTGGTAACAATCCACTCTAGCTCTGTGAGCGGACAACCAATCCATGCCTAAAATGATGCCATAAGATCCTAATGGAAGGATCCTAAGATCTGAAGTAGTGGTGAAGGGTCCCAAATCTACACACTCCTTGACTAAGGAGTCTCTGAAATCTTGGCTCAAGCCATCTCAACGTCCCAACTACGGCCCCGCTTGCCACCAGCCTACAACGCTCTACCAAAGATGGTGCAATGAATGAATCAGAAGAACCAGAATCAAATAATATAGAGGTGGAAATACCACCAATACTACCTGTCGTCTCAATCACAGTACTCTGATGCTCAGCCTGGCGGTTCTCGACCGCTGCGTAGATCCGATGACTCCGTGCCATATCTCCAACAAGAGGCTCGAGCTCAGTGCCTTACCCTTGTAGGGTTAAGTGGGCAATCTCTCCAAATATGCCCAACAACTCCGCAACCATAACACCTGCTTGATCCTCTCCAGTGGGAAGCGGCTCCAAATACTACTCTAGATGATCGAGATGCCGATCCCGATGATCTCGCTATGGGTACATTGAGGTCTTTGCTGTGAGCTCCGATCGACCCAGCTCTCGGTGCACTCTCTTGTGTCTGATGGGACCCTCAGGAGGAGGCCCCATACTACGCCCTCTCTCAGTGCATCGAATCTCGAGGAGGTCGATAAGGTGGGCGGGTCTCTGCTGCTGCTTCTTCTTTGCTGTGGTGGCCTAAATGAAGCTTTGTCACGAACTCTGTCCACCCCGTGGAGGAGGAATTGACCCCTTCGACCTACTATCCTCGCATCTGCTGATACGGCTCCGAACTCTATCTCTAGTCACTGCGCCGTGTCTTCCCCGTGTCTCCTCTGCAATATAGGCCTTCTCCACGGTCTCGCTAACGTCTCGTAGGCGTGAATGCGTCTTCGCCACTAAATCCAAGTTCGGCCCCGGATGAACCCGTGAATCCGTACTGCTCATCCTGCATATACTCGACATACTTTAAGTAGGTCCGAAATCGACTCTCATACTCGGCCTATCGCATCGATCCTGACGGAGGTCATGAAACTCATCTATACGCTGCTGAATAAACCTCCTAGGTAAATACCTGCTCCTGAAACGCTCCTCAAATAACTCCCAGGTAACCGTCTCTGAGTCAACATGGAGCTTCTGCTCCTCGGTCCTCCACCAGACTCCTGCTCCATCCTTCAGAAGATGGATCGCAACACGAGCTTTCGTGTTGCTACTACAAGGACAGAGCTTGAAGCATCCGCTCAAGCTCACCAACCAAGCCTCTGCCTGAAAACCGCCTATATCTCCTGAATACTGAGATGGTCGCAGCTTCAGGATCTCCCTGATATGGTCTGCAGCTGATGTAGTACGAATCCTAGGTCTCTCTGTATGCTCCTCCCTCTGTCTAGGGCTCCGAGACCTGTCCCTATGTCCTGAAATCCTGTCCCCATATCCCCTCTGTGGCGACTCTGCCCTAGCCGACTCTGCACGGAAATTCTCTGCTCTGTGCTCCTCGCTGTGTCGAGGGGATGCCTGGGCATCTACTGATGGCTCCAGGCTACGTCTGTAAGTCGCCTCCCAAGGGCTCTCCGCGTATGGGCGGCATTAACATCCTGAAGTGTCTCGCAAAATCTGAAGGCGGAAGGGCTGCTGACGGTACTGGCTTTCAAGCGGTGGTATGTCTAGGTCTATGTGAAGAGACCCCTCGCCCAATCCGCGCCTCCTGCACAGATCAAGGCGAGAGTTAGTTCACTGTACTAGGTCTTGTGTCAGTTTTCTAAATTTGCTGTTTACTATCATTATCAACATTATAGCTTTATATTTTAAAAGTGTTAGTTCTATACTGAGTTGCAAGTTCCTGTTCTGCGTGTTCAGCGTGTGCCCAAGGGTCCCAGCTTCGAACCCCTGGCTCTGATACCAAAAATGTAACGCCGCATTAAAGATGGCGCTTCTCGACGACATCGAGCGATGACGACGACGCCGCAACAAACAAGTGACCCGAAAATGCGACAATTTTTTTTTTTTTTCTTTTTTTTCGATGAATATAAATAGGTTGTGCCCGAATACAGGCTCGAACTACAAACCATGATAAAGCCTCGAGGTAAGAGATATTTGAACCTATCCCATTTGACGTTACTGCCGAGATAGGTAGGGTCATCAAACGCAGCTAAACGTCTATTATCGGGTAATCCGTGTTTGACAAGATATCCGAAAGGTACCCCAAGAGTAAGTTATAGTTTATTTTTAATTGAATACATGAACCATTTGCGATTCTTTTATTTTGTTTAATTTCCATTTATATTATGTTATCTCATGAAATTAATACATTATAATATATAAGGATATAAATACATACGCTTACTTTACCATTCAGATGTATTGCATTATTTTGAAAAATTTAAAACATTGCAATATATATATATATATATACACATGTGTACATACACATGTATATAGAAAGGGGGTCATGCTTACGAAGAGCATACGTTGGCACTAAACTTATCTTATTGTATTCTAAAATTTTATATGTTTATTATAGAAGTTTTACTTACATATGAAGCTACTATCACCTAGTATGGAGTTTAATACTTAGCTACCCTACTAATAGCCGCATTTCCTATGCCTTGCAGGATAACATCTTAAACTATTATCAATTTCTACAGCTGGGGCGGTGGATGGTCCAACGACTACCCAGTCATCCATTAATATCTTCCTTCTTTTCAACTGGCGTGTACATTCCTCCTACCAGCCGCCTGCAACAAGAACACGTTTTTTTTTTTTTTTGGCACATGGCAGACTGCACAGCCTCTCAGGCCGCGTGGAGGAGAAGGGACGTTTTTTCAAAGGCGGCGAGGTTCAGCACTCCGTTGGTTAATCTCTTGGATGCCTCAACCACTCTGGTTGACCAACTAAATTAATTGCAATCTGTTCATCGTCGAATGCACCATCGAATACGGGATTCTGCCATCAAGTGTTGATTATAAAATCGCTTGAGGAAAGGAAAAAATGCGATTGTTCTAGTTTTATTGGGGCAGAAAAGGGTAACAAGGTCGCTGTTCCTATAAACCATCCTGGCCGCGCAACAGTTTTGGCAAGAGGGACTGCGTTTTTTTAAAAACTTTTTCTTTGTCTAAGGTGCGAGGACAGTCAAGGAGACTGTAACGGTAGGGGGCGATTTACCTCCATTTTCATTGGGTGCTGCATGGTGTGTACGGGGCGTGGAGGCTCAAAAGCGAGCAGATCCTCCAACTATGCTGATATCTGTACAGTATCGATTGCATTCTCAAATTCGGGGTTCACCTACAGTATATATATATATTTTTTTCTTTTTTTTCTCAGCAAAACGATTGGGGAGAGGACAGTGAGGAATGCTAAGAGGCAACGGCCTGCCCAGCCGTGATAAGATCTAATCAGTTAACTGAAGGAGACCTGGAGAGCATCTCGTGACAGTCCTTTGTTCATTTCCTTGCCATTTTGTATGGTTCTTCCGTCTAGATTAATAGCATTAACGTGTGCCTTTGTGAAATCTGCGGTTTGTGATTGAATCACACATTTAAGTTTTTATTGATATTAATATTAATGTGAAATATTTAGGTCCTTCATTACAGTGATAATCAACTGGATATTCAGATGCCAAGGATTTGACTGATTCAAGAATAAGGAAAGTCAGAACCAGAGGTTGAACGGAAAAACTCATAACAAATGTAAAAAGCACAATATATGTTTGTTTTAAGTGTCTGCCTTGCTATTCAAGTTTAATGATGATTGCTTAGTTGATATCACTTTATTTAAAATATATAACAAAACATTACACTTGAAAATTCAAATATTCAATTAGGAAAATAAATTTAGTGCCTAGTCATTCACTAAGGTTCCATTCTCAAAACATACTATAAATAAGGGATGAGGCGGAGATCATGTCCTATGTAAATGTGGTGGAATGGAAAACCCTCAGCTTTTATCACGTAAGCCTAAGAATTATGTGTAATCTATCCATGCAATTTACAATGGTTTCTTAAATGAAGAAGCATAATAGAGCTAGAGCCTAGATGATTTCATGATTATATTGAAGGCCATTTAAAACTTAAATCCTTTCTTCAATAATACAAGAAGGGGAAATACACTAACATTCCACTTTTCAATACATCTTCTTTTTTAAACAACAAATGATATGTAACATGTATATTCTTTGTAATTTTCTTTCCAACCTTTCACAAAAGACTTCAACACATTTCAATGAATATTTGAGTAAGAAAACTAACATCTCAATACAGCTTTCCTTCAATACTTTGTTACAACACTTTCTCTACTTCATGTGGAGCAAATTTACAATAATGCAAACACTTTTCTAGTAAAAATTTTGCATTCAAACATGCGAATTTTGGGGCAAATAAGGATTACAATGTCCTTTATTTTATTTTTTTTGAAATGGAAAACAAGAAGATACAACTTTCTTTCACATGCAAATCTTACAACAGAATAACTTGTATCAGGGAATGGAAAGAGTCTTCACAAGCTCCATGGTGTTCTTCATCCATGCTCCAAGTTCCAAGTATCTCAAGGCACAACCAAAATAGGGGGAGAGGCAACACTCTCCTCCCAACCAAATCTCAATGGAGAAGAGAAGCAATCTCCTCCATTGACCCCCGAGCCCCAAACACAACACAATGGAGGGTGGTCTCCAACTCAAGGCAACTATACATGCTTCCACAATACAAGTTCTTCCCAACATTAAAGCTAAAATAAAAGAACAAGAGACACACAATAACATTAAACAATACACAAGAAGGCTTGTATCCAAGCCAAAGAAGAGAAGGAACTATGGGAATGTTTCCCTTATGTCTCCCAAATGAGATGAGATGCCCATCCAAAAAAAAAACCCTCCACAATATACACAAGCCCCTATGACTCTTATGCCTCCCTCAAGTACCCCTTATTCCTCCCATACTCTTATGCCTCCCTCCTCTTATGGCTCCCTCAAAGACAAGGTAGAATGTAAACATTCCTACCCAAGATGGGCATCCCTCTCAAACTCCCTCCACAATATCCTAATCTACTCTTTTGCCTCCCTCATGATTATTCCCATAGACCTCTCCTATACTACACAACAAGCATTCAAACCATTTTTCACAATTTCACCAAAGTAAACATGCATTTCTTTTTCACAATTTTTAGCATAGAAGCAATAATAATATGAAAGCAAAAACAAAGGAGAGGGTTCCCTACCTCTCCATTGGAGAAGCCTACACCAAGAAATTGTCCAAGCTCCTTCCCAAATCAATCCAAGCATGCAAGTCCAAAAACTCTCTCTATCTCTTTCTCCCAATTCCTCTCTCTCCAAATCACAAGGAACTCTTCAACAACACAAAAACAAAGCTCTAACCCCCTCCACAAGAGAGGAAGTTTCAATAAATAGATCAAAGGTAAGGGTGAGGGTGATGTGGCTCCATGTAGGATGCCACATCACACATCCTCAAACCATCTCCCAAGGTCAACTCAAATCCCCAAACACCATAAATGGGTGGTTGGGTTGAATGACAACCCTCTTCCACATTCAACCCTTTCCCATGTGCCTTAAGGCACAATTAAATGCAAAATGAGGAAAATGCACTCCAAAGTCATATTTCCCTTCCCAAAACAATAAATAGCCCCCTTTTTGGATTCCCAACCCATAGATATGGTTGGTAAGGGGTTTTGGGAAGTGTGGGACAAGTTTAACTTGTCCCACAAGTCCCCTAAAAATGCACTCAATCTCAAATTCGAGATTCTAAGAGCATGGAGTGGTCAACACTCAAGATAAGCATTCAATACAAGAGACAACACATGGCTCAAGGAGCCAACCAACAAAATTTATTACACCCACATGACTAAAACAAGATATTAAATTAATCTAAACATACTTAGCAAAAGTAATAAAAGAAGGGCATCCCAAATGAAATCACCTACTAAAGTAAATAAAACAATTAAATAAAATTCTCAACCCCATGGTCACATTAGAACATTACCCCCTCAAGAAAATTTCCTCAACACATACAAGAACAAGCTAACACAATACAGTTTACAAGTTGCCTTGACGACCAATGTTGTAACCACCCGACATTCTGTTGTGTTTGGTCCCCAATCCCCCTCATGGTTGTGATCATGCTGTGTTTCCTGCAAAATGCAAAATACCCTCTTCGGCCTTGCGGCCATGTCAAAATATCCAAAATAATCATATGCATGAAATTTATTAACATCTATACGTAATTCAAGCAATCATCATTTCTAGGTCTAATTCACAACTTAATTATGCATTTCATCATTATCCAATAGAGTCATCCATGAGTCAATGTAGACCATGCTTTGAAAACAAAATCCATCCATAATCCAAATGTATCTAGTCACAAAACATCATGCTAATCAACATAAATATAAGCCATGTCCATATCTAAAGTCCGCATAACTCAAAATGATAATCAACTAAGTGTCGTAGGGAAGTGGGCATTACAATTTTCTAGCGAGCCAACAATTAAAATTTTGATTTTGAACTCTTTTTTGAAAAAGGGAAAAAATACCCTTTTACCTCCGTAGGCCCTCCGACCCACCTTGTCCTCTCGCCACGCGTCGATCTTTCATTTGCCGAGGACCCGCGGGCTTGATCTTCATTTTTACTCCCTTTAAGCCAAGGGAAAATTCTTATATTGTCTCTCAGTGGGCCACACCCTCGACCTCTCCCCTACTACATGCCCATCTCCTATTCCCCTGTGCAGGTCCAAGTCTCCCTTTCTTCCTTCAAAACTCCTCGCAAGAGTTTTTGGAAATTCAAAATTTCCACCATTGGCCCGCGCTCCCTTTTGACCATTCGGGCATGTGTCCTCTCCTGATTTGTTGTGGAGTTCGGGCCAAAATTTGAATTTAAACCATTCAAGTTTAAAAACTTCAAAATCACCAAAACCTCCATTGGCCCACCGACCCGCTCCTCCATTTTGATTTTTCAGGACACGTGTCCACTCCCGATTGGTTGCGGGGATTCGGACCAATTTTTGACTTTAACATTTTTTACAAAATAAGGTCTAAAAACCTTAAGGAAATCCAACCACCTGCCATCCTTCCTACCAATCAGAACATGCCACGTAGGCAAATTTGGAAAAAACGGGTCCCTAGGCCCGAAAATGCCCCATTTGTCAAAAAAGGTGAAAAATGAAAAGTTACAACATTTCCCCGCTTTTCCTAAGCCAATTAGAAGCCGCCACATTGCCAATACCTTCTGAGGATGAATTTGATAGGAAAATGACGGCCGTCGGCCAATCAAAAACATAAAAATTCTAGGGATGCCCTAGAATTCAATTTTTCACCAAGGATGGTAGATTTTTTCATTTTAAATCAACTCAAGCATGATTTTTGGACATTTTCAACCTCGGGACAAGATTATCAATTACAAACAAGTATGATTTGATCAATTTTGATTTTTACATGATCTGGCAAAGGAAAAAATGACACAGCCCACAAATTTGGAAAAACTAAGGCACAAAAAAGGGCAAACTTGGAATATTCCCTCAAATTAGGGAAAAACAAAAATTTTGTGAGCATTTTAAAGCATTCAACGGAGGGGAAGAATTTCAGACCATCAATTCAAAGGATAAAACATTTTTGAGAAAATACAGATTTGGAAAATTAGGGCAACAAGGTGCAAGCTCAAAAATGGCACCAACACAATCTACGGATTCACCATACAACATACTAAAACACACAACATCATTTACATAAGGATACATAGAAGAAGAAATAGTAACAGAGTCAAACTCCTACCTCTCCATGATGGAGTTTTGTTCCAAGGTTCCAAAACAAGCTTTCTAATGCAAAACACGGTCCAAGATCAATAATCTACAATCATGCAAGCGTCTCCAATCTTATCCAAAATAAATAGCTCAAAACAAAAAAATAATTCACCCCCAAATGAAGTATGCAAAAGTGAAGCAACCTAAAAACCTGCGAAGGAAATTCGAATTTATACAAGAGGGAAGAGAAGAGGATGAGGTGGATACATGTAAGATGCCACTTAATACATCCTCAACTCCAACACTCAAGTCAACTTCATTCTCCAATGCATAGTAAATAGGTGGGTGAATAATATGATAGTTTTACTTACACACTCAAATCAAACCCACACCCCAAAGGACTAAAATTAAAACATGTAAGAAAAGTGCAATTACAACATTCAACTTGACTTATAAAAATGCATAAAGAAGGTCTAAATTTAACTCTCCAACCATAGGTATGGTTGGTAAATAAATTTAAGAGGTTTGGGACAAGTATAACTTGTCCCACATGCCTCTAAGGACAAATTCAAATTTCAAAGAAGGTGGAGTGTTCCATACTCCAAAATCAACTTACACATCTCTTACACCTTTCTTACAACACTTTAAATCAAGGTCAACAACCCTAATAATTACTTTCTTATGACCCAATTTGATTAATTAACTTAACAACATGATTACTCACAATATTTACACACCATTTAATAAATAATCAAAGGGGTCAATGCACCACTAAATAAACACATGCAAACATTAAACAAAGGAACCAAATAAAAGAAAACATAAATTCCCCCCCCATGGAGATCCCTAACAACAAAACAACACACACAAACAAATACAAGTTGTCATGGTTACCCTTGTTGAATTCATCTAGAATTCCAATGTGGTTGGTCTCCAATCCCCCAATGTTTGTTGTGATATTTTAACCTACAAAAACACAAATAACTCATTTGGCCTCGTGGCCGCATCAGAACATCCAAAATGAATATAAATATAATTCCAAAACCATATATACATATGAATCACAACATCATCAAGGAAACAACAATATCATTTTGCATTTCCATCAATAACCATATGATCATCAATTTAATTCAATTTTCTAGTTCTACTCAATATATCAAAATATCACATGTCCGAACAACATCCATAAATATAACCATGCCGAACAGTACATCATCATCAATATAAAAATTGTCTCTAGTAATCATCATGCACCATATATGAATCAAAGTCAACAATAATCCATGATCTAACATCTAACATCATACTAAATCAAAACTATAATAATGTCCATAATATAGTCAACAATGCACTAATCAATATTAAAATATTTCAAAGGGAAATGGGCACTACATTATTAGTTGGGTGGAGAGCGTTGCCTACTCCCCTATTTTGTTGTTGTGTTGGATATTGGAGAAAATGGTGGAGCTCAAGTGATTTTTTGGGACATTGTTGCATTTTGAAGAAGACAAGAAGAGATCCTACCTTTGTAGAAATTTTTCCATGTTGTCTCCACTTATGTGGAGGGATTTTGTAACTTGTATTTTAAAGCTTACTCTTCTTGTAATTGTAGTTTATAAAATTAAACTTTATTTGTTATTCAAGTGGTGTTCATGTTGGAAAAGAGGTATGTGAAGTTTTAATGGTTTCGATATTAAATTCCCTCCGAACTTGTAAATTTGGATCAATAATCTATTTGATTTATTTACAAAAACCCTCCTTATTGGAATGGGATAAGCTTATTTTCAAACCTAAATATTTGACTCAAAAGTGTAATATGTTTTCATTTTAAAAGTTTGGCGCTCTATATGGAAATAAACTTGTTTTCTTGAAATGGATGTCATTTACTCTATTGTGAAAGGAAAGAAATATTTTCTTATTTTATTGTACAAGTTAGCACTTTGAAATGTTGAAGATTTTAGTCAAATATCATACAAAAGTATCGAGAATAGTATAAGGAAAGAAAATAGATATTTAGTGTTTTGAAACCAACGAATATATGCACTTCATTAATTGCATTGGGTTGGATTAATAGAGTCTTGTTCATATTATTCCATATATATGGATAGATAGTATAAGTTACAAACACTTGCCTATATAAGCTCACTATATAAATGAACTTAAGTGAATGTTAAAATATAATAAGAACAATATATATATATATATATATATATATATATCTATGTGTGTGTGTGTGTGTGTGTGTGTGTGTGTGTGTGTGTGTGTGTGTGTGACACAATACAATGGAATTTATTCAAAGTATGTTGACTACATGCACGAAAAGTAGGTTACAATTCACGCGTTCATTAGGGGCCGAATTTTGATCCGAGAGGTACAAGATGCATTCATCATGTCCACCGACCTTAGTTGAGGCCGTATAGAAGGTCTACATTGTAGAGGAGACAACCAGGAAAACATAAAGCAGAAAGAGATAGAATGAGGAGCCATATTCAATAGATGCAGGATACTAGGTTGAGGGGGTCATCTCCTCCTCCTTGTAGAAACATGGTTCAACATAGTCTTTCTTCAAACTACCACAATAGCCACCTCAACAACAGCAACAAACTCTTTCACCGTTTAGACCCCCAAAAATATTTCATACTCAAAGAGGATGGAGTATGGGTCCTCCTCCTAGAGGAAACAACAAGACACAAGGAGCACATAGAGTTTAGTCAACAGAGCTTGTCGGCCAATAACCACAATAGTCCATGACAGATCATCGGGATCAGCAACATAGACCACTATAAAACCTGCTTGAGCCACATCTCATTGGAGGGGACCAGGTAGTTGTTATGGATGCGGTGTAATTGGACACCATTAGATATAGTGCCCCAAAACCCTAATAAAAAGGGTAAGGCACCTATTTCAGAGCCTATAGTTGGTGATATGGGACGTAGCCATCAAATTATGTGGCAATCAATAACCACCGTTAAAGAGCATCAAGGTATGGTGATAGAGACTACATGTAGCATTGGTTGTATCCCTACATCTATATTATTTGATTCTGGATCTTCTGATTCATTTATTGCACCATCATTAGTACAACGATGTAGACCGTCATGCTTAGGTAGAGCCTTATTTGGGATGTTGAGATGGCTTCTAGAGCCAAGCTCTTAGTAGACTCCTTAGTCAAGGAGTGCGTAGAGGACCTAGGACCATTTATCACTACCTTAGATCTTCGTATACATCCTTTGGGTTCATATAGAGTTATCTAGGGCATGGATTGGTTATCTACATATAGAATTAGAGTTGATTTCTAAAACAAGGTTATATCTTTTGTAGATGATTTAGGGGTTGAGTTACTGATATTTGAAGTTAGGAGACCCATCTCTATTCACACTATTTCCACTATGCAACTTAAGCGGTTTGTGCACCGTGGATGTCGGTTGTATGTTATCATGGTTAGTGACCGATCGAAGGATGAGACCAATCAACCTTCACTTGATTGCCATCATATTTTGAGGGATTTTGTAGATGTTTTTCTAGGCATGTTACCGAGGTTACCTCCCCTCATGAGTTAGAATTTCATATTGATTTTGTTTCTAGAGTAGACCCTATATCATGGGCACCATATAGGATGAACACCCCAAGATGTTTGAGCTCAAGTTGTAGTTGGAATTAATTCATGAGAAGGGCCTAATCCATCCTAGTGTATCTCCTTGGGGTGCACTAATGATTTTGTGAAGAAGAAGGATGGATCCTTGCCTTTATGTTTAGACTACAAATAACTAAACAAAGTAATGATCAAGAATCGTTACCACCTTCCACACATCGATCGGATGAAAGGGGTGATAGCGTTTTCCAAGATATATCTTAAGTATGGTTATCATCAATTATGGATTGCGGAGGTGGATATCCACAAGATAATTTTTCATACAAGATATGGCCACTATGAGTTCATAGTAATGTCATTTGCTCTAACGAATGCCCTTGCAATTTTCTTGAGTTTGATGAATGAGGTATTGAGGAAATTCCTAAACTATTTTATGATCATGTTTCTAGATAATATTTTGATCTAATCATGCTCTGTAGTGTCTTCTTCGAGAGCAGCTATATGGAAACCTAGAGAAGTATGCATTTTTCGAGTTTGAGGTTCAATATATAGATCACATTATTTCTGGGGAAGGTATTGCAGTCGATCCTTCCAAGATTAGAGCCATCATGGATTGGCCAACACCTACTAGCGTGACTAAGGTGCACGCCATGGGGTTGGCAGGTTATTACAGGAGGTTTGTTTAGTATTTCTATTGTATACGCATCCCCTTACATCCGTTACGCAGAAAGGGAATAATTTTTTTGGTCGATAGATGTGAGCAGGCCTTCAAAACACTCGAATGAATGCCTTAGGAAAGTACCTATTCTAGCAGTTCCAAATCCACATGGAGATTTCTTCGTATTTACGTATACTTCTTTGGTAGGATTAGGTGTATTTATGCAGATGGCTATGTAGTAGCCTTTGAGTCTCACAAACTCAAGGATTATGAGATAAATTATTTGACTCATGACCTTGATCTTGCGAGAAGTTATACATCCTCTTGGTTTGATGGAGACATTTCCTTATAGGCGTAAGGTTCATTATCGTGATAGATCACTCGATTCTTTAGCATCTCTTAACATAACCCAATCTAAACACCTATAAACGATGTTGGATGAATCTTCTTTGTGAGTATCAAATGGAGATATAACATGTGAAAGGGAAGGAGAATGTGGTTACAAACACCTTGAGTCCTTAGAGAAATTTGGTTATGTCTATTTTAATTGTTACAATCTTGAGGACCAAGATCTTATAGCAACTTCCACGTGACAATTTTTACGTTTAAGTTAGAGCAGAGATCGAGTCTCAAATACCCTTGAGGGTAATTTTGATGGATTTACATTAGAGGCAGATGGTCTTCTTTGGTACAAAGGTTGGATATATGTACCCAGAGATGGAGTATTGAGGCAGGATATTCTTGTAGAGGCACATCATGTACCCTATTCAACCCATCTAGGGGTGAAGAAGATGCACACAACTTTGAGATAGTTATACCATTGGAGAGGGCTACAGAGAGACGTAACTTGTTTTTTGTCTCATTATTTGGAGTGTCAAGAGGTGAAGGATGGGCGTCAACATCCACCGGCCTTTTATTTCCTAATGCTATCTTTGGAGTGGAAATGGGACACCATTTCCATGGATTTATAGTAGGGCTAACTATGTCGAGATACCACCATTACATCATCATGGTCACAATGGATAGGTTGAAGAAAGTGGCTCATTTTTCTCTAGTGAGGAAAGCCTATACAAGCAAAGCTTGTAGTAGTAGCACAAGTATATTTTGATGATATTTTCAGAATGCATGGGATTCCGCAAAGATTATATCTAACAATAATCCCTCAGTACACCTCTCACTTTTGGACTTCTCTCAGACAAACATAAAATTCACTATAGCCTATCACCCCGAGACAAATGGATAGACTGAGTGGTGAATCATATTTTAGATCACATGCTTTAGATGTATGTCATGGATCATTAGTTAAGGTGGTAGGAGTATTTGTACTTGGTGGTGTTTTCTTACAATAAGAATTTTCAGAGTTATATTGGTACGACTCCATTTTATTCACCGTATTACAGGGGAGTTTAGGACACCACCGAGTTGGGATGGGTTGGAAAATAGATTTTTTCGTGGGCTAGCTTTATTAAGGGACATGGAGAAGTAGGTTTTCACGATTAGACAGAGATTGATCGGGGAGGATGAGGATAGAGAGAAGAAGTTTGTGGATTAGAGAAGGAATTATCATAGTTTTGAGTTGGGCATGTAGGTGTTTCTTCATGTTAGGCCTCATAAGATCCCTTTCTATTACAAAAAATGCTCTAAGATAGCTCCTAGATTTGTGGGTCCCTTTGAGATCTTGCAGCGAATCAATCCTCAAGTGTACTGCCTAGCATTTTCTCCTATTTTGTATCATGTCCATAATGTATTTAATGTTTATGTTCTTAGGAGGTACATTACAGATCATTCTCATCTATTGGATTGGACAATATTACAGGTGTAGGATATGCGACAGGTGATGGTGGAGCCCAAGTGCATTTTACAACACAAGACCCCGGGCCTTTGAGGCCAAGAGATTGACTGAGGTTTGCATCTAGTGGGATGGGTATGATGAGACAAAAACTACATGAGAGGATGCCACACCTTTGACAACACAATTTCAACACTTTTTCTAGTGACTTCAAGGAGGAAGTCGAGTCTAAGAGGAGGAGGATATAGTGCCCACTCCACTTCAACATTGATCTTACTATGATTTTGCTTAAGTTGGATTGGATCCATAAACATTGTTATCATATTTGATCAGTAGACATTAACAGATGGACATTACCATATTTGATTAGCTTATTTGATAGACAATATGGATGTTTTATACTTTTGACATGATGCGACTTATATGATGGATTACATGCATGGATTGACATATCAATATTTGATGATCTAGAGTTACTACTTTATATATGTACTGACACATTGGATTTTGATACATAGATTTTGTTAGATGATTTAGTTAGTCTTGTGATCTTATTGCTAATTGATGAAATGATAGAATCGAAATATTTAAAATTGTGAACAATTGGTGAAATTACTTGATTTTAGTAATGGTTTAGTTATGATATTTGATGATGTTAATTGATATGTATATGTGTGTTTTATTGTCTCAATGTCATTAATATGGCCATAAGGTTAGAGAGGTATTGTTTTGATTTTTGCAATAAATTGTAACACAATAAACAAAAGGGGATAAGAGATTAATAGTGAAAGAATATGGGGTATTGGAATAGGCCACCTTGGCAACTTTTGCATTTGTATGTTATTTTTGTTAATAGATTGTTAGGAGGTCCCCATTGGGGTGTGGCCTCAAATGCAACCTTGGGTAAATGTGTTGTTTCCCTTTTATTTTATTAATTTGTGAGTATTTGAATTATTTATTAATGTGATTCACCTTTATTATTGTTAGTTAATGTGCTTCATTTAAGTTGATTAATCTTGATTAATTTTTATAATTTGAGATGTGACCAAATGGTGTATTTAATGTTAGTACATGTTACTTGAATTTCTATTGGATTTCGAAGGATTTTATTTGTTTACAGTGTTGTGTACTCAAACTTGCATGTAAAACTCGGATTTGGGCTTAAGGGCCATTTTTGGAGGCTTGTGGGAAAAGATAAACTTTTCACACACCTCTTAATTTCACCTACGAAATATACCTTTCGCTTAAAGCATAAAAATATACGTCATTATGTGATTTGTAAGGAGAAAGGTGATATTTATTGTAATTTCTTACATGAGTTTTTAATTGTGTCCTTTAGAAGTGTGGGTAGGAGTTTGTGTGTGTAAGAGGCTTGTCATTTCCTCAACCACTAATTTATGAGCTTTGGATTTGGTGTTTGACCATGTGATGTGGGTGGAGGAGAAGTGATGTGGCATCCTACATGGAGCCACATCACCACTCTCTCCTCACTTTTCTATTTATGTATGTTGTTTTGAAGTTTTTTGGGTTAGATGTTTTATTTTCACTCTTGCATTTTGGAGGAGCTTTCTTTTGGAGTTCTTGTTGGAAGCTTTGGAATTAGTTGTTACTTGATTAGGACTTGGAAAATCTTGGAGGTTGTGCTTGTGATTGGATACTCTTGCAATGGCAAGGTAGGGACTTCACCCATGTATTTTTATTGTTATTTTGTTGTGTAAATGATTGTAAATGGATGATTGTTGTATGTTTTTGGTTTTGGGAATAGAATTTCCTTTAGGTTGTGTAGGAGAAAAAGGAAATGGGGATATTTTAGATTGAGGCATAAAAGGATTGCTGTATATCTTGGGAGAGAGTTGGGTTGGGGTGTCCTACCTTTGTAGGTAGGTGACATTTATACTTATCTTGTATGTCTTATTGAGGGAGGCATAAGAGTTTTGAGGGAGGCATAAGAGTCTTGTTGGTATGTGATTTGAGTTTCTTGGAGGATTTAAGGTGGGAACTCAACCCCTTTGGGAGGCATAAGTGAATCCCCATGTTTATTTTCTCTCTCTTGGCTTGATATTGAGCCTTTGTGCTTGGGAAAATTGTATGTGTGTTGTTACTTTGCATTGTACTTTTGTGTTGAAAAACTTGTATGAATGATTGTTATGGAAGCCATGTAAATGTTTCCTTGGTATCTTATACCTCTTGTTGCTTCATTGTTGGGGCTCGGGGGCCAATGAGGAGGAAGGATTATCCTTCTCATTGGATTATTAGTTGGGTGGAGAGCGTTGCCTACTCCCCTATTTTGTTTTTGTGTTGGATATTGAAGAAATTGGTGGAGCTCAAGTGAGGTTTTGGGACATTGTTGCATTTTGAAGAAGACAAGAAGAGATCCTACCTTTATAGAAAATTTTCCATGTTGTCTCCACTTATGTGGAGGGATTTTGTAAATTGTATTTTAAAGCTTGGTCTTCTTGTAAATGTATTTTGTAAAACTAAATTTATTTGGTTATTCAAGTTGTGTTCATGTTGGAAAAGAGGTATGTGAAGTTTTAATGGATTTGATATTAAATTCCCTTCAAACTTGTAAATTTAGATGAATAATGTATTTGATTTATTTATGGAAACCCTCCTTATTTGGAATGGGAAAAGCTTATTTTCAAACTTAAATATTTGACTCAAAAGTGTAATATGTTTTCATTTTAAAATTTTAGTTCTTACATGGAAATATACTTGTTTTCTTGAAATGGATGTCATTTACTCTATTGTGAAAGAAAGGAAATATTTTTGTATTTTATTGTATAAGTTAGCACTTTGAAATGTTGAAGATTTTAGTCAAATATCATAAAATAGTCTAAGGAATATTATAAGTAAAGAAAATTGATATTTCGTGTTTTGAAACCAATGAATATATGCACTCCATTAATTGCATTGGGTTGGATTAATAGACTCTTGTTCCTACTATTCCATATAGATGAATAGATAGTATAATTTACAACTACTTGCATATATAACATCACTATATAAATGAAATGAAGTGAATGTTTAAATATATATATATCTGGTGTGTATCACACAATACAATAATCTTATTAAATATATAGAAAATACAATGGACTTGTTTGTATATCGAATACATGCACAATAAGCGTGTTATGATTCACCGGTTCATCAAGGGCTTGAACTTTGATCTTAGAGGTGCAAAGACACAATCATTGTCCATGCAGCACCTTAGTTGAGGCCATATAGAAGGAATACATTAAAGAGGAGACCAAGGGGAAGACATAGAAGGCAATAGATAGAGTGAGGAGTCGTATTCAACATATGCAAGATAATAGGTTGAGGGGGTCATCTCATCCTCCTATTGGAGGACATTGTTAAACACAATATTCCTTCAAAATACCACAATACCCTCCTCAAAATCATCAACAAAATCTTTAACCGTTTAGACCCCCACAAATATTTGATACTCAAAGAGGATGGATTATGGGTCCTCCTGAGGAAACATCAAGACACAAGGAGCACATAGAGAGTTCACCAACAGGAGCTCGTTAGAAATGACCACAATATTCCATGACGATATCATCAAGATCGGGACATAAACCACTACAATACTCGCCGGAGCCATATCTCATTCAAGGGGACCATGTAGTTATTATGGATGCAAAGTGTAATCGGACACCATTGGATATAGTGCCCAAAACCCCTAATAACAAGGGTAAGGCACCTATTTCAGAGCCTATAGTCGGTGATATGGGACGTAGCCATCAAATTATGTGGCAATCGATAACCACCAAAAGATCATCGGGTATGGTGATAGAGACTACATGTAGCATTGGTTGTATCCCTACATCTATATTATTTGATTCTAGATCTTCTGATTCATTTATTGCACCATCATTAGTAGAGCGATGTAGGCTAGTCAGTTAGATAGAGCCTTATTTGGGATGTTGAGATGGCTTCTGGAGCCAAGCTCTTAGTAGACTCCTTAGTCAAGGAGTGCGTAGAGGAGCTAGGTCCATTTACCACTACCTTGGATCTTCGTATCCTTCCTTTGGGTTCATAGAGTTATCTTGGGCATGGATTGGTTATCTTTATATAGAGTTAGAGTTGATTGTTAGAACAAGGTTATATCTTGTGAAGATGATTTGGGGGTTGAGTTGCTAATAGTTGGAGTTAGGAGAGCCATCTCTATTCACACTATTTATTCTATGAAACTTAAGTAGTGTGTGCGCTATGGATGTAAGTCAGTATGCTATTATGGTTAGTGACCGATCGTAGGATGAGACCAAAGGAACTTCACTTGATTGTCATCATATTTTGATGGATTTTTTAGATGTTTTCCGGGTGATTTACCATGGCTACCTCCCCACATGAGTTATAATTTCATATTGATTTTGTTCTCGGAGTAGAGCCTATATCACGAGAACCATATAGGATCAACACCATTGAGATGTTTGAGCTCAAGTCAGTAGTTAGACGTAATTCTTGAGAAGGGTCTAATCCATCCTAGTGTATCTCCTTGGGGTGCTAATGATATTTGTGAAGAAGAAGGATGGATCCTTGCTTTTGTGTCTAGACTACGGACAACCGTACAAAGTAATGATTAAGAATCGTTACCGCCTTCCACATATCGATCATTATTTCGATTAGATGAAAGGGGTGAAAGTTTTTCAAGGATAAATCTTAAGTATGGTTATCATCACTTGAATATTGAAAGACAGATATCCAAAAGACAATTTTTCAGTAAAATATATGGCCACTACAAGTTCACAGCTATGTCATTCGGTCCAAAAATGCCCTCAGTAGTGTTCATGAGTTTGATGAATGAGGTATTCAAGAAATTCCTAGACTATTTTATGATCATGTTTCTAGATGATATTTTGATCTACTCACACACATGTGAGGAGCATGAGGAACACCTTCATCGGGTACTATAGTTTCTTCATCAACATAAGCTATACTAGAACCTAGAGAAGTGTGCATTTTTCTAGTTTGAGGTTCAGTATATAGGTCACATTATTTATGGGGAAGATATTGCAGTCAAACCTTCCAATATTAGAGCCATCATGGATTGAACATCACTTACCAAAGATGACCTAGGTGTGCAATTTCATGGGATTGGTAAGTTATTACATGAAATTTTTTTCATATTTCTATCATATTGTGCATCCCATTACTTCCCTTCAGCAGAAAGGGAATATTTTTTTCGTCGATAGATTTGAGTAGGTCTTCACTACACCGAATGAATGCCTTACGATAGTACCTAGTCTAGCGCCTCCCGAGATCCACATGGAGATTTCTTCGTATTCACATATGCTTCTTTGGCGGATTAGGTGTATTTATGCAGATGGTTGTGTAAAGTAGCCTTTGAGTCTCACAAACTCAAGGATTATGAGATAAATTATCTGACTCATGACCTTGATCTTACAGAATTTATACATGCCTTGGTTTGATGGAGACATTTCCTTTTAGGCAGGAGGTTCATTATGAGGATAGATCACTCGAGTCTTTGCATCTCTTCACACAGCCCAATATAAACACCCATAAACGATGTTGGATGGAGACTCTTTATGAGTATCAAATGGAGATATAACATGTGAAAGGGAAGGAGAATGTGGTTACAAACACCTTGAGTCATCGAGACATTTGGTTATGTTTATTTTAATTGTTACGGTCTTAAGGAACAAGATCTTATAACAACTTCCACATGACAACTTTTACCTTTCAGTTAGAGCAGAGATCAAGTCTCAAATACCTCTTGAGGGTAATTTTGATGGATTTACAAGAGAGTTAGATGGTCTTCTTTGGTACACAAAGTTGGATATATGTACCAAGAGATGGAGTATTGAGGCAGCTATTTTTGTATAGACACATCATGTATCATATTTATCCCATCCATGGGTGAGGAAGATGCACACCAATTTGAGATAGTTGTCCCATTAGAGAGGGCTACGATTTTGTCTCTCATTATTTAGAGTGTTAAAAGGTGAATGCCGAGCATTAGCATCTAGTTGGCCTTCTATATCCTAATGCCATACCGGAGTGGAAATGGGACACCATTTTCATGGATTTTATAGTAGGGCTACCTATGTCGAGATACCACCATGATGTCATCATGGTCATGATGTATAGATTGAAGAAAGTGGCTAATTTTTCTCCAGGCCAAGACAACCTATACAAACTAGTGTAGTACGATGGATAGATATGCGGCAGGTGATGGTGGAGCACGTGTGCATTTTAGAGCATAGGAATCTGGGCCTTCGAGGCCGAGAGATTGATCATGTTTTCATCTAGTGGGATGGGTATGATGAGATAAAAACTACATGAGAGGATGCCACACCTTTCATAGAACAATTCCCACACTTTGGTGTACCATCTAGCATGTCCACCTATTTTGTATAAGCATCCTCAATGTATTTAATGTTTATGTTCTTAGGAGATACATTACAAATCTTTCTAATCTATTGGATTGGACAATATTGCAGGTCTGTTCGGGATATGCGACAGTGATGGTGGAGCCCATGTGCATTTTACATCACAAGACCCTAGGCCTTTGAGGGCAAGAAATTGATCGAGTTCGCATCCAAAGTGGGATAGGTATGATGAGACAAAAACTACATGAGAGGATGCCAAACCTTTGATAACACAGCTTCCCACACTTTTTAGTGACTTCAACTAGTAAGTTGAGTCTAAGAGGAGGGGGATGTAGTGCCCACTCCACTTCAACATTAATCATACTATGATTTTTACTTAATTTGGATTGGATCTATAGACATTGTTATCATATTTGATCAGTAGACATTGATAGATGGACATTACTATATTTGATTAGCCTATTTGATAGACAATATGGATATTTTAGACTTTTGACATGATGCGACTTATATGATGGATTAAATGCATCCACTAACATATGAGTATTTTATGATCTAGAGTTACTACTTTATATATCTAATTGACACATGGGATTTTGATACATAGATTTTGTTAAATGATTTAGTTAGTCTTGTGATCTTATAACTAATTGATGAAATGATAGAATCAAAATATTTGAAATTGTGAACAATTGGTGAAATTACTTGATTTTAGTGATGGTTTAGTTATGATATTTGATTATGTGAATTGATATGTATATGTGTGTTTTATTTTCTTGATGTCATTAATATGGCCATGAGGCCAGAGAGGTATTGTTTTGATTTTTGCAAGAAATTGTAACACAACAAACAAAAGGTGATAAGAGATTAACGGTGAAGGAATTTTGGGTATTGACATGATAGATCACCTTGGCAACTTGTGCATTTGTATGTTGTTTGTTGTTGATAGATTGTTAGGAGGTCCCCATCGGGGATGGCCTCAAATGCGACCATGAGTAAATGTGTTTTTTCCTTTTGTTTTAATAATTTGTGAGTATTTGAATTATTTATTAATGTGATTCACCTTTATTATTGTTCTTCGTTAATGTGCTTCATTTAAGTTGATTAGTCTTGATTAATTATTATAATTTGAGATGTGACCAAAGGGTCTATTTAATGTTAGTACATTTTACTTGAATTTCTGTTGGATTTGGAAGGATTTTATTTGTTTTATGTGTTGTGTACTCAACCTTGCATGTAGAACTCAGATTTGGGCTTAAGGGACATTTTTGGAGGCTTGTGGGACAAGTTAAACTTTTCACACACCTCTTAATTTCACCTGCCAACTATACATTTGGGTTAAAGGCTTGAAAATAGGCCTCATTGTGTGATTTGTAAGGCAAAAGGTGATATTTATCGCAATTTCTTACATGAGTTTTTAATTTTTCCTTTAGAGGTGTGGGTAGGAGTTTGTGTGTATAAGAGGCTTGTCATTTCCTCAACCACTAATTTATGAGCTTTGGATTTGGTGTTTGACCATGTGATGTGGGTGGAGGAGAAGTGATGTGAAATCCTACATGGAGCCACATCTAAACCGTCTCCCCAGCAACAAAAAAACAAATAATAAGACTGCAGCTTAAACAACAAATGCAATGTAACATGACACCAACAAAAAAATTGCCCAACATAAATAGATAAAATAAAAGAGAAACGACTGGGGAAAATAAAAGAGAAGAATAATCTAGGAGGGGAAACAAAATTCTTTACAATAGGTTTCTTCTTTTTGTGCACCATTTTCCATCCTTTTGAAACCTCCCGAATAGGAAGAATTTCCTTAATAGAATTAATCGAAGAAGAGTTTTTTCCCCCATAATAGAGGTACGAGGGATATTTTCCTTAGCCATAATGCTTTCAGTTGGAACAAAAGAATTGTTTGTTTGAGTTAAGTATTTTGTATTCTCATTGTTTCCAACTAATGGAATTTCTAAGAGAGGAGTTCATGGGACCAATTCGGAACCAAAGTTGGAATCGCCATTTGAATCCAAATCCTCCTTGGCATCAAAAACCATATGTTCTGGGAGGGTATCTTTCCACCAATGTTTTCTCTCAGTTTGACATTTTTCCATCACACAATTAGCATCAGTGTGACTTAAATAGAAACACTTTCTAAATCTAAAAGGTATACTTTCATAATGTAATGGCTGAGACCATGTTTTATTTTATATTTTCAGATCAATGCTTACAGAGAGGTTTTTAGAGGTACCCAATTCAACTAGTATCCTAGAATATGTAGTGTGGGTGTAGCTAGTAGTTTGAGAGTCAATGAAAATTATATGTCACAAAACATTACCAATGGAGATCAAACAATCACAACTCTAGAATTGTAGGAGAAAATGGGCCAACCTAATCCAAACATGTTTGCAAGAAAAGCATTTGGCAAGCGGGTTGAAAGAGGGAAACCAAGGTTTTATAAATAGGTGTCATGATTCAAAACCCAGAGCTTAGACGCTATGGTATCTTTGTCATCTATTGAAGATAAAACCGCAATAAAAATTTCTTTTACACAAGGGTATAGATCTAACCTTCTAGCAAGAAGCGGGATCCAGTGTTTGGAGATCCATGCATGTAGAACTTGAACGCTGGGCCAAAAACCTCCGAATCTACAAATCAAAGAATGCTCCTGGTAAAAGATCTTATATTCAATGAATTCCTCGCCAAAAGTGATTATGGCGGTAGTTTCAAAAGGGGTATGGTAGATCACTTTCCTTCCAGCGCTTCTTTGAAAGAACAATCTGAGATGCTACCACGGCTATCCACAGGCTATTCCAGGGACGAAGGAAACCCTTTTCCATAAATTTTAGCCTCGGCACCACTATAATTCGTAAACATAAATAGTGTCTTTGTTGGGGCCACCCATTCATATAACAAAAACATCCCCTTCGTAGTAAAATACCTCTGTTTCTTGTCGAATACTAAAATCCTATTATTGCCAGGGGAGGAAGAACTTGCAAATGCCATAGCATAGTTTGCTAAGATTTCAATATGGAGATCTACATGGGCCTGTCAATGGTAGCCCTCATCCAAAAATCCCGCAGGACCAAGGCCATCGCCATAAGTTGGGTCATCACACTTTTTGTTAATGGTAGAGGGCCAGGACCACTGGAGGAGGAGCCACCCTTCTGCGAAACAATACAAATGATGCCCCGCTTTGAAGTAGAAACCACAGGCACGTCTCTACTTTTGCCATTTCATAATGAGTCGCGTACAGGGGAGGAAAGATTAGGGTTCACAGAGAGGGAAGGATTTAGGGTTCACAGAATCATAAAAACTTTTATTTTTAGATGAATGTAGGAGGCCATAAAATTTAATCTTTGCTCTTAAGAATGATTAGGACTAAATATCTTCGAAATCATTTGTAACTGGTCAATAAGATTTTTTTTAAAATATTAAATTATTAATTATTTATAGTTTGAAATTTGTAAACACATCTAGATCACCATCAATATTAAACTAAAATTTGGGGTGTGAAAACAAATTATTAAAAAAAAATGCATTTCACCTTTACAAACCCCACTCTAGAAACAATACAACTACATTTAATTATGATTGATTAATTAAAAATAAATAAAATATTTTATTGAAGATTAATTTCCCAAGAAATGTAAATTTTGATAACACTTCATTGACATATGTAATGTGGTTTAGGTGGATGGAAAATATTCGGATAGGCCATGTGGAGCCTCTACCATCGAAAATATAGAAGAATGCTTACTAAGTATTAACAAATAAAAACCGTCACTTGTAATTTCCTTTATATTTGTTGAAACCCCCATATCCATTCTCATAATTTTTCTTGGTATGGCTTTTAAGTACACTCCTTTTATTGATTTTGCATTGTACTGCAGAGCACAAGTAAATTTTATCACACACCTTCCTTAAAACATTATTGGACTCATTCGTCACCAACACCACAATTATTAGTTGTTTATTACTTGAGTATTTCTTGCTGATCTAATTTATATTTTCTTACATGACCATGTTGGTTTGCATTTATTTTAATTTTGAGGGGATGCATTTATGTATGCAATATACTTAAGAAACGTGTCTTCTGCTAATGCTTGATTCTTGAAAATGGAAAAAATGAAAATGAAAAATTGTATGTGGGATTACATATGTAATTGGACATAATGGGCACTTAGTAATCCACTTATGGAATGTGGGAGATTGTTCCATAATTAGCACATACTACTTGAAGTTTATATGACCACTGTGTCACAACTAGTCAAAAATCAACAAAACATCTCAAGTTATAAGATATGATCCCATCTAGATATATTTAAGTTCTACCATTATTTCTTTTTTAAATTAGAGTCCCCTTTTTATAATGCTTCTATGGATTTCCCCACGGATTTCATATCGTAAAGGTGGAAATTTAATAGTACATGTCCCACACCTATTCCATGACTTATTTTATTCCTCCCTAATCATTGTTGGGATACTACTATTTTAGAAGCTATGATTACCCATATTACCTTCTTCAACACTTCCAATGGAACACCGGCTAGAGGGGTGTCTCCAAAAGAAAGGCTAGCCATCTAGAAAGCATGTTTGTGATGGCATGCACACAGATACTACCTTGTATCAATTTCAAAGTGATAAATATGTAAGTATGTCTACCACACATTGGATTGTGAAACTTTTTCCAAACTTTATGAAATTAGGTATTATCTATAATATCCATTATATTTTAATATTGAATAAAATCTAGGCATGAAATCTAGTAGCCAATATTGAAAGATATAATGAAAACATTTGTCACCCGTTGGATAGTTGACAAGGTGAAACAATAACAACTATTGTGCATCCACTATAAGATATTACTTCGGTGAAATATGTGAAAATATTAAACATATTTTTTTTTATCAATAAATCATTGGAAACATGTATAGAGGAATATGGAATTTATGTTCAAAATTAAGTTTTTATCAAATTTTGATTTGACTAACATTGATAATCTAACATTATAGATCCTGTGGAGGTCTCTTCACTACTAGTTAATGACTAAATGAAATACCCACAGAAATCATATACATCCTTTATATCAAATTAATGTATGATCTTTTAGTATTTAAAATTTATATGAACGAAAAAATAAATTATCTCCAACTCTCAATTTATCATGCAAATCATAGATCTAGATCCATCTCTCTACCAAATATACCATACAAATTATTTGTATCCATCAAATATATAGAATATATATGATTTTTTGAAAAATGGCCACATAAATTATTCCCATCTCATATCCATCCCCTCTTCCAAATTTATTGACAAATATTTTGAATAAACAACACTTTAAAATTCAAGGAATTTCAAAATGCGTTGAAGATTTATTTCCAAACCGGTGTAGGATGTATATGTCTAGATGAAATTAAATAGGTTTATTTTATCCTGATGTCGTATATTAGAAAAGTGGAAGAACAAGAATGAAAACATAATCAATTTACTAAATCCATTTCAATTGTCCATTTGTGTTTTAGGAAAAAAATGTCACAATCTTGAATCTAGGTTAGGGCCATAACACCCTCTACCCTCATGGCCCTAACCTCTGGGAGAGGATGGCACCGGAAATAAAACATACTAACTTCAACATTATAATCGAACCTACTCAATAATTTTTTTGACACATAATAGTTTAGAAACTAAGGTACTCTAATAACACCATTAAATTAAATTTAAGAACCCAATTATCAAAATATTTGATAGGTTAGATATAATAATTTAAAGGGAATAAAATAATAAACCCCCTTATAACCCTAATATTCCCTTTGATCTAGGTGGTACACTTCTTTTGTGGTGTCACTACCATCGGCATATGTGTCATGGTATAATGGGGTTTATGTATCATAGAATGAACCTACCAACTAATGTGTAAATCTTTGTGTGAACAAATGTTGTTTTGAAAGTATATAAAAGATTCTAAGATACATTTAGGAGGCATATTCATTTTATAGGGGTAGGAAGGAATTTATTTTTACTCAATTAAATGAGTTCTATAATATCATTAACCCCATTGATGAGATGAAGGGAAGGATGATTATGTTAAGTTTAAAAAAAAACATAATATTATTGGATAAGTTAAATTAACTTAGATAAAGAAGATTAAATTTGTAATGCCATTTAACAATGCTAACCTTCTATTCCATGTAGACACATAAGTTCTCATGTAGGCATTCCATGTCAATAAATAAGATACAAAAATAACATAAAGTTAATCAACTTAGAAATGTAATATATGCTTAGATTTAAATCACTTTTTATGTAATCGTCTGGTTTTTATTTTGGGTATGAAATTTTTTATCAAACAAAAGGTTAACAGATTTAGATATTGCACATATATTAAATGTAATAAATGGAAAAGGGAAACATCCATTTTTCAAATTTTTTTACTCATGATATCTCCGTCCTACTCCTCAGTATAAAAACTTAATAGGCATATCATCATTTATTTATTTATTATTGGTAAATGTTTTTTTGATTGGTATCATACCACAAGACACCAAAAGGGTCAAAACTAGATACAACAATAGAGCAAAAACAGAGAAAGGTCTAAGAACTTAGATAATAAATGAAACACCATGAAAAGGGGAAGCCAAAATGCCCAATAGAAATGAACCAAAATGCAATAGGCCTACATCCAATCATGACCTGCTCATATGAAAAAACCCCCGTAAAAGAAGGCCTCCAATCCATATAAAGTTATAAAAGGAAACAAATAGGGCTAAATTCTTGTGCAAAATGATTGTGGGTTTTACTTTGTTATGTCCTTTTTCCTCTATTCCACCACTGTCTAATCCATATTATATTCTTTAGTGAATATTGGAAGAATAAATAAAAAATTATGGATAGGACTTCACCCTTACTAAGGGGTAAGGATGCACAATCCATCGTAGATTTAGTACCTTAGGAAGAATAATCCCGAATAGCCACATTAGAGATAATAGAGTTTTTAGGATCTTTCACTTGATTAAGGGGGAAAATCCTATAGGGATTCAAAGGTTCCTCAACTAGTTTTGAATGGGGATAACAATAAGATGTTATGGTAGGGAGTCCTTCCAACATGTAAGTTTTTTCTTATATTTATAAAGTGCACATTCATTTGAGAGGTGTAATTTTTGGAAGCATCTCCAACATCTAAAGGCTAAACACTCATAGTAAATCCTCTTAACTCAATCTATGCCTCCTATTCGAGGTTAATTACTACTGGAAGGGGTTAAAAGATGTCAAGAAATACCCTTATTCGGGTATAATTTGTATGAGTTTGACCAGAAGTTTTATCATCCAATTTCATAGAAGATCCGAATGTATCTCCTATGGTAATAAGGAAATATTTTTTTAGAGCTATAAATGAAGTCCTTAAAAGTGGATCCAAATAGGGTAGGTATCGAAGGATTATTTTAGAGCATCAAAATATGGATACTAGGGCTTGAACATGATTCCATGTTCACCCCAAATCCAATATTGATAAAAAATTAACTCCCTATCCTCTCGGGTTTAAGAAAAAACAATAAAATAAGCTTTAGCACACGAGTAGAGTTCAATATTACCCTTGATATTTTCCTTCCATCTTTGAGAAATCCAATCATGTAGCTGAGATATCTTGGGATAGAACTTTTGGAATATGTAGATGAGGCCAAGATGGGAGAAATTTTCCCTTCCTCGAGGACCTTTTTAGTAGATCCTCCTATATCTTTAGCACTCGGAGTCTTTGGAGATGGTTTCAATGGCTTGTTTACATTTCTTGTATTACCATGTTGTTTGGAGACCACTCCAAAGCAAATATTTTTTGTTTCCGTTGACTCGGTTTCCAACACTCTACAATAGGGATTTTCAAGATATGGGTGTGACCCCTATAATAACGGTGTAATTTTCAACATTCATAGGTTTAGAGATATTTTTCCACCGGTGTGTATCAACCGGTCTATTATGGTCACTTTTTCTCCCTAGATCCATTACCACCATAACCCAAGCTGTGACTTTGAGTGTGAGGGTTCAGATATTTTGTAAGGAAAGAAGGGTCTCTATTTTTGTTGACTTCCATCGCCACTTAAGCTCCTCTCGTTAGTTGTTTTTTATGGATAAATCCAAACTAATCAATGTGAAGTCCATTTATTCATAGCCACCATCCGAACCCTTCTTCAAAGATATAGCTAGGTCACACTTGGAGTGGCCGCCACCCCTTTGCAAAAGAGCAAGGATTCATGGTTTTACCAAGCTATGTGGTCTGAGATGTAATGTCGCTCCCATGATCAATACGATGAAAGTAATTTTCCATAATAAAATTACATAAACCTTTGCAAAAAATGAGTGAAAAGTGATGATTTTAAAAGTTCTTTAGGCGGGATTTCATTCACCTCCACCACCAAATTCCTTTGATGTAACTTGATTGAATGTAGGGTCTAACGTGTCATCCTCATTCTATTCTAATGAATCACCAACTTCATTATTCTCCAACGTACTTGCCGACTCTCCAGACTCAACGATCATTTCCATGAATGACTCCTTAGTACCATGTTCTTCATCAACCTCCACAAATTTTGAGGGAGATTCAGCTCTCGAGCTTCACCTGTTTACAACTAGTGGGATTTGATCTAGTCTCGTAACGCCTCATTTTTGTCCACGAGAGGTCATTTTTCTATATACAACCATACCCCTATATTGTTAATTGTAACTTTTACAAAGGATATCGTGAGAAGGACTACACTAATCCTACCTTATCTTGCATCATGATTATATGAGTGTCCAACTACTAGAGCATGACTTCTTAAATGCACCTTTTTTCTCTCGTAATGTTGCATTAAGCTACAAGAAAATAAGCGTTATGTAGGGATATACATTCCAAGGATCACCTAATTTCCATTAGGTCATGTAATTATTTTAAAGTGAAATTTCATTTATACAGACATACATATATACACACATACATACATCCATACACACACAAATATGTGCATATACATATATGCATTTATATAAACATAATAAAGAAACATAATACAATACAATATTATATGTATGTATATGTATCATTGACTAAAGAGAAAACAATACAATATAGTTTTTGAGATGTATGTTAGGTTTGGGTGTGAGCACTAGTTGTCATTCTTGTGAATAAATGACTAAATTGTTTATTACCATTTTCTTCATGTGATTTTTGTTTACTTTTATATTAATAAAAACTATACATTTGGTTATAAATATAATTGTAGATTTGTAATATGAAAAAATATCAGCAAATCCTCTATTCAATTTGATTATTTTGATAATCTTAATTGTGGTTGACTTCAGAAGTGGATTTAAAAATATCATAAAATCCTTAAGTCCTATAAGAACTAGAAGAAATTTAAGCAAGTGAGTATTTGAATTTTATTTGTTCTTAATTGTATCTAGATCAAAATAATATATGACAGCTATTCTTATTTATCTACAAATAAATAATATATTATGTTACCAATCAAATGTATCCTTTCTTGTGTAATAGAATTTGATCATTTCTTTGATTAGACGAGTACACCTGGTGAATTTGTAACATGATTTCTTCTATCTAGAAGGCTACATATTTTTTTCTTCACTTCACTTTTGGCTTATAAGAGAGAGAATAAAATAGAAAAATATGTTAGATCGAATCATGGAAATATAGTTTTCTAATGAATATCAATACCAAAAACCACTACTAAACAATCGATTTTCTATATAGTTAAAAATAACATGTCTAACAAAATATCAAGTAACATTATTCTTTACACCATACCACCTTTTAATTCTTTATGACTCAAATGATGCCTAAACATTTCTTCCAAATCTCTAAACACAATATACCACTATTTCTATAAAATTACAGCCCTAAAAAAATTCTTTCATATTCTCATATGTTTGGATAAAATGGGAAATTAATTGGCTAAATATTCAAACATTTCAGCTCATTCCTAACATGTAATTTATAATGTATTCATTCGATTTAGCTTTAAAATTCCGATTCAAGAATCAAGTTGATTAAGTATTTATTACACATTTACAACTCCATTCATTGTTAAGGTGGATAACTAATGAAAATTTGTTTGAAAGGGAATAATTAGAAACAACGAGTTAATGACCAATGCCAGCTTTTGAAGAAGTTACAAGATGCTAGAGTAAATATTTTAATTAATAGATTAGGTCGGTACAAGTAGTAATATTTCCTCAAAAATCTGATATAAAGATGTTTTCTTTGATAATGAATTTTCTTGTTCTCGCTAGATAGAAGGAGGAAAGATAAAATCATGTCAGAATGATGATTCTTCTCATAGGAAATGAAAAATACCTTGCCAAGTTTTCTAAATAGTTTAAATATAAAAAGAGGCCTAATTGTAAATTATGGTGTGCAACAAGATTATTAACCCACCATTCAACCTTTTTCCATTTCCCTTTGACTCGCAATTGTGTGAAATTTATGTGATAAAATTATATCCCATAGTTGATCACCTTTAACAACTCTAGTAATTTATTTATCAACTATATATGTTCCATATCATTCCTTATATGCCCTTATACCTAGGTTGGAAACATAAATAGATAAAAGTTGTTGTAAACCAACTAGTTCCATCCCAATTAGACATAATAATTTGATAGATTAATTTAAAAAAATATTCATATCCTATATTGATGACATCCAAAAAGATGAAAAATACACATGTGACACATAAAAGATTGTATTAGAAAACTACGTTCTTCTAACCAATGATAGAAATTTGCTATCCATATTAGGTAATTATTTCTTAATTCTATTTAGGTTTTCAATTCCACATGTCATGAAGTTGTAGAATATGGATCAGATTTGAGAAACATTTACACAACAAAAATCTATTTCTTGTAATCTTCTCAATTTTATATCATAATATATGGATCATATTAGATATATATATATATGGAAATGCACTCCTATAATCAAGGAGCTTATAACCACATTATTATTTTAGAAAAATCTTATACACATGATTTGATAAAATAAATCATAACAACTCACTAATATTACATTTACAATTTACCAATACCAACTATATTATTCAAAACCAAATATTATAATATTATTAAATGAGTTTATAAATAATTTTAATAAAAATGTCATAGTTATTAAAACTTATTATAATCCATGGAGCACTATTAAGATATTTTCCATAACATTCCCCCTTAATCCGAACATGGGAGAAAAATAGTTGAACTTCCTTCTACAACATGCACCCTCTCGTATGCTCATAATCTAGATGGTTTTTAAGACAATCAACAAACTCCAAGGATGGTGTCATTTGACAACCACTAACAAACAAGGATGGGTTTTTAGTACATCTAAAACCCTAAACAAGGATGGTTTCCAATGACAACCAACAATTTGCAGGTATAGATGGTTTTAAAGGACAACTAATAACCCAAATATCATGATGTTGCATTTAACTAAGCTCTCATATTTTCAGCTATATTCTTCCTTTAGGGAATTACATTAGAACTTAGTCACATGAATAGTTTCACATTACATCTTAATGACGTAATTGATTAATATGAAATTTCCATTTATTCATCAAATCAATAGAAACACTACAAATAAAAAAATACATGAGACTAGAAATAGGACTCTAAAAATAAAGTACACAATTGAAAAAACATATCAATAATATTTTTTGTGTTCCCGTCATCGTAAATTGATGAGAGGTCACTAATCAACTTCCAATATCCCGTGCCTCCATCCTTTTTACTCAGTTGGTGAAGTCATGAAGCTCAAATGTTTCCACATTGATTTTGTTTTATCATTACCTCCCGATACGAACCAACAAAACAGGCATCGTAATACCTAAAAAAATGTCTTTAGCGTGTAATTTCTTTGTGTTTTTATAAAATTTCGACTCTTTTTATGACTTTAACATGCTGATGGCTTGAAAATTTTCATTCAAAATATGATTAAACAAAATATGAAGTCCTAGTATGACATTTTGGAAAAAAAAATTTGACAATATAACTTAGATATGGCTGGAAAAAGTTTGACTTTTGACAATTTTCAAGTATAAAAATAAATCTTGACATGAAATGGTTTTACTAACATTTTTACATACATTGAATAATGTTGATAAAACCTTTAAATCTATTTTGTCATATCATTTATAACATACATTTTTTGTCCGACAAGCAAAAATAATATTACACCTATGACAAGGGTAAATTTTAGTGGAAAATATTTGTTAATTCACAAATATTTCATTTTTTAAAATTTGCATTTGTTGATTTTTTAGGTTAGGAATTAGGACCATGTCACCTAATTTTTCTAGGTACAATTTAATTTTAGGCATCGGTTTGCCTAGATTTTATACTAATAGATGACTATTAGCCTTTAACATGACATTGAAATTTTCCATGTTTCGTATTCATACATATACAAATTTAAAATTATGTATGTAAATTCTTACTATCAAACATTCCTCACAATTCCTTTCTACTTTAAAGATTGAGATCGACTAGATACCGCAACCCCGCACTAAGATATTTTAATTGTAATGGTATTATATTACATTTGTTTCAAAAAGACACAAATTAAAAATGAACTATCCCGTAGCACTATATATACTACTATCGCTTGGTGGCATTGTTTATATTACCAAATAGTAGCATTAACAAGGTTGGAATCTAGTACCACACACAATGCTACTCGACAATAAAGCATTGCACATGCTCTTGAACTCAATGGTACCATGACAATTTTTTCATTTGTGCCAAAATGGGAAACTCGAAACTTCGTTACGATGGATGGCATTGGTGAAGTGAACGTAACTAGGGGAATAAATTTTTAAGTTGCAACAATTGATGGTTACGTGTAATTTGCAGCTATGTGTGCTATTACAAAATTTAACAAACCACATAGTCTATAATTCCATGTTGATTTTCAGCAAAATAATATAAAATCCCTAAGGATAGATGTATTAGTTTGATGAAGACCAGAAATACAGAATAGGTGGAGTGTTAACTTTTGGAAAATAGATAGAGTTACGATTACAATAATTGGAGTTCATTATTAAAGTTGCAGATATTTTAAAGTTATTTCCTTCATGATTAAATACATCCAATTATGTTATTGAGTTGTTTAGTTCGTTGTACAATCCATAAATGAAACTGAAATGCAAAAAGAAGTACATAAGCTAGTTCCATAATTTAATGTTTTGTTCATAAGGCATTTCAATGTTTCCCACACAAGTCGTGGGATGTAACTAAAAAAGAAATTCATAATTACTAAAGTATAAGGTACATATGCATGAAAAGAAAAGTAAAGGAGTATGAAAAAATCCATCATTTCCTTGAGTTTCTTTCATCTCCGTTGCTCCATTTCCAGCTCCAGCTTTACTTCATCTTCATCCTCGCTATCCACATTGGCATTGTACCTAAGAAATAGAAAAGGGAAATACTTTCAGTCATAAGATCAAGGTTAATCCATATTCTTGTACTATCTAATTTCATGCAAATGGATCTCCTGACATAAGGAGGTATGAGTTACATGCATAAGATACATTAGAGACATACAAAGTTGATAAGAGCAATATTCTACATCAACACATATGATTCTCACAATCATTTCAGAGAAGAAAGATGAAAGAAGAAAAACTATGGAACATGAGAGAGGCCAAAAAGCCTAATGTTTTCTAACTAGTTTATCTAAATGTGCAGGTACATGTAAGAAGAAGGATGAATACATAAAGATATAGTTGTACTAATCCATAAAATAATGCAAGTTTAGTGTTGCAGTTCTCTAAACAAATGGAATGCATACAGAAAGTGTACATAATGATTATAGGTCAAAGTGTCGAGTTTTAGTGGAGTACCAAAATGAATCATACTTTAGAATAATTTTGAGAAAATAAAGATTGTTCATTGCATAAGTCAAGGATACAGATCCAAGATATCATCAAAAGAATGTTACAGAAACAAAGTACACTTGTTTAATTTCAACTGATAGCAAAAAAGAAGCCAAGAATTTCTAGATAGTTTAAAAACATCAAGGAATGCATCATGTGCTGATCAACTAAAATTATGTCATATTGATCAAGATACATAAGGGAAAAGATATCAGAATTTGATCAAATTATAGTCAAGTCCAAAGTATCTACCAAAGTACAGTTGGCAAGTTACAAATGATAAAAGTACAATCTGATTGATAAAGCTAGAAATGAATTATCCAACAAGCATCAATCAAGCATTAATGGAGTTATGCTTCATATAAGATCTAGATAACTTTTCAAGAAATAGAAAAGTTGAAGCAAAGTATCAAGTACAAGAACAAATCACTTCAGATACTAGTTTGCAACAGAATTACTTCATAGTTCTAGAAAGTAAAATAATGAAAAGATCAAAGTCATCACAACTAATAAAAGTGACCAGGAAGTTGTTATTCAAGGAAGAGAAGGAAAGAACCATCATTTTTTTAATTACAGTGATCACATTCCATTAAAATGATGAGTACAAACATGAACATATAATCACTAAAGTAGAGAAACAAACAAATACGCAATCTAAGTATTGATCATCTTTTTTCATTCACAGTTATTCTTATACAAGTTATGAATAAGAAGTTAAGCTATGTCTTAGATATTCCAAGGAAAAACTATTAATGTTGTTCATGTTGCAATCATCAATTGAGTATGAAATTACAGATGTACATTATGGAGAAACTCAAATCATATAGGCAATGCAACTAAATAGAGAAAGAATTACAACTACACTATGTGAAAGGATAGTCTCAGTGTAATTGGTCATCAACACCTTGGAGCATTGTACTATGTAATTTAGGAGTATAAAAAACAAAGTTGCAATGATTAAAGATCACATGAAAAATACTTAGGCAGTCTCAGTAACATCAGTGACTCATTACAGTCATGATGGTTCATAAGAGTGGAATATTCTAAGTGTTGATCATAAAATCATTCATTTTACCTTATGAAAGAGAGCATTTTCGGAAGAAATAAGTGCTATTAAGAGACAATCAAATAAGAAAAGCCACTCATTATACAAGATATCTGAAAATTTTATGATGCATTAGTAAAAGAATAGGTCATTCAAGAGTTGCAATCATCTAAGTGCTGCAAAATTATTTTAGCCATCATGATCTACTAGCACAGTTTGAGCATCCTAAGAACTGCCAACTTGTAGCATCAACATGAGAAGATGCCATTATAGGTGAACAAAGGAGGGTACAATGTATTTCTAGCTCATGATGCCTTTAAAAGTAAACACGAGGGAAGGAAAGACAACAAACTTTCACACAAATTCTATATTTTGCATGTCAAAATTACAGTGCTTAAAGAAAACCATATTTTTAAGAAAAATAATGTCATTCAACTAAATTATAGACTAAAAATTATATACTAATTGTTGTACATCAGCTTCCTAAAGGTTATTTCTATATATAGGATCAATTTTAGGCTTAGGATAGATTAATGAATACATTCAGATGTTCGATGGCACCAATATTCTAATTAGAAGAAAACTTATTTATATCGATTATGAAAGTCACATGTCTTTCATGAATGCTCCCACCTTATCCAATCAGGCTATAGTGGTGTACAAACCCCCAATTTAGAGGCAATTAGCAAAATTACCATCCATATTTAATGAGAGAGTTATCAAACAATTATAAAAGAAAATAGTTTGAAGAACATTCAAAGGTTGCAAGAGTTCTAGTTTTCATAAATAAAGATGAGTTTACCACAGGAGTTCAAGTCATGACAAGTTAAAAATACATGGTCGAGCTATCAAAAATAAAGCCTTCCAGGTTTGGTTTACCTCATGCAAAGGTAGAACAAGAGTATGACTCAAAAGGTGGAACTGACCTCAAATAGATTGAAATAGAAACACAACTGAGTCATGAATAATATTAAGCAATGCAAAGGATAAGTTCAACATTAGAAACCACCAATTCAAACAACATTATATTGAGTACCATTGTTTCAAACAGACTTCATATAATTAAAAGGAAAAGGATTTATAACTTCTAGTGCAATACAATTATCTTCAAGTTGACTGTTTTCCCTATAATGGAACAAACTATGGGGAGAAAATAAAAAATTCTTCAATAATAGAATCATGGAAACTTCAATATCTCGAGCGATAAAGTAGCGAAATAGAGTCTCAATCCCATAAATAATTTCAAGTCACATTGCATTATAGATGATCATGCAACAAATAATTTCTAGCTTATTTTAATAATATAGTTTTAGATGCAAAAGGAATAGAATAGAGTTCCATTTTTTCCCAATATCACTTTTTGGAACTTCAAATAGCAGAGTGGAAATGGCCATGAAAAAAAAAAATACGAAGACCCATCACACCAAAGTGTGAAATCTAGCAACCCAGAAGTAGAAATTCATGGTAGAGTGCATTATTTCGAGCTTCAAGAAAAGGAAGTAATGATGACTCAAGGCCCATATCAAAGAATGCAACAATTATGAGTTAACTGAAAACCCTACTAGAAAATTTGAGCATTATTATCACAAAACCCCAGCTAAAATGATGAATCCAAAACTCGAATACCCATGTCACTTATACAACAAATCTTATGATTTTTGAATAAAATATAAAATACCCATTTGGCATAAGGAAATTACAAGTTGTGGCATCATTATGCACTTACCAGTGGAGTTGACAATCGAAACCCTCAAAGTGTGGAACGGAAGCAAGATGCTCAGGATTTTTTTTTGAGCTCGACCGAGCCATAAAGCCAAATAAGCACAATGACTCCAAAGTATCGGTTATAAGTGTTATCCAAAATTCACCCCTCGAGGTAATTTTGATAACATGCATAAGATTCTTTAGTCCCAAGAAAGTAGAAATGATTCAAGGCCCAAAATCATGTTTATGGGCTCCCCTCGGCTTCTCTCTAACTTCCCCATGTAGGGAAAAAATCCAAGAAGTTCAAAAAATCCAAAAATCAAAAAATTGAAGTTGCAGCCTTGTTTTAATGCATTGCGGGGGTCAAGAGGTCATGGGTCATACTAGTGTGGATCATACCAAGATTCGTTGTACCAAGCTTTGGAGCCAAAATACAAAGGAATCAGCTAAATCAAAACATTTTTTCCTAGACCACACAAGTTCAATAGGGATGTGCGGGACGCGTAAAGCGAAATTGTCATGCGGTAGTAACAATCGGAAAAGTGGAATTTTTCATCCCGCATGGTCCACGTGACATCATGGATAAAAGTACACATGGGACATGATCGCCAATTTTTCCACAAGTCAGTCTATTATGGGTGGTGTGGAGATTTTTGTCTGGGACAGTCGGGACAAAAGTACGCGTGGGACGCGCAAAGGTGAAATCGCCGCACAAGGAGCCAAGATAAATGGATGCGGTTGATGTGGAAGTCAACAAGCCTCATGGCCCACCAATGACATATGCGTAGGGACAAGGAATCCCAAATCAGCTGATGTGGAAGAATGTGTCGGAGAGAAATGGCACGAACCCCAATTTTTTTGAAATAAAATTGCTAAGAACAAAGAGAAATGTCAAAGTTTAACCTCCCACCTAATTTCAAACAACCATAAATTTTGACTCCGACCTCGATTTTCATAAAATTGGACTTTATGGAACAAGCACGATGTCCTCTGCATCACAAGAAACATATTTTTGATGAGGCTAGATATATTTAAATACAAGAAACATGTTCATCTCTAGTCGCTTAATGCTCATTCCTGTCAAATCATAGAAAATCCTGCAGGTGCAAAATAGATGCTCACACTCAAAAGGCCATAATTTTGCATTTCTCAATGAAATCACACAAAATTGGTACCATTGGATTTTTGTTTACAATCCCAACACATAGAAATCAAGAAATGTGGGATTTGATGAGAAATCAATGGAGATTTTTCATAAAACGTGGCCAGATCTAGAACAATGTTTTATTTGGTAGTTGGGAGTGCAATTAAGAGGCATGGTCATCATTCTTTCTTTGTTGCAGCACCTGAGATAGTATGGGGAGCCTTTTGCAAGTAACATGCAATAATTTCACCCTATTTAATGCATCGTACAAGTGGTTGAAGGAAATATTTTGGGATTTCCATTTTCCTCTCTCTCTCTCTCTTTTTTGCTATAAATTGGAGTGTTGGGCTTAGTTGAGAGGAGGTAGTTTGTTGTAGAAAGAAGGCTCTGTCAAAATTTCTTTGTGAATATAATGTACTACAGGCCCTTGTAGTGGACTCCTTGCATGGTGATCCAGACCCTTCTCTTGTAATAGATTGAACTGTGCATATCATGAAGCAATAAAATACAAGTTTGTGGATGCATCTTCCCCTGCTATGTTTCCTTGCATTATTCTTGCCCCTTCAACCTTGATTACTAGCGTATTGTGTCTATTTTTATTCTCTTGCAAGGAATCATTATTATTGTTCATGTCTATAATATTTTTGTGAATGCATTTTGCTAGATTGTGGAGAACTGTTATCACCCCTTCTAGTGTGCACTTTGCTTCTGTATCTCACACATTGGAAGACTACTCTCACACCCCTCCTTTTCGTTGTATCACATCCGTAGTGTAGGATTTCATTTTCTATGCGTTCTCTCTCCTTGGTCCCTTGAAATTTAGATTAAGACAATTATTTTTTTCTTGCATTAGAGTAGATTATGACAGGTAGTTTAGGAGCAAGAACCAAATTTCTCTAGAGGTCTATCTTGAGTAGAAAGTCCCACAACTTGGAGATAGTACCCATGTTATCTAATCACACCATGAGCTCAAGTATATGCAATTGTGTAAACTTTAAGGGTGCTATGATTCGGTGATAACAATAAGTTACAAGATAAAGAATGAAATAGTTATAAGTTTGTAAAACAAAAAAACTCACCCTTTTTGTTTTATGAAGACCACGCAACTGAATTTGAATGGAGCACCACATGCCAGAATAGTGGCCATTATCAGATCTAAACTAATCAATTCACCCCCATTGAACTCGCAAAATCCATCAAGAACTCTCGAGCTAGAAAAATGGAAAAAATGAGCTCTAGAATGATAAAAAAAAAGTAAGCATGAGTTTGAGCCATTTAAAATAGCTCGGCTTTTGAGCGAGTAAATGGAGAGGGGAATGAAAATATTATAGAGCCTCAAACCATTGATTCTGAAGAAAGAAAATAATGAACAAATAACAAGAATTAGAAGGAATATTTATAGGAATGGAGCTCAAAAGCTTCATCAATGGTGGCCAACAAACACCAAATATCTCTTAAGCTCACGAAACGTGTAATAATAATGGAGACCATATAGCCTCACAGAAATATCAAAAGAGAAAAAAATGATAGAGAAACCAATTTGATGTGGTTTTAAAGCTTCGCATGTTTTTAGAGTACAAGGAATCAAGATCGAAAATGGCAACTAGGGAAAATTTGTCCACGGTCTCGCCCGCTTCTTCCACAATGTAAAATGACAAATGAGATAGGATCTACACATTTACCCAGTCAACATGACAACCATTCAAACCTAACTCGCCATTCCAACTAGGGTTAATATCAATGAGTACGATGCAATTGTATAGGGATCAAAGGTCCAATTTCAATCAACATTAAATGCTAAACTTACAATGTAACCACCAGGTCACCATGGTTCAGATAATCAATGGCTTGGATCAAGATGTACAATATCAATGGCTCAGAGATCACTCGACCAACTTTATTATGAGTACAAAACCTAATCATGGATCTTAGTATCAATGATCAAAGATTAAGTAAGTACCAGAATCAACGGCTAGCATTCAATTTAACTTATCAATGAAAATGTAGGGGTACAATGTAACTTAACGTAAGTTAGTCCAATTGCCACCGACACACATGTGAAGAGGTGAGTCATCGTCACGAGGGGGTTGGCCCCATGTTTTATAAATTATTCACATTGACTTATCAAAAATGGTCCCAAACTATAGTCTAAACATCATGATGGAATGCCGACAACAATGATTACCTAAAAGGTAAGGTTTACTTTATAATCATCAAGTATCATTCAAAAACAGAATGTCACCATAGGTTAATAACCAATGCATGGAGGTGGCAAGTGATATACTCAAGATAGATGTAATGCCAAGGTTGGAGATATGTACATTAAACTTCCAAAGTATACCTCAAAATTTTCTAAGGTAATCTGTATAAAAGGGAGAATCTCTATTACTATATGTGCACAAGTGGTCCCCACATGGGAGCTGAAGACAAAGGCATTATTTCCATTTGCATAGGAGTAAATTTCACATGTGACCACAAGTGGATCAGGTTTTAGATGTCACATCATCGATGGAAGAAAAATATTGCATGCATTGGAGAATACTTGCTCATGAAGAAAATCTTATTAGTAGCCAAATTATTTATCAAACTTTATTAAAAATAGAATTGTCAACTACAGCTTTGACTGAGTTATATTTTTGTAACCAAGGCTATTAATTTTCATCAGTATTAAAATGTTTATTTTTTCCTTTATTTATTCATGATAAAGGACAAAAATAGAATGTATGGGTGAGTACAATTTTTTTCTATTTTTAGGAAGGGGTGGGATGAATAAATTTGCTATATATTGTGTGCAATTGCAAAGCACAAAGGAGGAATTTTTGGACACAAGAGTGCTAAAGAAGATTTTTCCAGTTTTTCCCTTTGAATGAGAATTGATTTCTGTCTTTCCAATTATCTCCAATGTTGTGTATACCTTATTATTTCTTGTGAATGTTGAATTCCCTGATTAATCATCTTACCTTGCTGTAAATTTAGTAATTTCTACATAATATTAGTGTGCATGTTTATCTTAACAGTATTGTTGTGAATTATTCCCTCAATACCTCAAGTGTTTCTGCAATTACATTTTGCTAAAAATTATTGGTTTGTGCATCCAGAATCCATTCTCAAATATTTGTACATGTACTCAGTCAAAGCCCTCAACAAGTTTGGTGTATCGTCCCGCTTTCAATCCATTTATAGTCATCTAATTTACCCTCAAAACCCCAAAAAATCAGTTTAGGATACATAAAAAAGAATCGGCCTTCATACCAAGACTCACCTCAAAATACATATACCCACAGGACTCGAGGTTTTTCCATTGTATCTATGAAAGAGAGAGATCCGAGAAAGCTTAGAATGTCTCGTAGTCATCTCTCTATAGGGTGCACTTTTGAGAGATAAAAGTACCATCTAGAAACATGCACAATACCACTAGATGGTAGCATTGTGTATGCTATCTTGACCAATAACACACTGCTTGGTATGTAGCATACACAATACTACTAGCTGGTAGCATTGTCTATGCTTATCAACCAATAGCATACAAAATGGTATGGACTAGTAGCATTGTGTATACCATCGACCTATAGTATTGTACATGCTCTTTGGATAATAACATGCCCAATGTTACCACCAAGAGCATGTATAATGCTACTAGTCGATGGTTATGTACTCTACTGAAAAATGTCACAGTGGTAAGATTTAAATGCTTATGCTTCACCTTCAGTTTATAATTTTCAAAATAATTTTCTTAAAAACCTTAATTATTTGGAAATTACACTTTGATAGGTATAATGGACTTTGTGAATAATGTAAAAAGGAAGATAAACTCAAAATAAAAGGTATCATTTTAAATTACTTTAACCAACCAAGAAAATGAGGACCCAAATTGAATCCACTTCAAACATTAACATAAGTAATATATTCTCATTAAATTTTTCTTTATTTTTTGTCGCTTTAGGTTAGTATATTTATTTATTTGTCACTTTTTTTAATGTTTGAATATAAAAACACCTATTATTAATTGTATTCCACATGAAAAATTAACTAAAAATATCACCTAAATAAACAATTATCTTTTCTATAGATGAAGACATAATTGATGATGAGATGTGAGAGATGGAAGACAATCATCACTACAAAATACCTCAAATATATGAATGTTATAATGAAAAGATTCAATTAAAACATTATATTCATAGTAATCGTTAAAAATATATATATGTGTGATGGAAGAAAACTATGTCGACAATTTCAAGGAATTTTAAGGTAGACTTGACATAAAAATATCCATTCATTGAACCCGTAGAGCTAGAAAATGGTAATTGTTATACTATTTTGGCACCCGGAAAATCGATCTAACAAAACCTCACACAAGAGAAATGGAGAGGTTGATTCAGTCATTCGAGCTCACATGTGATCTAAGAAAATCAAGTGGCAGGCAGGCTCGACAATGGAGAAGCGGGGTTGAAGATGAACGACCATGGAAATGTCAAGAAAATCAAGACCGCAGCAAGTTGAATAGAATTAAAGCAAGAGAGCTATAGAAGGTGCCACGTGTCAGCTCGGTGCATTTTCAAAAGGTGCAACAAAAGAGGAGACCCCAGGAATGCACTTGACCCCCACGTGGATCTCAACACATAGCAGGGTCGCAGACAATACTAAGTGTCCCACCATTGCAACTTCAGGAGCTAACTACAAAGGTCCCACCCAAAAGGGATTTTTGCATTACATATAATGGGACCCTTTACTCACCCAAAGAAAAATTGAGAAAGGAAGTGTTCACTCGAGACCTGAATCGGCTAACTATAAAAGGGTTAGCATAAGCCTCCACATGCTTCATCAAAGCACACATTCAAAGGTAAATTCCAAAGCAGGCTCCCCAAACACGCGTGGGCCCTCCACGTGTCTAGGGCCCAAGAAATTTACATCAGCCATTGAAAATGTCTAAGAAATAATGGAAGGTGCCACATGTCATCCTAAAAAAACTTCAAAAGTAAAGTTCGAGAGTAGGTCTCCAAACAAGCGTAGGCCCTCCATGTGTCTAGGATCCAACAAGGTAGAACCAATCCAAATCGGCTAAGTATAAGCACGCCAATGGAAGCTTCCACATGCCTCATTGGTGCATCTTCAAAGGTGTGACCTAAAGAAAGACCCTCAAACAAGTGTTAGACCTCTATGTGTCTAAGGCCCAAGAAAGTGTAACTTAACATTGAAAAATTGAAGTACAGAACAGAGCAAGCGAAGGTGCCATGTGTCACTGATGTAACTTCGGGTGTTGGTGCTCAAAATTGTCTTGCCCCATTTGTGCCCTTTAAAATTTATTGATTCACGGCCTCTTCATTTTTCCTTCCTTATATTGTGCTTGGTTGGTTTATTTCTATTTTCAAATCTACTCCTAGGTTGAAGATCATGTATGGGTCCGTATTTGTCTCATTGTTCCTTTGTTCCTTAAGAAAAGCTCGTATTTTAAGTCTCTCATGCTTTGTTCCTTCAGAACTCACGTTTTCCCATTTTCTCCTTTTTCCATAGTAAGAATCTATCATTATTGTCATTTTTCCCTAGATACTCAAAGAAAATGAGTTGGTGTGTCCTAAGGGTCGTGTTTGAGCCGTGCAATAGTCTAAAATTTTTATCCCTGAAGAAAATTTCATTTTCTTTCTCAAATGATCATTTTTCTATGTTTTACGGTTTGACCGACATTTCTCCCAATGAAATTTACATCCTTGCATCAACAGTAAATGCGACACATCTTGGTTGGATGCGATTAGCTAAATACTTCAAAATTCCATGAAAAGCCTCATTTTAGAATGTGTCCACATGGAGGAATGATGCTTGTTTGAGAATCAAATTGTTGGTTTGGCTTTGAAGTAGCACCAGGAGGACACACGGAGGGTTGGCGGGGATAGAGAGACGTGGAGCCTTCTACTTGGGTTTCCCACACTTAGAAAAATTTCAAAGGGTTCTCGAGAAAGTCTAGGACATGTGAAGGAACGATGCTCATTTAAAGATCTCGCTTTTGGGATTTTTCTTGGAGTAGTCTTTGCGAGGACACGTGGAGGTTTCCGTTGTTGGCCTAGAATTGGAAAAATATTAGGTAGTTGGCAAAATTTGGTGGAACAGGGACAAGTGGCGAGCCCATGCTCGTTTAGAGTCTCTACTTTGGGCACTATCTTAAAGAAGTGCCATAATGACACATGGGACACTCCGATCACTTTGCATATTTGCTTGGGATTTTGAATGGGAAAGGAGACTACCTCGAGCTTGACAAGTGGCACCTTTGTTGAGCTTCAATCCTTCAAAAAAATTTCACTAGAGTAGGACACGTGGAAAGCCTCGCGCTCGCTCAAGATATCAAATTTTTGGGACCTCCTCAAGGAGCGTCATGGTGACATGTGGCAATTTGAAAATTCACAAGGGATGGGGAAGCGAACCATCGAGGTAACTTAAAATTTTTACGTCTTTACATCATAAAGGCTAAAACGTCAAAAATGGCTACAGAGGCCGATAAAGGAAAAAGTCAAAATATGTTTCTGGTCAAAGGAGTGGGAAGGCGGATAATCAGGGGCAACTTTGAAATTATTCCTCTTATATTCAAATGACTCAAAGTATAAAAAAATATTGAGGGCCCAAGGAAATAGTCAATGTTTTTCCCTAGTCAACAGCGAAGGTGCAGCCTTCAAAGGAAAGGTGCATTTTTTTCCCTTTTAAGGAAAAGGGTGTTAAAGGCATAATAAGACCCGGGGTTCCATTGGGACCCACATCATAAAATTGAGGTGGAAGGGTGGAGTTGCGGGGGAAACTTGGAAAATTTTCCTTTTTCCAAAATAGAGTAAAATGGCAGAATTTTTCCGTGCTTCCTTTGGGACCCACCTCAAAACATGTGTCATGCCCATTTTCAAAAGTGGAGGTACGGAGAAAAATGTAAAATTTTTACATTTTCTCAAAAGGTAAGGAAAAGGTCAAAAAAACCCTCGAGCCCATTTTTGGATCTTCCACTTGGATGGACCATATTAAAATCAAAGATCAACGGCTATTGAGTGTCAAAATCTAATTTTACTCCCATTTTATTTTCTAAAATGCACTGGAGTGTGAGTCTTCATCATTTCTTGCTATTTTTACATGCCAAGAAGAGGGAAAAGTTAATGTTGATATCTAAAGTTTGGTGGGGTGATATGGATGCCATCTTTCTCCATTAAAATGGTTTGACTCTTGAGCCCGATCTAGTTTTTCGTTGTTCTTCTCCCCGAGTATGCAAAAGGCTAGATTTGACAAAATAGGGGCGGAAGTGGTTGGCGAATGGATGGAAAAGTGTATTACACGATAAAGGAGTTGAATGCGGAGGAAATCAAAGAGATCTACCCCCTCGAGCACTTGGATACTTTTACGATCTGATTTTGTGAATCATGAAAGAATCATAGAGAGAACTGGTGCATTTAATGTTTTTTTATTTTTTGGAGGAAGGGGCCGTGTTGCAAATGATATAAATGGCATGAATTCTTTCGTGTAAAAGGTTGGGAGTTTTTGGAAAGTTCAGGACTGATTCTCCCCATCAGAAGAAGCTTCCGAGAGCCCATCCATTTTGAGAAGCCATTTAAGAATCATGTATCTCTCTTTTTGTATTAATTTTTATTGTGTCAAGGTGGTTACAAGTGTACAGCCATTGATGAGCTCTGAGATTGTTCTGTGAAACTTTCCCCTTCTAATAGACTTAATCAAATTCAAGTTATTTCTTTGTTGTCTTGAGTAAAATGTGTTTGTTTTATTTCCGAATGTCTATAAGTAGTTTTTCTTTTTTCTGTTGCAATATTGTACCAAAAATGGTCCAATCACATAGGTCTCACTCCTTGTGATAGTTTAGTGGCATCTGCAATGTCATTTCTTAGAAGATATTTCATCCGGGAGTGGGATAAATAGTATAAAATCACAATTATTTCATTTTGTTGATAGAGATTCTCTATAAGCCTCTGTTTTAAAATCTTGGTGCTTTTGGGTTCTCTAACTCGAACCTTCATGATAGAATCCCACGTGCTTGTGTGAAAGAGTGCTAATCTTGGCTGTCATTAAAGCACATATTCTGGTCGAGGAAACAATTTAACTTTTTAGGCATTTTATTGATTGAATCTTTCCATTTTGTATAAGCTCTCAACGATCTGGTGAGTCAAGTCCACCCTGTCTCCCCTCCCACCAAAAATTTATTCAAAACAACTAATCCTACCCGTCCTACCCCTGCTTGTCATGTGTGTATACCAATGCATAATACTCATCACATGAACATGTAGAAGCAAGCAAGTTCTCAAATGTCTTTAGTAACCTTTGCCTTGCCATGAAGATATCTCCATGATCTAGAAGTGACAACTCGTGAGAGTCATGTCTGGTGTGTTGATCATATTTTCTCCAAGGCCTTCTCCATAAAATCTTTGCAAAAAGAAAGGTACATGTATCTCCTTTTAAATAACAAAGGTTACAAAATAGGTTCTCGACCTTGGTGGAAAGGCACAACCTAAACTAGTTAGTATCAAATCACATCCTTTTACATTTTCTACCCGCTCCCTTCAGTCCTAAGTGCCAACAAGTCATATAGATTGCTTCCCAGCTACAAGACAACATACATGATTGTCTATCTACCTCGAGTGTCCCGTCAAAATCCACAATGCTGCTCGATCTCTCGAAGGAGGTTAAATTTGGTACCAACATCGGTGGTGCCATTGTCGAGGATTGTTTTGAATTGCTGGGAACTCATTTGCATTGCTTGAGACTAATTTTTTGATCCACTACTAGTTCATATCTATTTGACCCATCAACAACACCAACATCATCTAGTTACTCTCTTTGGGACTACAGTTCAAAATCAAGAACCCGGTGAAACACTTCTTGTATGCTCTAACTACCATGTGCAATTCTTTCAATGTTCACACCTAGTGCACTATTTTTCATTTGATAAATCTGGTAAAAGAAAAGTTAGAATATTTCTATTTCTAGTTTTTAGCATTGACAGACACTTGACAAATCATATTTAGTGCATTTTACAACTAAGGTGGAAGTCCTTAGCAGAGAATCCCTGTTTTGACGAGAAGGACCAATGTGTCTTAAAATTTTTCAAGTAAAATTTGTTACTCATATTTACAAAGTCAGTAAGGAATAAGATCTTTCTTTGGTAGGGATCCTACTAGGACACTATTTCCAAAGCTAGGAAAAACAAAGTCAAGGAAGAAAATCCTAGAGGGTTGTGGGAGAACAATAGAAAAGAAGAGGGATCTCTATTGATGAAAGTGATTGGCCCATCATTGAAGACTTCCATTCAAGTGACTTTAAATTAGGTAGCCTCTTTGTGGAATTGAATTCTCTAGCTGGAGAAGGGCCTTCATTTGATTTTGAAATATTTGCTTTACATTCTCGCATCTATATTTTCTAAGGTAGACAAGTATTTTCAAGATGTAGAGGCCTTTAGAGGGTCTCCATTTTGAAAACTACACTCTTGTGTTCCAAGGACCCTCTACCCCTCATCAATTTGTCACCCCTCTAGGATCACCTCCTCAAAGGAATATGGCTCAACCCCCACCTAGACCCCCATTTGTTGTAAACACCTTTGGACCTATAAATTTTGTGGGGATGGATGGTTATCCAAATATAGTACCTCAAGATGTGAGGAACAAACTTCCAAAGTTCCAAGGAAACAATGCCATAACTGGTGATCAACATCTAAAGATCTTCCTCAATATGATGGAATATTTTGAGATTGAACATGAAGATGTGTACATCAAATTGTTTTTTCACACTCTAGAGGAGGATGAAAGGGACTTGTACAAAGCATTTCCAACTAACTCTATTGATTCTTTGGCTAAGATGAACAATGCATTTAGGTTGAAATATGGTGATAAAAAACGGACCCTAGGTTTCTTCTATCAAATTTGAAAACATCAAGAAGAATCCCAATGAGTTAGTACATGATTTCAACACAAGGTTTAATAAGAACTTGAGGAGATTGCTTGTCGGGATAAGGCCTTGTGACAGTGATGTTTGATCAAATATACTAATGTATTTGATAAAAAGGCTACTTATTACTTAAGAGACAAGAACCCCACAAATTTGAGGAAAGCCTTCACCATGGCTCTACAAATGAGAACAACATCAAGGCAATTGGGAAGACTCCAAAGAGGGAAGGTGTAAAGATGGTTAACCTAGAAAAACCTCGAGACAAGCAAGTATGTAGATTTAGAAGAAGTTGTGAAGACTTCGGCATGGGATGTCAAGGATATCTCCTACAAAATAGCCCAGATGAGAAAGGAGTGGGGAAGATTTCCAAAGGACAACACAAGCAACAAGGCCAAGATAGATTTACAAATCATCAAAGAGCTAATGAAAGATGCAAGGGAGATGTTGGATTTGGAAATAGGCAGCCCCAAGGTAGTGAAAATAGAATGGTGTCTAATCCTTTGGCTGCTAGAGTTGCTTTTGTGGAAGAAACATAAGTGATTGATTGGTGTGAAAATTTTTCATGCCCCATGCTCCTTGTGAAGAAGATTATCAAGAAGAGGAAGAAGCGATGATGAAAATGATGATGATGTTTGCATGATGGGTTGCTCCACCAGCTCACAACAAGGTGAAACCTCAAATGAGGTGATAAGTGATAGAACTACTACTACTTTTTGGGACTGCATTCATAGAGTACATATTCTTCCTCCCTCTCATGCTTTAGAAGTAGATAATGTACAAGATTTTGAATTTCCCAATAATGAATTTGAATGTTTAAGGTATTTAATGATAAAAAAGTATGATGGAGGAATACCATCACGAGGAAGACAGCAGCTTACTAATGAATGTTGTTATGGCTCAAGAGAAGGAATATAACAGGGGCCTCAATCCAAGCCAAAAGCTCCACTACTTTCAAATATTCCCAAAGAGGATCCTAAGAAAGATGCACCTGCCAAAGTCACACTCCTCCTCATGCTCAAGCTATGAAGAATCTCGTGTCACCCAATGAGTGTATTAGCCTTTCTTCCAACACTACCTTGCCCAAGAATGTCCCATATGACATTGCCCAAGTTTTGAGTCAAATCAAAGTCTCTATTCCAATTGTTGAGTTGCTTAGGATTCCTGAGCACAAGAGGAGAGCATTTGAATACTTGGGATTGAGTGAAGAGAAGACTTCCCTAGGAAGAAATGTGAACATTGTAGAGAATCCTCTAGTTATTGAAGAGTCCGAGACACCATCAACATCAGAAGAGCTAGCTAAACTAGCCGAGGCTTATCTATGGAAATATTTGGTAGACTCTCACTGAATGTGAATCCATTCTTCACCACTCGATCACCAAGGATAGGTGCTCCACAATGGTATGTTTGACTCAAGGGCATCATGCAATGTCATGCCTTTGGAAGTCATGAATGAACTAAATATTAAAGTAACAACAACATATGGGAAGTGCACTACCATGGAATTCAAAGAAGTTCTGTAGTGGGATGTGTGAACGGCTTGGTGGTGCATCTTGCACCCTACCTAGATAAGAATTTAAAGCTTGATGTTGTCATAGTTGATTGCCCACCAAGTGGGGTATGTTGTTGTCAAGAAAATAGGCTACGGGTGTTAGTGGTAGTGTCCAAATGGACATGTCTTATGTCACCATCCTAGTTGAAGGAAACCTTGTAAGGTTGTATGGGGAGAAGAAACTATGCACCTTATTGAGGATCCCAACAATGTGTCATATGAATTATTTTATACAAATGTTGATGTTGACAACTTTTTGGATTTGCTGAGGGAAAAGAGCACAAGATTGAGGAGTGTAAGTTTCTTGAGTAAGCGGGGCCTCTCCCTAGACTCTATTGTTTGATGGAGCTTGCTCTAAATTTGGAAATTGTGTCGGTGTTGTCTTAATTTCTCCAAGCCAAGAAAGATTCATTTTTTCCTTCAAGCTTAATTTTGAGTGCACTAACAACATTGCAGAGTATAAGGCATTGTTGTTAGGATTGAGAATTGCTTGGAAGTATGGTGTCGGGGACATCATTGTCAAAGGAGACTCGAGTTAGTTGTCAAGCAAGTCAAAGGACTGTATGCCATAAAGAATAAGAAATTGAAACAGTACAAGCATGCAACTTGGGACTTCATTGAGATGTTTGACTCTAACATTGTGCATCATGACAGAAAATTAATGACTTAGTAGACAAGATGACAATGTTAGGGTCTCGGTTCGACAACTCTGTAATATCCCCTCATTGTGAATATGAGGTCAAGATATTAACAAGACCCTATGTCCCCCGACAATATAAAATACTTTTACATTTTTGATGATGATGCTCAGATCAGAAGGTTCCTGAAAATGATGGAGAGTTTGCTGATCAAAACATTGATTAGGAGCCCTTGGTATGTACAACAGGAGAAAAAGAAACATTGTTTGGCAAAGGTATCATCTAGATAAAGACTAACACCATTCCTAGAGGGCTGGTTGCTCTTGAATCAAATTTTGATAATGCTAACTGCATTATTAATAGGCATATGGAAGCCTCGAGGGATGTTGATGAACATGACCTTGGCACGAAGAAGAAACCAAGGAAGATTTGGTTGGGCGCAGTCTCAACAAAGAGGAAAAGAAATAGTACATCTTATTATTGAAGAAGTACCAAGGCCTGCCTAGCTTGGACATATTCTCGAGCTCAAAGCATATAGAGAAGAGTTGTTCAAACATGAGATTCCCTTGGACCCAATGAAAAACCATTCAAGAAGAAGCGAGAGGCCATTAATCCTCTCTTATCTCTAAAAATGCAAGAAGAACTAAAGAAGGCTGAGAGATGGAGGAATTATCTAGCCCACAAGGTATTCTTCTTGGGTTACTTTACGTACCCAAAATTGTAGAGGTCTTTGCGCCTCCGAAAATATGTTACACATACCCCAATGATGATACAAGTCTCCTTGCAAGGTGTTTGGAATCAGAAAATCTCTCCAAGTATATGTGTTAGTGCAAAATCACAGCACTCCTGGATGTTGATCAGATTTCTAGGTTGATCATACTAGCATCCAGTGTGATTGCACAACATGGAATCCTTTCTCCAAGTGTGGGACTTGCAAAAATGAGAAAGGAATCTCCAGAGAAGGCTGGTTCCTATTCCTCTGTTCAGATGCACACGAAAAATGTAGAGGGTTTACTCAAAACCTAATCTAATCTTGCCAAGGAGACAGGGTAAGAAGATGCATAAAAATAAACCTAAGCTAATAGAGGTGATGCATCGAGGAATGAAGAACACCTATCTTTCCAAAAACACAAACCATTCAAATGTGATGCAAGATCATGCACAGATAACAAAATTTGCAGTGAAAGATCGGGAGGATGCAAATGAACACATAGAGGGTTGAGAATCATCCACGACATGCATTACTTGCTCCAAAGATCGATACAATACACTACAAAATTCCAAGAGGCAAATTTGCATTACAGTTTTTAAATGGGAGGTTTGAACTCCACAAATTCGCTTGCCAAAGAGAAGAAGGGAGGGCAAAACAAGAATGTTCAACCCTTAGAAAGAAGCCCCTCCTTACAATTTATAGGAAGAATGAGAGAGGGAAGAGAGAGGAAATCCAAATCTACCCCAACCACTTCTAGGTTGCATTTAATTCATCTCATTATGGTGGTAGGTGAGAACCCTAGCAAAAGCGGCGAACTATATTTTGCATTTAAGCTGGTTGTTGAAACGTCATTTCTAGCCATTATCATGTGCCAGAGGAATTTTTAATTTTCTCTCTCCAAACTGAACCAAAATGCAAGATTGACCCCGGAATCATGTAGATAATTTCACCAGCTTTCCATTGATATAAAGAACGTGAAAATCTGAGCTCTGGATCGAAAGTTATGGTGATCTGAAGATTTAGGGCAAAAACAGGCCAAAACAGATCGGCGGGAAAATATTTGAATTTTTTCATGCTCTGCCACTTGGATGACACGTGTCGGGCTCTGATTCATTTGCGGCTCATCCTTTGAAAATTTCTTTCGGGCCCTTCCTTAATTTCTTGCCACTTGGACACGTGGCACTATTTTATTGGCTCGGGCCTGAGGGGCGCACTTTGTCCTTCGAAAATTTGGTATTTTTCACTTTGGGAAAATTTTCCCATTTCTCCCCGCGCTCCACCACTCAAGTGCCACATGGCACAATTTCATTGGGCAGGCCCTTCTGACCATTTCCCTTTTATTTTTTCCTTTGGAAAATTTTTCAAAATTTTCCCGCCAGGCCGATGAGGTGAAGACACGTGGCGAGATTTGATTCGTTGGTGGCTCTTTCGGCTTTTCACGTCCTCCGCATACCTTTGGCCCGGATGTCCCAAACTACCTAGGACAAATATCTCTGAACCACCCGATTCGGGCTTCCTTGTTCCTGTTTGAGGTGAAGACACGTGGCGAGATTCCATTTGTTGGCGTTCTTTCAGCGTCCTCCGCGTACCTTTGGCCTAGATGTCCCAAACTGTTTCAGACGAAAGACTCCTGTTTCGGTCGAATCGGCCGGTTCGCGTCCTCCGCGTACCTTTGTCCCAACCCCATGAGGCACACCGCCTGGGACAAATATCTCCGAACCGTCCGAAATGGATGCAGCCACAGACAAATCAACCGACTCGCGTCCCGCGCGTACTTTTTGCCTCCCAAAACCGAGCGAAACGAAGACTTAGACATTTTTCCCTTGCTTTTGGCCATTTCAGCTTTTCGTGTCCCGCACGTCTGACGTCCCAATTATCCCGCTGGACTGCCTGACTAGGACTTAGCTGATTTTCTTGTTTTCGGCCCCGAGGCTTGTGTAAATACGAACCTCGGTTCAACCCGAATCGGTACAACCCGAGCCCTTGGACCCGAAATGCCTCAAAGCAGTCCTGCTGACCTTATTTTTGCATTTTTCCTATTCTTTTTAACTCGTTGGGATTTCTTCTTGATGGGAGAGTTAGAAAAGGCTGAGGGGACCTCGAAAACATGATTTTGGGCCTTGAATCAATCTACTTACTGGACTGAATAATCGATGCGTGTTATCAAAATTACCTTAAGGGGTGAATTTTGGATAACAATATGTTTGTATCCCACATGCCTCACTCAAATTTCTGCATGCTATTTTTTCCCTCTCCCCCCTTTTTCCTTACCTTTTGGTCCTTAGTAATGAGACCGCGCCTTGTCTAGGCGGCTCTCCCATGACCGCCACCTAGGATAGGACGGCGGTCCTAAAACTACCATCCTACATAGGGCGGCGGTCTTGTTCACGTTTTCCAGAAAGTTTTGACGATCACGTCAAACATAAATATTCAATTTCTACCTGAATTCTTTAGCTACTTTTCTTTGCATTTATGTTTTGGCCGCCTTATGAATAGTGTTTTTACTTTGGTCTTTCTTTGTTGTTTAGGGGTCATTTAATCTTCTTGTTTCATTCTTGCCTCATTGTTGTTCCATGCAAGCCAGTTTAAAATAAGATAGTTTCATTCTTAGATTGGAATCCATTTAAAGTTACAAGTTTTGTTAGTCACAAAATATAGCTTCTAAAACTCTCGGCACATTTGTGTTGTATTCCCATAATAAATCCCACTAGGAATTGCATAGTCAAGCTCTGTTCACTTGCACTATCTCTCTCTTACTCGCATTATATTTGGTCTATGTCCAAAAGCTACCATTGTTCAAGTTCCTTATTCTGCTGATACTATCATATACACACTTTTTTAGATTCAAGAGAACATGAAGGAAATGAGGAGATCACACTGAGGGGACAAAGTCACACACAACCGGATCTACCACTGCTTCTTTAAATTCCAAGTTTGAGCTATCAAATTTCTCATTACAAACAGATCAAGTAGAGCGGGAATTATTTTATTTCAGTCAAAAGTTTGCTCTCGATATCACCAAGGAAGCTGTGGGGATTGATAGTTTCTGAGAAACCGTGATTCATTCCTCACTTCTGAGGTAGGATTGAGAGTATTTCAATTTGAAACAATTAGTTGCTTAAATATTTAGGATAAATTCACAACTGCACAGCAAATAGCCACACCAGGCTATTTTGTTTGTTTTAATTCTATTACTAGATTAGTTGTTCATTTTCTAAATATATTAGAATAGCTGCTCTTTAATTTCATTAAAATACGTCATCAAAAATACAAAAATAGAAGAATACATGCATAGTATAAATACATCTTTCGTAATTAGTTTATTAATTTTAGTTAAAAGTTGAATCGTTTTGCATGACAATCACGGGACCTAGAGAGCCCAGAGAATACATATTTGAACCAATAGTGCCTCAACTAAATCTACCCAAAACACTAGCTGATATAGATCAAGACTTTAGAATATAGTTCTTTTGAGCAACGATAAACCTACGAGCAATTAGTGAACAAGTGAAGGAGTTAAATATCGAAGAAGACAAAGCATAGACATTCTGGTTGAATCATCCTAACTATAGACTGCCCTGATAGGATATCTCGCATGACACTACAAGAGCCCAAAAGAGAACAAATGTTTGGTTGTGATCCATTAGTCCTACAAAAATGCGGGAGACCTTCTTATTGACATAGATACGGGGTTATGTATACAAGTTCACCGGAACCCCGTAAGGTATTTTGAAAAGATTGCACAACTCCTGGTACTAAACATAGAAGTTGAAAAGGCTTATGACCATTGGATATTTAGAAGAAGGGATTGATTCTTCACATGACCATAACATGTCCACAACAACCACAAACTCACGGTTGTGATCCCCAAGTCCCACAACCCAATGGACCTGGGCACATCGATAAGTTAAGTATTGACACCGGTTTACAACGCATGCTTTTAGAACCTCACCACTCCAAAACGGATATCATAACGTAATTATTCGTATTAAATATAGAAGCGAATCAATCTAATATTTTTGGACTTGATTAGAAAATCACCCATAGTTCACTACAAATCCTTTATACCTCTATCACCATTTTCATGACCTTGTCTAGAAATATATGAAGTTCCTACAGTCACTTCTCACGTATCCAACAACTAGTAAATAAGATCTCGTGCAGAGCTAGAAATCAATTGGAGCCTCCAAACAGCTATTATATCTGAACAAACCATTACACCAATTCAGGTTAGGAGGGCCTTCTTCACCTTAGATCTACAAATTCCATTATTGTGTATTGAGGATATAAGATTACCCAACTAGTTTGTCTACATCCACATATATTCCAAATTCACCAGCCATCTCGGCACGACCTCGGGAGGTCAGGTATGAGGAAGAGTTATTTGTAGATTCCCATGCGCACATGTCACTTTTCCATCATACAAAACTAGTGAACCCGATGTGAAACAAACAAATATTCCCCTTTTATTTTTTATATCTTTCATCAACCTTCGCTCTTTGCCATTATTCTATGGGTATTCATATACCCCACGAATATTTCAGGATATGACACATATGGTAGACCTCTCTCAGGTCTTGAAGCAAGTTATAGTCAAACAAGTAGACAACCATCACCCTCACTTTCCGCATGGGCTAATAACTATTCAAGTAATTACTTGTCATCTCAAACTCCCCTCAAAGAACTAGCTCTAGTTCTTCATTTTGAATTGAGGAGTTTGATCAGCTTGCACAAACACAACACCCAAAGCCCTCATGGTATAACAATATGATGTTTACTAGAGAATCCATTTCATCTCCTCTGGTCTTGTTCAGACCACGATTAGTAGACAATCAGACCCACTCCCATTTTTGGATGAGGAGTACTTAGCACGTTATGCTAGAAGCGAACAACACTTCCAAAACATGTATCCACCTATAGGGAGTTTACAAATACAATCTGATACCCTATTCCAAGAAAACACCCCCATTCCTCCACCTATGGGAAATGCCCTCGGTGAAGCTTGGCAAGGTAATGATCAATTCATAGCGGGGTATCATACCCCTTTACAACCTCAAGGTATACAACAAACTCCATTAAGGAAAACATTGTGTCTTCACCAATAGAGGTCATTTTAGCCTTAGTTGAAAAGGTTAGAGGGCTAGAACTTGCTCAAGCAAACCAAAATTCATATTTTGGGCAAAGCGAATCCCCAACCCTCCACATCACCCCATTCAGGTTAACCTCCTTACAGGAATAGGAACATTAGGCATGCCTCCTCAAAATCCTTATAATTACCCACATCTAACACCAACTAGGACCATGTTTTCAAACAATGCTCTAGTTGAAAACATGACACCTCCCAGCTTGGCACCAAACAACCCATACCAGAACAATGCTCCTCCTTACTTAAACATTTATTCAAAGTCACCACAAGGAGACATGTTCTCTTCTCCCGAGATGTTCGTTCAACCACAGGGATTCCCTTATGTCCCTACAAACACATATGCTATGCCATATCAACAACCCTTTCCACCTCCGCCCTCTCAACAAGCGGCATCGATGGTCAAGGCCTATGTGGTAGGGACTTATTTAGAATATTTAAAATAGCCCCTAGACTTCACCATACTAAGTGTTATGCTTCCAAGACCTCTTCCTGATTTACCCAAATATAAAGGGCAAGGTGATCCAAATGCACACATTATGGCCTATGCCACAGCCATATGGGAATTACTCCCTTGGGGCGGGATGGTTGCTAAGATATTCCTAAAACCTTAGAAGGTATTGCCCTTGATTGGTATTATAGAATACCTCAAAGCCTCAATACATTCATTTAAACAAATAATTTGTGAGTTCATCAAAGCTTTTGATATGAACAAATTGTTAAGAACATGGATTAGGGAATTCTTGCATATTAAACAAGAACATAATGAATCCATTGCTCATTTTATGCAAAGATGGCGTATGGTTATCTACTCATCAATGCAAGTGCTCCAAACATGAATCAAATGGAACTATTCATTTATTCCTTAATTATTTTAATAGAGAGATAAAGGAAGAAGTCTAGAAGTTCCCACTAAGAACTTATGATGAAGTACTCGAGAGTGCTCTACGGATTGACCAAGAAATGATAGATAGTGGTCGTAAGACATATGGAACAAACAAGAAATTAACCACTCCCAATCAAAACACCACGTCTTATCCTAATACTGGGAATGCTAATCAAGGATCTAATATCCTTAACAAGAACCAAAGTTTACAACCGATGGAGTAATGACCAATTTAAAAGGGAAAACGTTGTAAACATTTAGCCACCTATTAATAATCGCGGAATACCAATTTTACTCCAACAATCAATGCGATGGATTTTAATCATCCACCACAACCACAACAACAAAACAATAATGACAATGAAAAATGCAAACATAAGGTCCAAATCAAAACCCAACTAGATATCAAAGTCAAAACCAAAGGCAACAGCCTCAAAATTTTAACTCTAATAACTAGTAACATTATTTGAATTTTGAGCCACAACAGGTCTTAAATCAACAACCTCAAAATTATAATCCCAATTTGTATTGTGGCTTCCACAAAATTCAAGGCCATGATACTAGAACTTGTCGTGACTACAATAAATTCATGCAACATTTTCTAGAAGATCAAAAGAAACTCTTTATAGATATGTTTTTAGCAAATTCTATAGTACCCACGCCAAATGCTTATACAGGGACAATTTCCCCAAAATGCACCCCTCAAGATCTTTAATGATCCACTCCCAAACCATTCTAACAATAACAGGCTAGATCCTAATGGAACAAACAAGGGTGTTATAATAGGAAATAATGATCATGAAGCCTCAACTTCATTAAATCCACCAGTCGCACCCCAACTAGGAACTCGACCCCAAACTAAGATAGTTGGCCTAGTGGAGTTAGATACCGAGCTACCCATAGAAACCATAACAAGAACACGGGATTATTCTTCTCAACCAACTCCAAGTTATCCATTGGAACCAAACAACATTCAACAAACATTGGTAAAACCCACAGGAACTTATCATTTAATTAATGACTTAACTAAAACCTTCTCTCACATCTCCTTTTTGGATTTGTTAAAAAACTCTCTCGCCCATAGGGCTGCCCTCTTAGAAGCATTAGGCCTTGGTCATTTAATCAACATCACTCCTCCCCCAAAATGCAAGTAAACCATGTAGACTTTGACATCTATCCTCCAAGGCAGCCAGATAGGGATACTGAGTTTATATTTGATATAAGAAAAATGCCAATGACGCTGAGATTGCACAAAGAGGCAACCCAAATTTACATTTACAAGTATGGGTTTATAATAATTATGTTAAACGTGCAATGGTTGATGATGGGGTAGTAGTTAACATAGTCCCCTTCACTTTTCTTCAAAAGTTAGGATATGGAGAGACAAACTGTTCCACAACATGAAATACGTTAAGAGGATATGATAGCCTCAAGGCCACTTCAATTGGAACCATAGTTTTACCAGTCACTTTAGGACCCAAGATGGTCCTCACTGAATTTTATATTATAGATCGGGAAACCAACTATAATATGATCTTCGATCAGCCATGGATACACCGCATGAAGGCAGGTCCCTTCCACCTTATTCCAAGAAATAATTTTCTACACTTAGGAAAAATATTTGTGGCACAAGGTGACCCAAAACCCTTCAATATACACCTAGCCAATTTGAAGAAAAGGCCAGGTGTTCACTCCAAGTTTGAACTCCCAAAAAATCAACTCATCAAACCAATTAATTCAAAACCAAAAGAGAAGTTGATACCCATCGCAGAATTAGAAATTACAAATCTAGCCGAAGACATTCCAACGACTCAAGAATGAGACCAACGTTATATAAATAGTGTCACTAGGGACTACCGCAAAAATTGTCAAGTTGCTAGAGAAAGACTTACCTATTCTCCTACCATTTGATTCTATGGGTATGGGATGCACCTTGGGAATTGCTTCTCTTCCATCAGATGAAGTTTTTATGGTAGAAGTAACTAAAGCAAAAGAAATAGATACGACAAATACCCCAACATCCATTTTTCCAAGAAAATATTGGACTCTCCACTTTGATGGGGCTAGATGTCACTTTGGAGCTGGGGTAGGAGTGATCTTTACTTCACCTGAGGGAAATATCCTACCTTTCACCTTTAAATTAAACTTTGAATGTACAAACAATGGGGCCGAGTATGAAGCTCTCCTCCTCAGCCTCATCCTAGCCAAAAGAATGGGTGTCGATGACATTAGAGTGCTAGGAGGCTCGCAACTAGTTGCAAACCAAGTCTCTGAGGTATATGAAACTAGGGCTAAACCTTTACAACTATATAAAATAGTGGTGTTAGATTTGAGCAAGGGATTTAACTTCATATCAATTGAATCAATCCGACAAGAATAGAACCTTCTCGCAGACTCGATAGCAACCTCAGCTTCCCGTTTCACTCTGAACAGTGAATTGGAAGATAAAAATTTCATAGTATCACTTCGTACCAAACCATCATTGCATAAAATACCAACAAACTCTCTCCTAACTTATGCGAAGTTGAGGATGATTTCTCTATCATAGATCACTTTGACAATGATAGAGTCACTCTCGAATATATAAACGCCTATGCAGAACTACACCTTGCTTACCACATGGTAGACCTTTCCTTAATACCACATTCCTCTTCCTATTTTGGAAATTCCATGGTAGAATCTCTTCCACAGAAGGATCTTGATATCTACGAGATAGAAGACAAAGAAAGCTTAGAACTACCTCCAGCACCACTTGAATTTGAAGAAGGTAATGCTTCTTTAATAGAAGAAACCATTAACATAAACATTGGAATGGAGGAAGAACCAAAAATTTTGATGTTGGGATCCTTGTTAACTCTAGAGAAGATAGAAATACACACCCAAATCCTCAAAGAACATCAAAAGGATTTCACATTTAATTATAAAGAAATGACAGGCATTGCACCACACATCACAGTACATAACCTTATTACTAAACCAGATGCAAAACCAATTAAACAAAAGTCAAGACCAATGAAGCCAAAAGTGGCTCTCATGGTAAAAGAGGAAGTAATAAAACTCCTCCAAGTGGGATTCATCAAACCCGTTGACTATTCACAATGGGTATCTAATATCGTCCATGTTCTCAAAAAGAATCGAAAGATACCCATTTACATAGATTTTCATGATATTAACAAAGCTTGTCCTAAGAATGATTTCTCGTTACAATCCATTGACGTTATTGTTGATGTAATAGCTAGATTTGAACTATTGTCCCTCATGGATGGGTTCTCAGGGTATAATTAGATTAAAATATCTAAGCAGGATCAAGCCAAAACTACATTCATAACTCCCTGGGGAACTTATTACTATGTTGTCATGCCATTTGGTCTTAAGAATGTTGACGCTACATATCAACGGGCAATGGCATACATATTCCATGATCTTATCCATAAAATCATGGAATCCTATGTGGATGACTTATTGGCCAAGGCCAAGAAACATTGTGATCATCCAGAAGTACTCTGTATCATCCTCTCGTGATTAATTGAATATGGTGTCACATTAAACCTAGAGAAGTGTGTGTTTGGTGTGAAAGGAGGAAAACATCCGGGCTACATTATATTTTCATGATGGATTTATGTTGATCTAGCCAAAATCTGCCTTCGTTTCTCAAATGATCCCACCATCGACAAGTGCTGGAATCAGATCATTTCTTGGGAAACTTGGTGTAATCCGAAGGTTTATCCCAGATTTAAGTTTTGCCATTCATCTAATCAACAATCTATTAAAGAAAGATTATAGCATTGATTGGACTGAAGAATGCAATGAGGCCTTCAAAGTAGTTAAATGCTTCTTGTTGTCTCCACCCACACTAATGCCTCCCAAACTAGACCACCCTTTGATCCTATACTCACAAGCCACTCATGTCTTGCTAGCCTACATGCTGGCTCAAGAAGACAATGATAAACGAGAACATGCGGTCTATTTCATCAACTGAATGTTGCTTAATTATGAAACATGTTATACACAGGTAGAGAGAGAATGTCTTTTTATAGTCTTTGCAACAAAACAGGTTTAAGACATTACATGTTAAACCAAGAAATAAGGGTCATTGTAAAAACAAATCATTTACAAACATTCCTCATGTAAGGGTCTTTATCTAAAAAGGCTGGGCATTTCATAACCTTAATGGGTGAATTTGAGTTAACATTCATAAACCAAAAATCCATTAAGGGACAAATCATTGCAGTCTGGTTAGCTAACAATCCACTAGATGGAGGTGATCTAGTAAATCTTGACTTTCTGATGAGTGTATATACTTCGTTGAAACTAGGCCCCCATCTCTACATGTCCCTGGTATACGATATCATCAATTTTATCATAGACTACACATACTTGGAAAACGTGACATCACAACAAATAAGGTGGTTACGTATTATCACTACTAAATATGTTGTTTTAGAATAGGCACTCTATTGTAAAGCCTTCGACAAAATTCTTTTAAGATGTGCATACATAGAAGAATCTAAGAAGATTCTCTATGAATCCCATAATGGGATATGTGGAGGCCACTTCGGTGGTCACGCCATCGCTCACAAAATACATCGGATGGGCTATTTTTGGCCCACTCTCGAACATGATGTAGTAGATTTTGTACGTAAGTGCCACAAATGCCAAGAATTCTCTCATGAGATTCACATGCCAGCACAATCTCTGCAACCAATAGTGACCCCATGGCCCTTTTCCACATGGTCCTGGACTTGATAGGGAAATTCTCTCCCTCATCAACCAATTTCCATAACTTTATAATTACAGCCACAAAATATTTTACCAAGTGGGTAGAGGCCATGCCCCTCACCACCATACCAGGTTCGGTAATTGCCAAATTCATTCTAAACCAAATAATTTGCAGCTATGGTGTCCCACAAGTAATTATCTCTGATAATGGCACATCCTTTAAAAATGATGAGTTTCATGAGTTATGTAGCAAATTCAAAAGAAACCATCACACGGCCTCTCTTTACTACCCTCGAAGCCAATGGGTAAGCCAAAGCAAATAACAAAACATTAAAGGCTATTCTCCTCAAAATGGTTAAGGAGAACAAGCAAGATTGACATTTAAAACTATATCTAGCCTTGTCGGCCCATCGAACCTCAATAAGAACACCAATAGGAGCAACCCCTTTTTCATTGGTATTCGGGTAGAAGCAATTCTCCCACTTGAGGTACAAATACCCGGTTCGCATCTCATTACAAGGGATTTTGGATGAAGAAGCTTATAGGGAGGCATGCCTCTCTCAACTGGAAAGCCTTGATGAGGCCAGGATAAATGCCGAACAACAACACAGAGCCTATGTTGACCGAATGTGCCGGTAGTATAACAAAAAAATCTATGAGCAAGAAATATATGAAGGAGATCTAGTTCTAAGACTAGACAAGCCAAATCAATAGGAAAACGAGCGAAGGAAGGAAGTTTCGGCCCAAGTGGTTGGGCCCATACCGAGTCATGAAAGACTATGGAAATGGTGCGTATCTCTTATGCACACTAGAAGGTGAGGAATTCAATGAAACTGTCAATTCCTTACATCTTAAACAATTTTACGCATAAGACATTAGAATCACCACTTGTACATTATAGCTACCTACATTGCATTAGTCATTTAGCTGCTTCATTTTGTCCACTCATTTTGTAAAAATTTTAGTCCAGGAACTTACTCTTAAGCAATCTATTACAAATTTTTGAAAGTATTGGAAAAAGCATTCAAATCACATCTCCTTAAACATCATCAAGTAATTTTAAAATCTTCTTATCAAGTTTGTGAGAAAAGTATTGTGAAAACCATACCAAGGCTTGCATACTTGGTTTTTCTCTTTCTTTCTACTAAGTGAAGTTGTCCTTACCTATAATCTGTTCTAGAAGCTTCTTGGTGTCACATCTATCCCTCTTAAATATCTTTGAAAGAAAGGGTATCCCAAAGTCATAGATCAGAAAGGAAAAAAATCAAATGGAATCAAAAGTGCTAAGCAAACAAAATATTTTATTTTACACACTTCTTTGCCCCACCAACCTTCGGTGATAATCCTACATCTCTTCTTGGTGGTGTGAGGTTGGGAAAGTAAAGAAGTGCCCTTACTCACCTATATCCCACCTTTGGTGACAAATCCATGTGCTTCTTACTAGTGGCATGAGGGTAGGGTGTGGGGGTCCATTCACACAAATTAACAAATCTTGATATGCAAAAAGAACAAATCAAATTATATTAAGAGAAAACAAATGTCCAAATTCCAAAGAGATCAAATCCTCAAAATCATATTTTGTCAACCAAGTTTCCATTTATGAATCTAAGTTTAGATAAATTGGAAAATAAGTGACTCTTGAGCTTGGTGGTAGTTTTGAGTAGGGTAAGTGTGTAGGTATCGGTTTGGTTTCTAATACTAGTTTTCTGCTCTTATCATTCCATTCGATCAAACTCATACAATTTGTGCCCTTCCCAACTCTTGGTATAGAGCCATCACATCTTCTTGGTTGCATGGAGTTGGGAATGGGGAAAATTCATCTCTTTATCACTATACATTCATTACATTTTTCCAACATAAAAAGAAATTACGAACATTGCCCAAAGATTTCAAAAGTTTAGTACTTCCATGTGTTTGTATCATCTCATATCAGCATTACAAAAACATACAAAGTAAAACATTCATTTACTATTATTTGTCATCCATTACATAAATTCTGAAAATCATGAAAACAAATACTCTAAAAACATCTAGTATACATGTGGAAACAAGTCACAAAATTCTAGGCACCAAAAGTCTAGATCCAAAATATATATATATATATATATATATATATATCAGGTTTTATATACAATGCCATCATGCACTAAGCATGGTCAAAACACTCAATGAGCCCGAAAAGTACAAAAACACTCATATAAATATCTAACAAAACACTACAAAAATAGCCTCTCAACCCCTATGGGATCCCTCAGAGGGTGTACGACCACGTCTAGGACTCCGGCTATGCCGGCACTCTGAATGCACTGAGGGCTCACGGTCATGGCCAGTAGCTACCATCTCACTATGAGAATGAATCCTCCTCATCAAGTGCTCAGCCATCCTATATCCAGCTACCTCAGCACGGAGAGAAGTCATGATCCTTGCCGCCTGCCAGATAGGGGCAAAAACATCGGTGTGCCTACCGGCTGTTGAAGGCTCTCCCACGTCCTCAGAAAGCTCCATACGAGTCTTCTCGAGGGGAGTAACAAGGTATCTGTGCATACTCGGTGAATCAAGTCTCACCACTCATCAATAGTCGCTGCAAATAAAGGAGAAAACAAGTTAGAAAATGATCAAAAATAAAACCAAGAATAAATGAAACAAAAGGAAATAACAACTAAGACAATTCTAACTAAAACAAAGTCAAGAGAAGAGTGGCAACTCACTCGGATCTCCAAGCCTCCAGGAAGGGTCTCTAGGATCCACGCCTACCACTGATGCCGCCGCTGACTGGTGTCCCTCTCCCACATCTAGGAGCAATGTGACGGCTGCACGAGACTTTCTCATCCTAAGAGGACAACTCCTCTGAGATCAGAGTCACCCTCTCTGCGCTCCACTCCACCCTCTCAACCTGTAGGATATCCTGAGTGTCATGCCACTTGGAATCACTATCATCCTCCCCACCGTCCCACTGATCTCCGTCTCCTCTATCTCCTCCTCTGTCTCTCCCCAAGTGAACTCCTTAGACTCGGAGTCCACGTCAATAGGCTCATCATTGCTATGGGCAAGACCGGTGGCAATCAAAAGTAAAGGTGCTTGAGGAGCACTAGCTACCCCTCAAGCACATGCCACCCTCCTAGCCACAATGGGGACACCAAGAGTAACAATAGTCCAACCCCGGCCTCTAGGAACTCCTCGAGCCTCATGAACAAATATATACACTAGCCCCACCGGAGGCAACATGTCAATATATGGGAGGCCAAACTATTGTGGTACTCTATGAAAGGGGTGGATCTCCAACTTCCCCACCCTATCTATCAGCTTGACTGGTAGTTTGACAAGCAATCAATGTGATAGTCTCCTCTCCCCATAACCATGCCATGGCCTGATAAGGAGTGGCCTCCATGTCTGTAGTGGTCAAAGAGGCCACTGGTTGGTGAGGTTTTCTAAGAACAATCATCCCTATCCACCTCGCTACCTTGATGGCCCTAGGATCCTCTGCCTCTACACCTCTCCCATATAGAGTGATATGCTCATACACCCAACTCATGACAAGAGTGGGGTGGCTCAGTGACTATCCTTGTAGTCGAACCACCCTATACAAATCATGGTAGGTGGTCCCGAGGATGTCTACTCCCTAAGCATAAACACATCCATGGCCCTCAATCTATGCAATAATGGGGGCCCAACAATATAAGAGGGTGTCCCCTCCCTTGTCCCCAATCAATATCAAAGCAAGGATGCCATTAATAGCCTTGCGGAGCATAGGAATGTATGATTCAACAATGGAGCGGACCTTCACCCCCTTCTTTGACCCCATCGAAACAACATCCCCCATATAAGTGGCCCATTGAACCACCTGAGATCTCGATACTTCCGTCTTAAGAGACATGCACCTCCGAAGGATCAGAATGCCCAATATATGGTAAACATCCTCTAGGGTGATGGTCCACTCACCCCTAACTCCTAGCAATCGGAAGGTGTTCCGATCCACATCCCAGTATGAAAATAAGTCACATAGTATGTGACTAGCAGGTGCAATGTGAGGGACCTGTGCAATCCTCCAAATGCCAGCCCTCTGAAGAGTATCTCGCTCTGCCTGAGTGAGTGCCTCTAACACTGCTGGGAGCCAATCACACTCCCTCTCTCGGCTCCATCTAATGTATTCCTCCTTCTTTTGCATACACCCAAAAAAAAGAATTTAGTATCAAAATCCGATTGGAAAAACTATCAAAAACATGTAAAAGTGCTAAAAATGCAAAAATAAGTAAGCAAAGCATTTTTTTGCTTTCTGTCATGAACCGCCACCCTATGCAGAGTGGTGGTTCCATAACCGCTACCTTCTAAGGTGGCGGTCCCATAACTTACCACTGTGACAGGTGGCGGTCTGTCCCGAAACCACAAATGGCTCGGAAGCCCTAAAAATGCCTAAAAACAAGCAAAAGACACCATTTTAACTAAAATAAGGACCTACCCTATGGGTGCCCCCTAGAGACTCATTTAAAACTAGTATTTTCAAAAATACCCCCAAGAAAGATTTTATCATTTCTACATTTTAGGTTTAAAAACAATAAATTAAGGAGAACTAACCTGAGACTTCACAGGCCGATGTTCCACTCTCGGGCATGATCACATTACCACAATGAGCATTATACTCTCGTAAAAAAACTATCACCATGGGCCCCGAGCTCAAAAACTATCAAATCAATCCACCTAAATGAATAGTGAAATGAGTTTGTCGATGAAGGTAAGTTCTAAACTCCTGTGTAGATGGTAAGTCCTCATTTCATATCAATTTAGTCTTATTTCTCAAATTGTTTTATCTATTTGCACTTGAGTCCCCTTTTTCATTTTGTAGATAGCGGGATTTTGGATGGTGACTTTCAACCACACGGGCATGTTGGGTATAACTCCTAACTCCCCATTTTGGGACTACCATACTCAGATCCACCATTTTACACCTCTTCATGGCTAAGATGGTTCCATGAGGGGGCAATATGTACATACCCAAAATTTTAGGGTCTTCTTGCTTTACTTGAAAGATGTTACACATACCCCAATGATGATACAGGTCTCCTTGTAAGGTGTTCAGAATCTAGAAAATCTTACCAAGTATACATTTGTATCCCGCATGCCTCACTCGGCCTCCACATGCTTTGTTTTTCCATTTCCCCCTTTTCCTTGCCCTTTGGTCTTTAGTAATGAGACCACCGTGTTGCCTAGGCGGCGGTCCTATTCACATTTTCTAGAAAGTTTTGATGATTGCGTCAAACATAAATCTTCAATTTCTACTCGCATTCTTGAGTTACTTTTCTTTGCATTTATGTTTTAGCCACCTTGTGAATAGTGTTTTCACTTTTTTTAATGGTAAAAGAGTTCAATTCCAAGTTACCTTCTAGTGAATGCATTTGTTATAAATAGCTAGCTTGTTTTCAAAAAAAGGCCCCTCTCCTTCTCTATTTAATCATTCAGTCTTTGAGTTTCTTGCTTGGAATTCTATAAGTTTCATGTTTCACATCCATTGTTGGTCTTTCTTTACTATTTAGGGGTCATTCAATCTTCTTGTTTCATTCTTGCCTCATTTTTGTTCCATGTAAGCCAATTTAAAATAAGATAGTTTCATTCTTAGATTGGAATCCATTTAAAGTTACAGGTTTTGTTAGTCACAAAAGATAGCTTCTAAAACTCTCGGTGTGTTTATGTTGTATTCCCACAATAAATCTCGCTAGGAATTGCATAGTCAAGCTCTGTTCACTTGCACTATCTCTCTCTTACTTGCATTGTATTCGGTCTATGTCCAAAATCTGCCATTGTTCAAGTTCCTTATTTTGCTGATACTATCATATACATGATTTTCTGGATTCAAGAGAACACTAAGGAAATGAGGAGATCACACTGAGGGGACAAAGTCACACACAACTAGATTTACCACTATTTTGTAAATGCCAGGTTTGAGCTATCAAAGTTCTAGTTACAAACGTATCAAATAGAGTAGTGAATTATTTTATTTCAATCAAAAGTGCTCTCTCATAATCACCGGGAAGCTGTGGGGATTGATAGTTTCGAGAAATCATGATACATTCCTCACTTCTAAAGTAAGATCGAGAGCATTTCAATTTGAAACAATTAGTTGCTTAAATATTTAGGATAAATTCACAACTGCACAGGAAAATAGCCACACCAGGTTATTTTGTTTGTTTTAATTCTATTACTAGATTAGTTGTTCATTTTCTAAATATATTAGAATAGCTGCTCTTTAATTTCGTTAAAATACGTCATCGAAAATACAAAAATAGAAGAATACATGCATAGTATAAATACATATTTCATAATTAGTTTATTAATTTTAGTTAAAATTTGAATCATTTTGCATGACAATCATAGGACCAGAGAGCCCAAAGAATACACATTTGAACCAATAGTACCTCAACCAAATCTACCCATAACACTAGCTTATATAGATCAAGACATTAGAATACGAGTCTTTCAAGCAATGACAAAACTATGAGCAATTAGTGAACAATGAAGGAGTTAAATATCGAAGACGAAAAAAGCATAGACATTTTGGTTGAATCATCCTAACTATAGAGATGCCCTGATAGGATATCTACATGACACTACAAGACCCGAAAGAGAACAAATATTTGGTTGTGATCCATTAGTCTGCAACTAAATACAGGAGACCTTCTTATCGACATAGATACAGGGTTATGTATACAAGTTTCCGAAACCCCGTAAGGTATTTTGAAAAGATTGCACAACTCCTAGTACTAAACATAGAAGCTAAAAGGCTTATGACCATTGGATAGTCGGAAGAAGGGATTGATTCTTCACATGACCATAACATGTCCACAACATCCAAAACTCACGTTTGTGATCCCCAAGTCCCACAATCCAACGGGCCTCAAATCGTTAAGTATTGGCGCCGGTTTACGACGTTGGTTTTTAGATCCTCACCACTCCTACCAGATATCATAACGTAATTCTCCATATTAAATATAGAAGCCAATCAATCTAATATTTTCTGGACTCGACCGGAAAATCACCCATAGTTCACTACAAATCCTTTATACCTCCTATCACCATTTTCATTACCTTGTCTGGAAATATATATGAAGCTCCTACATGTCACTTCCCACGTATCCAACAACCAATAAACAGGATCTCGGCAGAGCTTGAATTTGATTTGAGCCTCCGAAAAACTATTATATCCAAACAAACCATTACACCAATTCAAGTTAGGAGGGCCTTCTTCACCTTAGATTTGCAGATTCCATTATTGCATATTGAGGATATAAGATTACCCAACTAGTTTGTCTACATCCACATATATTCCACATTCACCAGCCATCTCGGCACGACCTCGGGAGGTCGGGTACTAGGAAGAGTTATTTATAGATTCCCATGCTTACATGTCACTTTTCCATCATACAATTGCCAACTTAGTGCTAATAAGAAAGAAGAATGGTGACATCAAGCTATGTGTAGACTTTGGGAATCGAACAGGGCTTCAATGAAGGACAACTATCCTTTACCTAACATGGAACACATGCCACAGATGGTGGTGGTTCGAGTTGCTTTCTACTTTAGATGACTTCTCTGGTTATAACCAAGTCATGGTAAAAAATCAAAAAGGATCAAGACAACCTTCACTACTCCATGGGGAACATATGTATATTTCAGGATGCCCTTTGTCGATGAATGCTTTGAGCCACTTTTCAAAGAGAAATGGATGTTGCTTTTTCTAGTTACATTAATGACTTCATTATTGTCTACCAATATGATGTAACATTGTTCTCAAAAAAGAAGTGACCATTTGCTACACTTAGAGAAGATGTTGATCGATGTAGGGAATATGGCATTTTGCTCAATCTAAAGAAATGCCATTTTGGAGTGTAAAAGGAAAATTTCTGGTCACATTTTTGTCACATGAGGGAGTGATGATTGGTCTAGAAAGAGTGGAGGACATCAGCAAGGTCCCAATCCCAAGAACCAAGAAAGGAATTCAGTCTTTCTTTGGATAGATAAAGTTCATTAGGAGGTTTGTGTCAAAATTTTCTGAGTTGACCATCCCAATCACTTCCATGCTCAAGAAGGATCAGGTCATAAAATGGGAAGAGGATGCCATCCAATCATCAATGGAATAAAAGATGCATTGAAGCATGCCCCTGTTTTGCAGCCCCAAATTATAAGAAACCTTTCCATCTGTTTTCTTTTTCTTGAAAAACACTATTGATTTTGTCCTGTTACGAAAGGATGATGAAGGGGTTGAGAGGCCCATTGCCTTTTTTAGTAAGGATTTGCAAGGAGAAGAACTAAAATATACCATCATGGAAAAGTAGGCATTTTCCTTGTTCAAAGCAAAAAAATGTTTTCAGGCCTTATATTTTAAGTTCAAAAGTTGTTGCTTATGTTCCCCATACCATGGTAAAAGACATCCTATCAGAGATGGGAGTCTCAAGCAAGAGATGTAGATGGGGGAACAAGTTGTAAGAGTATGATATGGACATCAAAACCACAAAGTTGATGAGAGGTTTGGGGTTAGCTAAGCTCATGGCATGAGAGAAACTTGCTGACCATTGAGGTGAATGAGATTGAAGAAAAGGGGAGATTGTTTTTGAAAAATTGACGAGTTCTAAGTGGTACAAGGATGTGATGTTCTATCTCGGACACTTAAACTACCTTAAGCATCTGATTAAGAACAAGAAAAGAGATCTTAAGTTGGCTTCCCAGAAATATGTTATTAATGACTTTGGGTTTGCATGGAAGAATCCAAAGAAGTCCTCTTAAGATGCATCATTGAAGATGAAGCCCCAAAATAATTGTTGATATGCATGGAGGATTTTGTGGGGGAAACTTTGTTGTAAGAGTCACAACACATAAGATCCTAAGGGCTGGTTATTGGTTGCAAAACTCTTTTCAAGGATGCAACCATGTTGGTCGAAGATGTGAGAGTTTCAAGCATTTCTTTTGAAGGATGAAAGCTTGTGATCCCCGAATTTGCAGCTTGTGTCAATTGAAGCCCCATTCAAGCAATGGGGAATGGACTTCATTGGTTAGATTTAGACCCTTCAAGTGCTATGGCCATAGTGGATTCTTGTAGCCACTAATTACTTTACCAAATGGGTGGAAGCAATCCCACCAATAAGGCTACACACCAAGTTGTCATGGATTTTGTGCTAAAAACATTATTTATAGGTTTGGAGTACTAGTCAAAATAATAGTTGATAATGTCATGAGTTTTAGGGCCAAAACTCGGTGGCAATGTGTAAAGGATATGGGATCAATTTGACATATGCCTCAAACTATAATCCCCAAGGAAATGGACAGGATGTGTCTAGTAATAAAAATTTGCTAAAGATTATCGAAAAAACCTTGGAGTGAACAAGAGAAAATGGGGTGAGCATTTGAAGTTTGTTGTCTAGGGCTGATAGGATCACTATCAAAAGAGCCACCGAGAAAGAGTTCATTTGAGTTGGTATATGGGACTCAAGCCTTGTTGCCCTTTGCATATGCAATTGTCTTCATATCAGTTCATTCAACAACTGGAAGATCAAGAAGTGAGTCCTTATGATGCCCGCATCAACTAGATTGTTGAGCTTGATGAAGTGAGGAGGGTATCCCACAAGAGGCATATAAAGTTCAGAGAAAAGCTAAAGAAACTATTTGACAAGAAGGTCACACCTAGAGCCTTTAATATTGGATATCTTGTGCTACTTATGGGATAGAAAGCACAAAGATAAGGGTAAGCATGGAAAGTTTGACTCATTGTGGATGGGCCCTTACTCAATTGACATCCAAATTGGTGAGCACACTTTCTTCTTGAAGGATTTAGATAGTGAATTTCTTTAGAACTACCTATTAATGGTAGGCACCTGAAGCATTTCTTGGATTGATTTCCCTAAATCAAGGCATAAATTTTTTATACAGTGTATATTTTGTTGTTTGTTCCTTTTTTTTTTGTTTTCCTCATTCGGTCTCGGTGACCTATTTTCTACTAGTTTCTCTATTTTCTTTTGAATATGGCTTTGTTTCTTTGCTCTGTAAAATGACTCCACTACCCAATGGATATTTTGGCACTTGGTTTACTTTTTTTTCTTGTGCACTCAAAGAGAGTACCCATCCTTGAGTCGGAGCCTATGTTGGTGCTCAAAATTGTCTCGCCCCATTTGTGCCCTTGAAAATTTATTGATTCACGACCTTTGTCATTTTTCCTTCCCATATTGTGCTTGGTTGGTTTATTTCATTTTCAAATCTACTCCTCGGTTGAAGATCATGTATGGGTCTTATTTGTCTCATTGTTCCTTTGTTCCTATGCAAAAGCTCTGTATTTTGGGTCTCCCATGCTCTGTTCCTTTGGAACTCGTGTTTTCCCATTTTCTCCTTTTTCCACAGTTGAAATCTATCATTCTTGCCATTTTTCCCTAAATAATCAAAGAAAAATGAGTTGGTGTGTCCCTAAGGGTCATATTTGAGCCATGCAACATCTAAAATATCTTGTCATCCTGAAGAAAATTTTGTTTTCTTGCTCAAATGAACATTTTTCTATGTTTTGTGGTTTGACAGTGTTTATCCCATTCAAATTTGCATCCTTACATCAATAGGGAAACATGGAACCTCTTGGTTGGATGTGGATCAGCTAAATACTTCAAAAATTACATGAAAAGTCTCATTTTAGAATGTGTCTACATGGAGGAACGATGCTTGTTTGAGAATCAACTTTTGGTTTGGCTTTGAAGTAGGACTTTGGAGGACATGTGGAGGATTCCAATAGGTTTTCCATACTTAGAAAAATTTCAAAGGGATCTCGAAAAGTCCAGGACACATGGAAGAACAGACGCAAATTTAAAGATACTTTTGGGCTTTACCTTGAAGTAGCATCGGGAGCACACGTGGAGGTTTCGCCGCTTAGCCTAGACTTGGAAAATTTTAGGTAGTTGGAGAATTTTGGTGGAATAAGGATACGTGGCAAGCCCGTGCACATCACACATGTCGAGTCTCCGCTTTGGGCATTATCTTAAAGAAGTGCCATAATGACATGTGGGGCACTCCACTCACTTTGCATATTTACTTGGAATTTTCAACGGGCAAGGGAGACTGCCTCTAAGCTTGACAAGTGGCACCTTCCGCTAGGCTTCAAGCCTTCAAAAAAATTCTCCAAAGCACAACATGTGGTGAGCCCACGCTCGTTCAAGATATAAAGCCTAAAATGTCAAAAATGGTCCATGGTCCCAAAAAAAGGAAAAAGTCAAAATGTGTCTCTAGTCAAAGGGGTGGGAAGGGTGATCATCGGGTGCAACTTGGAAATTTTTCCTCTTCTATTCAAATGACTCAAAGTATAAAAAAATCCCAAGCGCCTAAGGGAAATAGTCAATGTCTTTCCCTGGTCAACAATGGAAGTGCGGGTCTTCGGAGGAAAAGTGAAAAATTTTCCCTTTGAGGAAAAGGAGTTAAAGGCATAAAACAACCCGAGATTCCATTAGGACCCACATCATAAACTTGAGGTGGAAGGGTGGAGATGTGGTGGAAACTTGGAAAATTTTCCTTTTTCCAAAATAGAGTCAAATGGTAGAATTTTTCTGCACATTCCTTTAGGACCCACCTCGGACACGTGTCATGCCCATTTTCAAAAGTGAGGTGAGGAGCAAAATGTAAAATATTTACATTTTTTCAAAATGTCAAGAAAAGGTCAAAGGAATCCCTGGAGCCTATTTTTGGATCTTCCATGTGGATGACCCATTTTCAAATCAAAGATCAATGGTGGTGAGTGTCAAATATTATTCCCCCATTTTTGTTTGTAAAATGCTCTGGGAGTGTGAGTCTTAATCTTTTCTTGATATTTTTACATGCCAAGAGAGGAAAAGATAATGTTGATATCTGAAGTTTGGGAGGGGGTTCTGGAGGCTGTCTTTTCCATTAAAATGGTCGACTCTTGAGCTTCGATCTAGTTTTCTATTTTTCTTCTCTGAGTACGTAAAAGGCCAAATTTGATAGAATATGGGAGGAAGTGGTTGGCGAATGGATGGAAACATGTTTTTATCGAGAAAGAGAGTTAAATGCAAGAGGAAATTGAAGATATCTTCCCTTGAGCACTGGAGAATTTTACATATTTGATTTTGTGAATCATGAAAGAATCATGGTGAGCACTAGTGCATTTAACGTTTTTGTCTTTTGGAGGAAGGGGCCTTGTTGGATATGATATAAATGGCATGAATTATTTTGTGCAAAAGGTTAGGATTTTTTGAAAGGCCGGGACTAATTCTCCCAATAGAAGAAGCTTGATAACCCCATCCATTTTGAGAAGCCGTTTAAAAGCTTGTATCTCTTTTTTTGCATTAAGTTTTATCGTGTGAAGGTGGTAACAAGTGTACTGACCATTGATGAGCTCGAGATTGTTTTGTAAAACTTTCCCTACTAATAGACTTAATCAAATTCAAGTTATTTCTGTGTTGTATTGAGAAAAATGTGTTTATTTTATTATTGAATGTCTACATGTAGTTTTTCTTGTTTCGTTGTAATATTATACCAAAATATGGTCCAATCACACAGTGTCTCGATCTTGTGATAGTTTAGTGGCATCTAATTTCATTTCCCAGAAGATCCTTCATCCGGGAGTGGAATAAATAGTTTAAAATCACAATTCTTTCATTTTGTTGATAGAGATTCTCTGTAAGCCTCTGGGTGCACCTTAGGCATGACTTGATTTAAAATCTTGGTGATTTTTGGGTTCTCTAACTTCGAGCCTTCGTGATAGAATCCCACAAGTTTTGTGAAAGAGTGCTAATTTGGGCCTCCATTAAAGCACATATTCTAGTTGAGGAAATAATTTAACTTTTGAGGCATTTTATTGATTGAATATTTCCATTTTGCATGAGCTCAACAACTAATCCTAAAAATTTCACCTTGTCTCCCCTCCTACTAAAAATTTCTTCAAAAAAAATAATCCTACCCATCTACCCTACTTGTCATGTGTGTATGCCAATGCATAATCCTCATCACCACTGAACATGCGAGAAGCAGCGAGGTCTCAAATGTATTTAGTAACCTTTTCCTTGCCATGAAGATATCTCCATGATCTGGAAGTGACAACTCATGAGAGTCGATTTGGTGTGTTGATCATATTTTCCCCGAGGCCTTCTCCGTAAAATCTATGCAAAAAGAAAGGTACGTGTATCTCCTTTCAAATAACAAAGGTTACAAAATAGGTTCTCTGACCTTGGTTGAAAGGAACAACCTAAACTAGTTAGGATCATATCACATCATTTTGCATGTTCTACCCACTCCCTTAAAATCCCAAGTTCCACTTAGTTAGATAGATTTCTTCCCTAGCTAAAAATGACATACATGATTGTTTATCTACCTTTGAGTGTCCTATCAAAATCCACGATGCTTCTTGGTCTCGAAGGAGGTTAAATCTAGGTACCAACATAGGGTAGAAGCCAAAAGGTATGTCCCAAACAAGCAATTTCAACCTCCCCATGTTAGGGGCATAAAAATATTACACCAACCATTGAAAAGTTGAAGCAAAGCAAAAACTAATGGAAGGTACCACTCATCATCTCAACATAACTCAAAAGGTAAAATCTAAAGGAAGTCTCCAAACAAGCGCAAAGCCTCCATGTGTCTAGAGTCCAACATAGTTTCTTTGCCAAATAGGAGGGACTTAGCCAAAAATGAAGAAAGTAAAGCGGGCTTGCGAGATGATGCCACGTGTCAATCGATGCAACATCAATAATGAAAAGAGGGGGTGAAATCTTAAGACACGCGGGGCTGTCACATGGATCTTACATGGATAGAATCTTTTAAATATTGTGATCCCACATTAAATGCCTTGCCTACTGACCTTCAATTTTTCGTAACTTTCAATTGGGAACTCAAATTTGAGAAAGGGAGGACTTTTTGGAAAGATCTCGACGTGAGATTCTCACCCAACACCATAATGTTTCAGTCTACCATTTTTAGGATGTCACACTTCTCACCTACTACCATAGTGAATAATGAGCTTCCTTTCTTGCCAAACAAGGAACATTAAAGGGGGCATGAGATTTATAAAGGAACCCATAAATGTTGTAGGTGAATTTCAATGTAGTTCGGGGTGGTTGGAGTAGGTGAATTCAATGCAATATTGGGGTGGTTGAAGAAGGATTCATTTTCCCTCTCTCATTCTCTCATTCTTCTATATATTGTAAAGGAGGATAATTTTTCTAAAGGTTAGTCATCTTTTCTCTCCTACCCCCTCTCTCTTTCTTCCCTTAGGGTCAAATGTGGAGCTTAAGCCTCCTCTCATTACTTTTTAATGGCATCTTCTTGCCTCTTTCCCACTGATGATGTACTGTGTGAACTCATGATGCAATAAAACATATTTCGTGATGTATTTTGTCCATCCTTCTTTATTTTATTATCTCTTCTTTCCTGTTACAATTGTAGGGTATACAATGCATACTTCTGATGTATGTTGTAGGTTTTGTGAGTTATGTTTAATGGATTTAAAGTGGTGTTCTATTTTAAATTTATCTTTGGTTTTTGTTGCATCTTGTCCATACTCTCCATTACTCACCTCTCTCAATTTTAGGCGATAATTTGTGATCAGCACCCACCTTTTCTCGGTGTATCACCACTTTAGTGTAGGCTTTGTTTTCATGCACTCTCTCTGCATGGTCCTTGAAAATTAGATTAGGAGTAGATATTTTCCAAATAATCCACCACATGTCAGCTCTAGGCGCAACTTTAGAGGTAGAAGCCAAAAGGCGGTCTTGAATAAGCATGGGCTCTCCACATGTTTAAGTCCCGAGAAAGTTGCATTGCCCGTTGAAAAGTCCAAGCAAAGCAGTAGAACTAGCGAAGATGCCACATGCCATATACTCGGTGAAAATTCAAAGGTAAAATCTAAAGGAAGTCTCGAAACAAGCGTGAAGCCTCCACGTGTCTAGGGTCCAACATAGTTGCTCCACCAAATAGGAGGGACTTAGCCAAAAAATGATTTTCAAAGTAATGCGGGCTCGTGGACTATGCCACATGTCTAATCATCACAACTTCAAGAGTGAAAGGAGGGGCTAAAATCTTAAGATGCATGGGGCAGCCACATGGATCTTGCATGGATAGACTCTTTTAAATATTGTTAGCCTAAATTAAATTCTTGACCCTAACCTTGAAATGGCCATATCTTTCAACTAGAAACTCAGATTTGAGAAATAAAATAATTTTTGGAAATATCTCGACATCGGCTTCTCACCCACAACTATAATATTTCAATACACCATTTTGAGGATGTCACACTTCTCACCTACCACCATAATGAAGAATGGGCTTCCTTTCTTACCTAGTAAGGAACATTAATGGAGGCATGGGCTCTGTCAGGGAACCCATCATTGTTGTAGAAGAATTTCAATGTAATCTTGGGGTGGTTGAAGCAGGATTCATTTTCCCTCTCTCCTTCTCTCATTCTTCTATATATTGTAAAGGAGGGGCATTTTTCTAAAGGTTGGTCATCTTTTCTCTCCTACCTCCTCACTCTTTCCTCCTTAGGGTTGAATTTGGAGCTTAAGCCTCCTCTCATTGCTTTTTAATGGTGTCTTCTTGCCCCTTTCCCACTGATGATGTACTGTGTGAACTCATGAAGAAATAAAATCTATTTTTTGATGCATTTTTTCCACCCTTCCTTATTTTATTATCTCTTATTGCCTCTCACCATTGCAGGGTATACATGCATACTTATAATGTCTGTTGTAGGTTTTGAGAGCTATGTTTAATGGGTTTGAAGTGGTGTTATTATGTGAACTTTATCTTTGGTTTATGTTACATCTTGTCTATCCTCTCCATTTCTCACCTCTCTCCATTTTAGGCGATTGGATTTGTGATCAAATAAAATATGCACCCCCTTTTCTAGTGTATCACTGCTTTAGTGTAGGCTTTATTTTCATGTACTCTCTATACCTGGTCCCTTTGAAAATTAGATTAGGACTAGATATTTTTCTGCATTAGAGTAGATTGTGGCAAGTAGTTTAGTTGCAGGAACCAACCTTCTCACCCATCTCAAGTCCGCAGATCCCAAAGCTTGAGAGATGGTCCAATGTTGTGCAATCACACTGAGAGTGTCAACCTATCAAGTTGCATACATTCAAGGTTGTTGTGATTCTACACCAATACTTTTGGCATGCCTTATGGGACACTGAGTTTATATTTTCTCATCTTTCGAAGGTGTTTCATTATCAAACCATAAATCTTAAGCCACCATGCCACATCATCAACAATTTTGGCATGACCGATGGGACATTGAGGCTAGATTCTCTCATATTTCCAAGGTTTTTCATTATCAAACCATAAATATTAAGCCACCATGTGTCCACACCAATAGTTTTGGAACATCCAATGGGAGCGGATTGAAGCACCTTTACCACTTCATCTTAGTAGGTTGGTGTGTTCTGTTAAGATTCAGCCTTTGAGGCACATGTAAAACACATTTGGAAACTTCATGTGGTCAACAACCTATTCTCTAAGTTTCAGATCTTATCCCCATCTATTTCCATCCATTCATCTTTCCACATATTTCATCTTCTTCCATCCCATGAAGTTTTGTAATCATGACTTCATTCCCATCTTGGAATTCACACTCGCAACATATAAGCAGTGTAGTCCACCTCAATTGTATTTCACAAGTCCTCTAGATCTACATTATGATTAGGTTCAAAACCATAATGCTTACCCATACAAGAAGTGTGAAAACCAGTTTGGCTATGGAGCTTATCAAGAGCAAGGGTGCATATATGATGATAACATATACATGGAGAATGCTTGATGTGCTTTGAGAAGATTCAAAGAATGGAGGCTAACATGGTTTAGTCTCGGGCTACAACACAAATGAAGGCATTCAAAATTTGTTTCAGGGCATCTTGTCCATGGGAAGGCCCTTTTCCAAGACACTATAGCCCGCAAGAGAAGCTTAACTTCATGGTTGAAACACAACCTCAACTTGCACAGTGGACCAAGGAGATAGAGGCCTATGAACTTGGTGTCAAGGAGCCTTGTCAATGGGTAAGTCCTACACCATCATCTTTTCATTTTCTCCCCATTCCCAAGTAGCACCATCTCAACCTCGAGCTTTAATTTCAAATCTTCCCATCTTGCCGCTTCCATTGTTGAATTCCCTTCTCCATATTCTAGTCTTCCATCTCGTCCCAATTCATCTACCCTTTTCCCTTCCAAATCTAATTCCCCTCCACAAGAGGTAAAATAAATAGCTTCTCCACCCACCACTCCTACTTTCTTGAGCCAATGTCATGAAGAAACTCAAGAATCTAGTCAAGCGGAGCAGTAAGAAGAAGATCCAAGAAAAGAAGAAACATTTGAAGCCTGGTGAGCTTGGGTCTAAGATTTGGGATTAATAAAATCCCCTTGATGGTCAATCCTCTAGAGGAGGCTGAGTTAAAGCTGGAAGTGGTGGAATCTTCAACTACAACACAATCAAGGGAAGAAAGAGCTACTCCAAATCAAAACTAGTAGGAGTGATTTCTAGTTGTGGAGGAGAACCATATAATTCCAGAGGTTTCATGTGTAGAGAAGGCAACAGAATAACCTTCAGCTATTCCTCCGACTTCATCCCCTTCAAAATATAATGTCAAACAATAGTTTGAGCTTTCAAACTTCATGTTTCATGATGAGGGGAACCATGGTGAGAAAATTGTAGATCCGAAGGAAACAATGGAGGAATTCGAACACATGCGCAGGATAATGAGGAGGTAGATTATCCGTCTAACATGGAGGATTGATTTGATGGAGAGGATCTGAGGAGATCACATCATTTTCTTGTCCATCATATACCTTCCAATCAAATGAGTCTGCTACCATCGAGGAGATCATTAAAGGACAATAGCCTACACTTCATAACAACCCTCTTGGAACCAAGGTTGGAGGTTCCTAATCTTCCATGTTCTTGTCAAGAGGAGGAAGGAAAAGAGCACGAGGACCCCATCTCTTCCACAAAATTCAACCAGGAAGGTTTGTAAGAAGACCCCATTCTTGGAGTTTAATTTTAGAACAATGGTTGCATTCATCGGATCGGACCATGCCCAATCGTGTACTTGGCTTCATTGGAGCCAATGGAGAATCAAAACTGGTCATGCCCACTTTAGGGCATGAGGATGAGTTTTAAAGTACCAAGGATCAGCTACAATGCCTCTTCAATCTAAATGCAAAGCAACTAAAAGAGGTATTTGTCTTGTTTCCAGTTGACACCTTGATGTTTTGGGTGGAGGATCGGCCTCTTGTCAAATTTTCACTCATAATAAAAGCCATGATCAACACCAAATCATATACATGGTTGACTATTTTGACAAAGAGAAGCTATTTCTCCCTTCCTATTGTAGGATTTGTTTGAGCTCCCTTCACTTTTGATTAGTAAAGAGTAGTTAGGTTTTCTTTCAACATAATTAGTGCTTTCACACACACTACATATCCCAGGTTAGGGTGTGTATGATTTTCAGTTTTTTTACATAGTATGTGTTGTGGTGTTTTGTTTCTCGTGCATAGTCCATTTCTAAGGATAGGTGAATTCTCAAGTTCAAGAAAAATTTATACTCTTAGAAATCTCATCTTCAAGATTTTCTTATGAAAATTGAGAGTGTGGACAACGTGATAGGTTAAAGGTCAACAAGTGCAAAGCGATCGGGTTCAATTTTTAAGAGAAAGATCGATATCAAAGCTATCATTCATGACTCCATGCCTAATGGATGCGACAAGGTAAATGATCCTTCCACCTAGCGGAAGGTGACCACGCGAGTCACCAAATTGTTATCCAATTTTTCCCCAAGAGAAATCGATCAAACAAAACCTCGACAAGAGAAATGGATAGGTTGGTTCATCGTTCAAGCTCACATGTGATCCCAAAAATCAAGTGGAAGGCGGCCTCAATAATGGAGAAGCATGGTTAGAAGATGAATGGCCATGGAAATGTTAAAGAAAATTTGGCACATAGCAAGTTGACTTGAAATAAAGTGATAGAGCCATGAAAGGTACCACGTATCATCTCCGCACATTTTTAAAAGGTGCAACAAAAGCGAGAGATCCCAGGAATGTGCTTGACCCTCGACGTGGATCGAAGCACATAGTAGGCTCATGGACAATGCCAAGTGTCCCACTGTTGCAACTTCAGGAGCTAACTACAAAGGTCCCACATAAAAAGGGGTTTTGGCATTATATATAGTGGGGCCCTTTACTCACCCAAAGAAAAATCATGAAAGGTAGTGTTCACTCGAGACCCAAATCGGCTAAGTAAAAAAGGTTCAGGGAAATCCTCCACATGCTTCATTAGCACACCTTTAAAGGTAAATTCCAAAGCGGGGTCACCAAACAAGTGCAAAACCTCCACGTGTCTAGGGCCCAAGAAAGTCGCACCGGCCATTGAAAAGGTTTGAGAAATAGTGGAAGGTGCCACATGTCATCTCGGCATAACTTCAAAAGTAATATCCGAGAGTAGATCTCAAACTAACGCAGCCCTCCACGTGTATAGGATCCAACAAGGCAGAAACGTCTTGAATTATCTAAGTATAAAAAGGCCAGCAAAATCCTCCATGTGCCTCATTGGTGTAACTTCAAAGGCGCGACCCAAGAAAAGACCCTTAAACAAGCGTTTGCCCTCTAAGTCTCTAGGGCCCGAGAAAGTGGAACCGACTATTGAAAAGGTTAAGCACAACAATAGATCCAGCGGAAGGTGCCACATGTCATCTTGGTGTAACTTCAGGGGTAGAATCTAAAAGGCGGTCCCAAACAAGAGCGGGCCCTCCACATGTCTAGGGCCTGGAAAAGTTACATCTGCCATTGCAAAGTCAAAGCAAAGCAGTAGAACCACCGAGAAGGTGCCCAAGTTTCAACTTGGTGAAACTTCAAAGGTAAAATCTAAAGGTAGTCTCCAAACAATTGTGAAGACTCCACGTGTCTAGGGTCCACCATAGTTGCTCCGCCAAACAGGAGGGACTTAGCTAAAAAATGAATAAAGTAAAGCAGGCCCATGGATGATGCCACATGTCTAATCGGTGTAACTTCAAGAGTGAAAGGAGGGGGTGAAATCTTAAGATGTGCATGGCTTCCATGTGGATCTTGCATGGATAGACTCTTTTAAATATTATGAGCCCGCATTAAATTCCCGATGTTGACCTTCAAATAGCCATATATTTCAACATGGAACTCAGATTTTAGTAAGGGAGGGATTTTTGGAAAGATCTCAACATTGGCTTCTCACCCACCACCATAATGTTTTAGTCTACCATTTTGAGGTTATCACGCTTCTCACCTACCACCATAATGAATAATGAGCTTCCTTTCTTTCCCAACAAGGAACATTAATGGAGGCATGGGCTCTATTAGGGAACCCATCATTATTGTAGGTGAATTTCAATGCATTTTGGGGTGGTTGGATTAGGTGAATTGATTGCAATCATGCGGTGGTTGAAGTAGGATTCGCTTTCCCTCTCTCCATCTCTCATTCATCTATATATGGTAAAGGAGGGGCATTTTTCTAAAGGTTGGCCATCTTTTATCTCCTACCCCATCTCTCTTTCCTCCTCGGGGTCGAATGTGGAGATGAAGCCTCCTCTTATTGCTTTGTAATGACATCTTCTTGCCTCTTTCCCACTGATGATGTACTGTGTGAACTCATGGAGCAATAAAATCTATTTTGTGATGCATTTTCTCCATCCTTTCTTATTTTATCATCTTTTCTTACCTCTCACCATTTCAGGGTATACTGTGCATACTTCTAATGTTTTTACAGGTTTTGAGAGCCGTGTTTAATGGGTTTGAAGTGGTGTTCTATGTGAAATTTTTCTTAGATTTTTGATGCATATTTTTCATCCTCTCCATTACTCACCTCTGTCCATTTCAGCGCTTGGATTTGTGATCAACACCCTCCTTTTCTAGTGTATCATTGCTTTAGTGTAGGCTTTGTTTTTATGCACCCTCTCTACCTAGTCCCTTGGAAAATTAGATTAGGAGTAGATAGTTTTCCCCATTAGAGTGGATTGTGGCAGGTAGTTTAGGAGAAGGAACCAACCTTCTCTGGAGGACCATCTCAAGTCCGGAGGTCCCATAACTTGAGAGATGGTCCAATGTTGTCAATCACACCGAGAGTCTCAACCCATCAAGTTGCGGACATTCAAGGGTTTTGTGATTGTGCACCAATAGTAATGATACTCCAAAAGAATGTAGATGTACAATTTTTAGTTGGAAATTAGAAAAATAAAATAAAATACAACTAAAATTAGACTCAATTGAGAAATATCATGAAAAAGTATATGATTCTATCAAGGAAAATGATGAAAAAATAACAAATTTGCATAGATGCAAAAGCGTGAAAGAGTCCATGTATGTAAGATATGCGGAATAGTATGAAAATGAACATAAACATTGTAAAAAATATGAAGAAAGGAGGAAAAACGAATGTAAAATTTGGAAAATCTCTAAATGACAATTTTAATGAAAACCATACATATTTTTCAACTATATTATTTATTATCAAAATGGGAAGACCTATTTTAGATTTATCGAATGTAAGAAATTGTTTAATTTTAAGGTGTTTCCTAAGCTTCCACAATCATGTTGGTCTTATAACAATCCTTGGGAAAAGGTAAGATGTTTTTAATGATTGAAAAAAGGATTTGAAAGAGAAAGTCAAGAATTTAAGTTTATTTCCATTTGCATTGAGGAGGTCACAAAAGTGGGCAACACATCTTGGGTTTACATGCATGTTTGCACTTTTGGTAACTAGAAAAGGAAAAATAATCTTCTCGGATGTTCATAAAATGAAGGATAACTTCAACGATGAAAATATTTTCAAATCAGTTATATGTAATCTAAAAGATATAGCTAGGACCGATGATTATTCAATAGCTACAAAATCATGTATGTGTTGGTGTTGACGATGCTTTTGTAATGCATGGGCATAAAATTGGTGTATGTGTTTTCCTAAAAATATCAGTTATACTTTCTATGGTTTCACTTAACTATATGGATCATAGGATAAATCTTGCATACAAGATAGTTAACACATTTGAAAATCTCAAAAAAATTGAAGAGCTTATCCATGCATTACATGCGTATAAGTTAAGTAGTCTAAAATGTTTTCTAGAGTTTCATAAATTTACAATTGGAGTGATAAATAGTAAAAATTTCTTAAAGACATTGATAGGATATGGTTTTCAATGTATGATCCTTCACACATAATTTTTTATGAATATCCATCATTAGTTGATTGTCATGTTTAAGTACAATATGCACGTCGACAAGGTTATCGCTTGATAGATTTGGAAACATTGTTTACACTTTCATGGATTCTACCCATGTTGAATGAAATCAATTCCTTAACAAAACATTCTTAAGAAAGATCCATCTAGATAGTCTACTTTATTATTTTTAGAAAATAGGTATGTAAAACACTATATTTGTTATACAACTCTGATGAATGTTTTCAAGGACAATTATTCATCAATCTAAAAACTACAAAAAAAATTAAAAGTATCCTAAAAGATAGTTTATATTAAATATAACTAGTTGTATTTGTATCCATGTAAATGGGAGAAAGCTTGAAATCCAAAATTTCCAAAAATGAGTGGATATTTTTAGAACATATATTAAAGAAGTACGTATAACATGTAATTTATACAAAGGTCTTATATCTAAAAGAAGGATCAAATTGTAAAAAAATTCATAATTTTTGTAAAGTGAGATAAGAGAACACTTTAAAAGGGATGAGATTCTTGATGCCATTGGATTGGACAATTCTATACTTTGGAATCCTGCAATAGGTACAAAAGCTATAAGTGATTCGTATAAAATACCAATAGGTACTCTCATGAAGCATTTTGAAAACTTAGTAGAATGTAAATTAGTTAAACTTAAGAGTATTATTGAAAAGTAATTTATTTCATGTTAATAAAATAATTTTGGTACTACAATGATCAATCAATATGACTTAGTAAAATAATACATCATGGTGCAATTATATGGCTAAGGAAATTTTTTTATTCTAGTATGATCCTAATAAAAAGAATTAGTGAATATTTCTGATTATATGAATTGTGTTAAACAATGATAGTTGGATTGATTGAATATGAAATGTTTTTTGAGCGCATTAACATTTGTTAAATCACATTATTGAAATAGACTGGATAAAAATCTTGAGACTTGTTTGGGATTGTATGTTTCATGATATGATGTGGACACATTTTATTATGAAACAATAATAATAGTATGCAATTATCTTGAAGAAAGGAGAGAGGTCTATAATTATAATAAATGAGCTAAGAGAAACACAAAAGACATAAACATCACAACTCGACTAAAAATAACAACAAAAGATTAGATAACAATGTGAGTTTTGAAGACCTAAATAGTCAAGAATTGTTTCACTAACGATATTGACTAAAGATGTATGTATGGACATATTATTTATAGAATTCAAATTTCCTATTATATTATAATTTTGTAACTTTTTATTTTTTTATATATGAATGATCTTTATTGAATAATATTTTTAGTGTTGTAATTTGTTTTTAGATTTTTAATCAAGAAATGTGAGACTTATTTTTCCATTGTATTTGAAAACAAAATAATATCTTAGCATTTTATTGCACTAAAATAAAACCAAATTTGGTTGATAGAAAGTGTTTAGAAATTATAATAATCAATAATGTATTATATAATATCAAACATAATTGAATATTATAATCACATTTCGATTTTATTTGGAGAACTTACACATAAATATAATAAAAGTAAAACACAACATAGATTGAAAATATCAATATTTTCATATAAATAAGAAGATTAAAGTTACCAGAAAAATATATATATATATATATATATATATATATATATATATATATATATATATATATATATATATATATATATATATATATGTGTGTGTGTGTGTGTGTGTGTGTGTGTGTGTGTGTGTGTGTGTGTGTGTGAATATTTAGATATTTTACAATCATATTTTCAAATTAAAAGTATTATAATTTCGTATTGCATATCCATTCTTAAAAAGTAGATTCTTTGTTTGTGTTACTATATCCTCTAAATTAGAACCTTCTTTAAAAAACATGACTAAACAAGATCCATCATGGTTGCATTGATATTAAAAAAATCACGTTTTGGATTTTTTTCATTAGTGACAAATAGTAACATTGGACCCTCTTATGTTTCCTTTCTCAATATTATTTCAAGATCCCTTCAATGTCCCATTACAATCCTTCTTTAGGTATTATTTTTATTTTTTAAGTAATAAGCTTTTTCCTCAAATAAACTACTACAATTAAAATTTTTGTTTTACTTTTAAATGCACATCAAACATTGTTGCCTCATTCTTCAAATTTTGGTACTTAGACTTCATTTTAAAAATAGAAAAATAATTAATTAAATTTTAATAAATTGCACATCATACTTGATTTTTTAAAAACTCACCAATGGCTTATATGTTTCTGCATTCACAATAAATACAAGGCCCTTGTCTCATGACCACATATTAAGGTATGCTTTTTCTTTTGCCTTTAAATTCTCAATTTTCTTCAACATTATATCTAACACATCATCATTATAACTATTTGTAAAATACACAATATAAAAGACATTCTGATTCAACAAAATATCAAGCTTTGTTGGTTCATTTTGAGCCAAAGAATACAACTAATTTCTTTGGGAGTGGTTGTTAAATAAATAATTTTCATCTTTTATCAAAACTTTATCCCTGAACTCTATCAATTATAATTGTTAAATATCCTTTATTATAATATCATTAACGGTGGCTAGTCAATTGTCACCAAAATACTTTCAAGTGAAAACTTGTTTTTTCATCACTGTTAAGGAAGTTTCTCATGGAGAATTTGTGTTTGATCTTTGTTCTCTTAGTAGAGAATCCTTCCTTATTCCATGGATCATATCTTGCAGATTGAAATTTATATGTGCTTGAACCCTACTTTTAATTTGAAGATATTCCTCATCAAAATAAATTTCATTCAATACAAAAACATACCATGCACTTGGAACATTTCCCAATAAAAAATTTGGAACCTTGGATGTAAAATTAAGGGTACCCATACATGAAGTTGGAGCATGAAATTAAATATGTTTCCCACTTCCCCTGGTCTTGAAATTTTGTGGTGGTGGTAGTAGTAGTGGCATGCTTCTCTTCAAATTAGAATATTTATTTGGAGGCTGAGGAGGCACTACAATAATAATTTATAAATAACATCAGAAAATTGAAATGGAAAACACATTAAGAATGGAATAATAGAAAACTATATATCACTTATGGTTTAAAACCATTACTTATTTTCATAGATTGCTAAGATGCAGATGGGGCATGTTGTATTTGTTGTGGTTGTTGTTGAGGAGTAGAGTAAAAATATTGGGAGTGGTATTGGTAGTTGTGATCTAAACAAAATTAACCATTAACAATATAAATTTATCAATTTGTTCATTTAAATAAATATAAAAACTTACAATAAATAAAAATTCAACTTAAACGAGGTGCATACTCGAGTTAAATAAGATATACAATGGTCCAATGTTTGTTAAAATTAATACACATAACACAATTTTTATTGAACTTGAATGAGCTCAATGATATAAACCTGTGTTACTAGAGGTTTTTGTAGCAAAGGAATGTAAACAAGTTATAAATGTTTAATTTATATTTCTATGAAACTATATACACTTTAACACATTGAAGTATATAAATAATAAATACCCATAATCAGTGGGATGGTGTACGTATCAATTAGATGAGGAGATAAGGAGCTTTTCAATATTTTCACTTGAGAAATACTTAAATGTGGATTGTTTTCCTTGGTCTCCCGATGCTCCAAAACATTAACTGAATCTATGTAATTTGGTGGGAAATGTTCTCTTATACCGTCCTCTCTTCGGGATGTAGTTGAAGCACCTATCCCCTATTATATTTCAGCAAAGTGAATAGACCATAAATATCAAATGTAATATAGAAAATACATTAAGAAAATTAAAAACACTACTAACAAAAATCAATAAATTTGGGACTCATTTCATGATTTTTAATTGTTAAAGACATAGTTGTTAGCTTTATGTGGTGTGCGTTAAGAGAAGGGGTGATTTGTAAATTGTATAAAGATTCATAAAATAATACAAGGATAAAATTTGTGGAATTAATAATATCATTTTCATTCAAATTAGTTTTAGTTAGGTAATTTATTATCCTAGAGGATAAGAAAGTTCATCAATCATATTTTTTTCCACTAAGGGTCTACACAATAAAACCCAAGACCTAATATGGGATATTCATAGATTGACCCTACTATATAATTTTGTCCTGAAAAAAATTCAACCATAGCTTGTAGAAACAAGTTATAGATCTCGTTGAAGGGAATTCCATTTTTAAGGATTTTGGGAAAGTCTAATGGTAAGGACACACAAAATTTATAGTTTTTAATAAAACGTAACATAAAAATTCATAAAATAAAAATGTTGTAAACATTAATATGATTATAAAAACATACCAGTAGTTATATCAATAGATAAATAGAAGTGAAACTCCAAATACTTGATGTCTTCATATATCAATATAGCCTTCGTTGTGACATGATCCACATCTTTTCGCATTACAGTGTTGTAAAATTCTCAAATTCTTTAAGGGAATTTCAAAAGGATAGTGTGTGTGATGGAAGTTAAATATGAAGAGTTAAAGAGGAAATGTTATAGATGGTTAGAAGGTGGTTGAGTGTTTTTGCATCTATTAGAAATTGGGGCATATAAAATATTTTTGTGAACCTTGTGGATATAATCCATTATGAAAATGAATTGGGATTTGATAGAAGGTTGGAAAGTTATGAAAATAAAAGGATCTTAAATGATAAATGATGGATTTTAATTTGTGGGCTCTCGGGTTGTTTGGAGCTGACCTCCCTTCTCAAATTTTTACAATAAACGAAATAGATTCCCACTTTTTAATCAATGGATGGCATAACTGGTTATTGATTGACGGTCGAGGTTTTTTTATTTGTTGTAGGATTTTTATTATGGCTAAGATATTGTAAAAGTTAAAATAACTACATTAGGAATATTTGGATAGTGTTACTAATCGGAAACATGTTTTGTCAAAACTGGTTTTCAACATGCTTGACACTAAATGTGGGTAACAAAAAAAATACTACCACTTACAACATTGGGTATGTTGCCTGCCAAAATCACCAAACATACTACTAGCTAGTAGCACCCTCCATGCTACTTTCCGGTAGAAAAATTCTATTTTTACGGCCACGAAATGTTGTAGAAAAATTTCCATCCCTCGGAAACAAATTTTCTTGTAATTCACAATTCTTTCAAAATTGTTTTTTGAAAATTAACCAAATAGTTTCTATAGTTTGTTTTTGAGGGATCCTTAAAATTTACCTTTCTTATGAAAAAACCAATGACTTAATATTTTAGATATAAAAATACTATTGTAATGACACATAACAACTCAAGACTAATGATATGAAATTCAACTGACATGTATCAATATACAAATTACCTATGAGACTTAAGTGACTAAAACCTATTAACAAGAAGGTAATAATTAAATACTTTCTAAGAACAAGTACATAGACTATAAAAATAAATATAAACATAGATATTTGGAGCAATTGGATGCCACCATGGGAGATAACGAAACCTTGTGTAGACACCAAATTTGTGTCTTACGACCCCCTGTGCCCCGCATCTCATTTCGCAACCTAGCCTCACCACCTAAACCCTACACAATTATTTATTAATTACCTTATAATTAATAAATCCACATCTCCAAACCTGCCACCTCATTTCGCCACCTCATCATGACCTAGTCCTAACCCTAAACTAACCTAATTAAGACCTATAACTTGGTCTACATCCACACCCATGACTAATTACTCCTCACCCGCACCAAAATCAACCTAATAATGACTTGACCAAGCCCACAACTAATTCCTCGGGAGAAAAGGAAGGAAGGTTGGCTATTTTACTAAAAATAGCCCACTTTGACTTAACCGACATCGGTTCTTACTCGACCACCATCGGTTACGTAACCGCCATCGGTTCCCTGTAAATGACCTCCCCAAACCAAAAACAAAGCACCGGAATTCATTGGAAAGATCGAGAATTCACTTGGTCGAGCGAGAGACAAGTGAAGGAAAGAGAAGAGTTTGTAGAGGACATCAAGCCCAAGACTACAAATCGAGAGTAACCGAGATCCCAGGTGACACTCATCCAAGCATTGGGAGATAAGATAGCTCATCTTTGATTGTCGATCATCCTACTCGAGCCATGCCTTCGTTATCACGCTTTGGACTGTATCTTCATCGAACTAGTAAGTAGTGTCTGGTACGTTCTTGTAATAACATTTCTTGGACTTCTGAATCACAGTAATTATAAGTCTACTCCTAGATCCACTACCCGGTAACATCCTACATCTAACTGTCATTCCTCTACCCTTACATTGCCCCCAAGAACAGCCCCCATACTCTCTGAGTCTTCTCCATCACCCCATTACCTATCCCCAATCATTTACCAGCCTTATAAACACCATAGCCATCTTATAGCCAACCTTCACTAAAAGCCCCTAAATCACTGCCCCTACCGATATCGGTTATCAGAAACCGGTACCGGTGACAGTGACCGACATCGGTCACTGTGACTCAAAACCAAAACCAGCCTTTTCTCTATTGTTTTAACGAGGCAATTAAATTGTAATTTGGCAATAGCTTCTTTGTTAGAATTTGTGTTAATTCATATTAGCAGGGGAACTGACCACCTTTGAAAGGAAGTCTAATATTTCCTAGGCCCAAGGCAGTTCCCTCATTTATTGTCTAACTAAAATCTGGTGGTCTTGTATTCTTATTTGCAGGTAGTCCTTCCCAGACAAAAAGGAGTTCTTCGCAATCGATCTGATCTCTCTCTACGGTATGCACACCCTCTCAACATTCAACAGGTATTCCTCCTAGCCCTAACCCTTATCTATTTCTCAAAAGAATGAAAGGATAGAAGCAACTCTATTCTAGGAACTGAAACATCCTTTGTTAGAAACATTTTGGCATGTATTTGGTGGGACCCATTTAGGGTTTCTTTCTTTCTTTCTTTCTTGCTTTCATATAGGGAGCATAATTACAGTTTGTTTCTGCTAAATATTCACAAAATATTTTGTCATTTTGGTAAAATAATTTGTCTTGCTTTCACATCTTTGCATTATTGAAATTCATCTCCTTTGCTTCATCGAATATCATTTTCGATTTGGGTTTAAAACATGTGTGCATCACATTCTTGCTTGTTGTTTTCAATTCTAGTGAACATAGATTAAGTAACAGGTCATACACATGGGGGTGATATCCATGGTATTGACAAGAAATTAATCTTACTTTCACTGCACAACACATACCAAATCACGTCATAATCAACACAACAACTCAAACATCCCCCCTTTTCCGCGGTATTCCTCCGCCCGATTGAGGTAACCTTATAAGCCAAAACAAACTTGACATTTCCCCTAAGTATTTTGTTTAGGATTGACATCATCTTGCGTCTAAGGCATAAGCCCACAATAATTAAAACTAATCCTAGGGTTAGTCTCTTGATTTGCTTGTGCATCTTGCTTATTTTTAGTTCTATTTCTCTGTCCTACACTGTTTCAGTGATCACTTCAGAACAATTTGGTAGGTATTCTAAGCATTGTTAACCCCAAATCAGCAACTTCTTACAGCTTCTTACACCGGTCCTATTATACCGACATCGGTTAACTTACCGATGCCGGCTACAGATTGACCGACATCGGTTACCTGACCGATATCGGTTACTTTCTTTCATAGTTCCCAAAACCAGCAACCTACCAATTCCAACATTTTGTTGCTGCATTCGTTCTCGATAGATTACATCCCTCTTGTACTCTCTTGTCCATGGTTGTTATCACTCGGAAACAATCCATGCAACCATGGTTTCACATGCCTACTCCATGCATTTTCTCAATCACCCCCTTCACATTCTATGGGGAATCCTACGGACACCAGTGAGGTTCCCAAAATCCCTGTAGGAGATAAGGAATTTGTGAAATTTTTGGATGCTAATCCTAGCACTATCTGATTACTATTTGTCTCATGCCCCCGATTTTTACACCCGACGGCCAACTCCTTGTTGTATGCCTATTAGTATAGCTGCTCATTTAGCTCCTTCTCCACCTAATAACTCTACCTTACCTTCTTCATCCTTAGCCCCATCTCCCAACTTCGTGGCTTCGGAGGTTCTTACGGCACAGATGATTGGATTTCCTTTTGTTAATCTGGGCCCCACGTATCATTACCGCAACATTGCTCCTACCTCGTCTCTCTCGCAGATTGCTCCTTTCATAACTTGCTCTCTGCCACCTATCCACACAAGCTTTCCTTCTAAGCTCCAACCCCACCTTTTCATTTCCACCCACGTATCCGGTGACTTCAACATCTTATATAGGACATCCCTATTTGTGCACCTCAACATATTCATCCTCAATACCTTATCAACATTTAGCCCCCCCATTGTCTAGTGGAGGCCCTTGGCCCAATCATCCACCTTTTACAACAACCGCACCATCATCTCATCCAACCACTGATTTCATCAAACAAATGATGGACAAGATGCAAAATCTGGAGGCTTCTGTTTTAGGAAGCCATAGCACCCTAACATACGAGCAAGTTTTTCAGGAGCCTATTCATCCTTCTGTCCCCCTTCATTCATATCCTCCTCAATGGGAATTACCAAAATTCACTCGTTTTAATAGTAAGGAGGATCCTCAACAACACTTGTGATCATTTAGACATGCCTGCTATCTGATTGCTCATGACGATGCTTTACTACTCCACACCTTTCCCATGTCCTTATCGGACCCGCCTTGAGTGGTACGCAGTGCTGCTTTAACCCAAAGACTCAATCTTCTCTTTTAACCAATTAGCCCAATCTTTCTTGGATCATTTCTCCATTAATTTGCTAAGAAAGTATCTATCACCGACCTCTATGCCCATCCGACAATTTGAAGACGAATCTATCATGATTTCGTTGGACGATGGCGGGGCCTCATCAACCAACTTACTTATGCCTTACCTCGGGCCGAGCTCATCAAACTCTTTACGCAGGGCTGCGCTAAGCACATTTCTCCTACCCTCCAAATTCAAACTTTCCGCACCTTTGATGAGGCCTTTACTATGGCTCAGAAACTAGAAATTCGAGCCTTAGAGGAAGAGAAATTGTGGTTGCGTAAAAAAACCCTAATTTCCAAACCCAAGACTCCAACAAACAAACCCAACACCACCAATTCTCACGCATTGAATGCTTCAAATCAAAAGGAGCTGTCACGTGGTGATGGTCAAATCCCAAGTACCATCTAATACCCACCAAAAACCACCTATAAGTATAAAGCCGAGCCCATCAATTACACTCCTTGGGAGAAACTTATGGTGTCATCTTGGAAAAATTGCTCAAAGCGGAGCTATCACCTTGCCTCTGTTAAACCTCACTCCGGTTTGATTCCACCCATGCTATACCTTCTTGGTACAAAGAAAATGACTTCTGTAACTTCCACCGCGTGAAGGGACACAGTCACGAAAACTGTAAGATGTTGAAAAACATAGTGCAAGAAATGGTTGATGCAGGGGATATAACCCTCGATAATCCTAATGCCCCTACTAACTGAAATTTGAAAATCTTCAATAAACCATTCCCAAACCACTCTTCTAATAGTAACATAAACCAAGATATCTTAGCCGAGGAGAGTGTTCATGAAATCCATGTAGTTTTCGATTCCCAACCAAAAGCCTCTATTGAGAAAATTCTGAATCAAGCCTCTTCACTAACGCAGGAACCCGAACCCCCTTCACCACCATCAAGACAAGATGATAACCTTGCCATTCCTTTACCCATAAAGGAATTAACCGCCCAGAGTTCCCTTCTCATAGATGAGCCTTCTTACACCACATCCTTGCAAGACTGTGAGCGGATGTTATCTAACTTATCTATTTCCCAAACATCTCCTTCTACCACTCTTGCTGTACAAGAGGAAGGCTCGCCACTTTTTCGTCATCCTTAGATGAGAAACCCCTTGAACCGACATCACCAAATTCTTTAATCATGACGGATCCTCTCAAACATGCCCTCCTACCTATTAGTTCTTCATCGTAAATATTTTCAGGTGACCAGGTTGACCTCTTAACACCCATTGATACAGTGCCTCATTTACCCCCTGTATCACACCCACAGTGGACCGGAATCACAACCCACCTTTCTTCCATACAAAATTTCCTATTCACACGTGAAGATTTTCATCCCTCAGAAGATAGACGATTCCTATGGGAACGTTTGAGTACACCATGCTCTACTCAAATGCGGATGACCGATCTGAGACACCTCTACCATATACCCGCGGTGTTTACAAAACTCAAAATGCCTATGTCCTCACCTTCACCCCCTCATCTCTACCGAATACCTCATCCACCTCTATTAACCTAACCAAACCTCCCCCTACACTTGGGACTTCACCAATACCCAGCCTAACACACCCACCTAAACGGTTAGATTTATCAAAAATAAAGCCGTCCATCCACCTAGGAGACATACCCAATCTCCTCAAGTCCAATCTATGCCTCTGTCACAACTAAAACCCTCGCCGTCACACCTACCTTCTATATTGGGACCTCACCCCTCCACCTTGCCTCAATACATCGTACCTCCTACGTTTTCTTTAAAATGACCTGCACCTTCTACATCCATACAGAGATCCTGTCCACCTATCAACCCTAAAAAAACTCCATCATCAAAGGATTTGTTTGCTGTCACTCCTCTTTCTCCATGGTTGTTTCCTGATACCACATCATCTATGGCCTCACCATCTAACCAGCTAAACATACCTTTTGCACCGAAGAAGCCACATTTAGTTAAATCTAATTATCAAAACCCCTTATCTAAAACACCATCCGTACGAACCAACCATACCCAAACATTACCAAAACCCACCCAATCAATAGCTTCATCTTCCTCTGACTTTGACCCGCTCAAAGGATCTTACGCTAAGATCCTGGATATGTTGGTGGAGAATGCGACCATTTCCCTACCCCCACTTAGACCTTATGATCCATCTAAACCTCGACCTATAGGTTATGATGAGTCTAAAATCTGCGCTTACCACCGCACACCAGGACATGATGTAGAGGGATGTAAAGCTTTGAAAGCCATACTTCATCAGTCACCTCTCTCGGATAGAAAGGTTAAGAAAGACAACTTACGAAGGGAGAAACCTTTAGCTTCAATCCCCTCTCCTATACCACCTATCCCCGCCTCACCAAGATCTATCATTATTACAACCCCACCTCTCGAAGACCATGACTTATCCCTACCGTCTTCCTCCTCTCATGTTCGTGAGATCAACATGATTAGTGTTGCTTTGCTCGAGGTAGAAAAACAATGGGAAAGCTAAAAAGCACACTCTGCGACCTCTCTTTCTCCGTCCACCATCCCGATCACACCACCACCTAAAGTGGTTATTCGTGGACCTTCCTACCCCGTCTCTAATGGAGTTTCCCACCAAACCATGATCAAACAGCTTCACCAATCACCTATAAAAATGACACTGTATGATCTCATTCAGACCTCTGAATCTCATCGACAAGCTCTCGTTGAAATCCTTGAGGATAGAGGTCTTACCTAATGAAACCTTACCCATTACCTCCATCTTAACACCCAACCATGTTGCTTCTCTCACAAAATAATCTATCACTTTCGTCCCTGTACAACAAACCGCTGCTGTCAGTTTCTCCGAAGATGAAATTGTTGACTTTGGTGCGAAAGATCTGACCCTCTCTTTTCATCTCGAAACTTACGTCCTGGACATCCGGGTGCGTCGTGTTATGATTGATGGGCACTAGCTTTAGCCTAAACATCATCTCTTCCAAATCCTTCCAACAAATGAATATCCCCTCTAGGTGCATGTGTGCCAACCCCACCATGTTGTGTTCATTCAACGATCTTATTACTTCTACATTAGGCACTTTGTGATCCTTAACATTCATGTAGGGCCACGTACCTTACCCGAACTCTTCTATGTCCTTGAGGGTGAATTCCAATACAACATGTTTTAGGCTACCCTTGGATCCGGGCTATGGGATGTGTTCCCTCCACCTCACATAGATGCATAAAATTCGAGTATGAGGGAAATCCTACACCGTAAAAGCTGACGCTCCCCCTTGAAAACCTCCTGCAATATGTTATATCTCCCTAATGATGTGCTTGTACTAGTCAAGACACCCATTCATCCAACCTAGCCATCCACTTGAACCACACCTCAACCATCCACCTCAACCGCACCTACACCTTGAACCAATGAAACCGCCTCCGTCAAATACCACTTCCTTTCCCGCAAACAATATCCCAACCTCGATCCCTTAGTAGATGTTTTCAACACCTTACGCTGGGGAGTATCGCCTATAAAATGTTAGCACATTCCATACCTCATAGGAGTATGGACGGTGACATGCGCATCCTACCTACGACCATCGTGTGGGGAAGTAATCTCCTACGGACCACCTAATTGCCACACCAACCTAATTGCTGCACCAACCTAACATATGGGGGTGTCGATACATCCTCTGTCACCCCTAACCTCAACTTGGTGTGGTTCCCTTCCAATCTGATTTTCAATATCTAACTAATCATCGTTTCGCCCTCACCTTCTTGACGCGCTGTGCTTGGAAGGGCTTCGGTTTCAGTCTTTATGAACAAGGCTGACATACGATCATTCCTGTAACTACACGTAAACAAAAAGATCGTCATGGTCTTGGATTCTCTGAACCACCTACACTAAAAACATCACATATCATTGTATCTAGGAAGGTGACGAAGTCACCCCTTCCAAACCATCATCACCCATTTTTCCATCGTCACCCATAGAGTCGATAGACCCTGAATCTATCCCTCCTATTTTTTTTTCATAAACGCTATCTTCCTGGGTCCTCTCACTTATCAATGTGATAATGAAGACCCATCTTCTCTTCCCCTTCTATATCCAGACATGATCGAAGAGGACTCACCTTCAATTAATGTTGTTGAGTGCCAGGATGACGACTCCATCCTCACTTACCTTGGTGCGGACGACTCTTATATTCAACGCACCTTGCCATCTGATACTCAAACCATGTTGAATGAGTCGACTATAGAAATCAACATCCACACCAGGATGATCCTCACATTGTGAAGATCGGACAATCTCTTACCGCATCAGAACAAACTACCTTCATTACCTTCCTCCATGCCCGCAACCAAGCTTTCACTTGGTCCTACGCTGACATGCCAGGAATTGATCCTGACATTGCTGTCCATAACATTACCTTAAAACCCGATGCCAAACTAGTTAAATAGAAACTGAGAAAAATGCATCCATGCATTGCCCTCTTGGTCAAAGAAGAGCTTCAATGACTCCTTTCTGTTTCCTTCATCTTACCTATTAACTATCCTCGATGGATCTCTAACATCATACCTATTATTAAAGAAATGGGGGACTTCGGATATGTATGGATTTCCGGACCTTAACCTCGCTTGCCAAAACCAAAGATGATGGTTAATGAATTTGATCGATTTTTTTCTTTTTGGTTCAAATGAGTGGAATGCTTCCACCCATGGATGGCTTCTCGTAATCAAATTCGGTTCTTGTGATTATCCAATGGTGACGTTCATAACTCGGGTGAATCTTACCGATAAGATCTAAACCCCATTTTCTTTGGTATATGGTGACCTATCAGTGGCTGTCTTACCTCTCAAATACAATACCCTCCCTAAGAATATCTCTTCGTGATATTCTCACCAATGATGATTTCTGCTAAGAGCGGTTAGCCCAATTGGAGCTTCGATGACAGCGTCGCCTTATAGCTCTTGACCACCTTCAAATATATCAAAAGCGCATCAAGCGTGCTTATGATAAGTGACTTCATGAGCGTACCTTTAAGGTTGGTGATCTTGTCCTCAAAGAGAATCAACATGTAACCAAACTAGAAAAGAGAAAATGCGGAAAATTTGCTCCAAATTGGATTGGGCCTTACATTATCACTCACATCTATGGATCAGGCACTTATCGTTTAGCTTCACTTAATGGTAAACCTGAGCCTAAACCCCTTAATGCCTTGCATCTCCGACCATTCTACTATTGAATTTAGTGTTACATCACTTCTTATCTACCTTGTTCTCGTCCCTTCGAGCTCATTTACCACCTCATACACTTTGTTTCATGCATCTCAAAATTAAATCAAGCTCACATGGTTTGGTCATAACCTCCTCTTAAAGATTCCTTCCCCTTTTTAGTCTAAGTCCATGACTTAAAAGTATCAAAATAACACGTTCTCAATTATACGCTTATGGGATATTCTTGAGTCAAACTTCCTACAAAACTAGATGCTTCATGCCAACCGACATCTAGACCTCTAAGTTATACATAGATCGCTCCTCAAAGGACAAACTATGTGCAAATCCACATTTGCTATTTTAAATAGACTTCTCCTCGAAGGACAACTATGCACAAAAAGCCGCATCTCGCTACTATAAATAGACTACTCCTTGAAGGATAACTATACAAATTCGGCCTCTATCAAAGCTTCTCACATTGCTCGATTTCGTGAAGACCTCAAGAACAACAAAATGCATATCCCCATGGACTTCTCACATCGATCACCTATATCCGAAAAATGTAAAAAATAGTATTCCAAAAGCACTTTTGAGTCATGGACTTGTCTATTTAGGTTTGGTTCTCTTTTCGCGAATAATCACCTTATAACAAGTTCTCTCACTCCCCGCTATACCAGCTACCTCACCTCACCATTCGTCAAAGCAATAAAACTCAAGGGACGTGACATATATCCGATATATTGTGATTATACGACTCTTTTCACCTATCGACTTCTCGCTATAAACACTTCAGCCTGGAAATCCTAACCTCATGGCCATGCAAGGCACCTAAGGATTCAAGCTCATCCTATGATAATATGTGGTTTGTTTAGCTCTTCTCAACTACGGACACTTTTTCCTCTTTTACTCAAATCTAGGATTATGTATTGACCTTAATCGGATACGGTTCCCTACTACTTGGGTAAGATAACTTTCGCTTCACCTATACCTATACCAACATCGCTAATCCCTTACCAACACCAACAACATTACCCTACCAATATCAATATTTTTACCACCAACAAATTGCCTAACTATAACCAAGTTGCTTAAATTCACCTCTCCACGGTCCTATGGGAGAACTACATCGATCCTTCAGGCCCCTCCTTGCTTTGTGAAGTGGGCTATGTAGGCAGCACTTAGGAGACATGGGGTCTCCGAAGGTTAGCTCTACCACCCCTACCATAACCTATCATGTGTTGTAAATATAAATATTTTTGTGTATTTCTATTTGATAACATTCATCTTTATCCTTTTTCAAAACAAAAACATTCAAAACACAACCATTCTTATTATTATCATCACTCAAATCAACATACATATTTAGTTTTATTTAGATGTTAAACAAATACATCTTCTCTATCATCGACGTGCGTAGGTCGACATCCTTATTTATTCTTATACTCCTATGAAATTCACTTAGACCCTTGCGCCTCCTCCCGAATCAGGTGGTGATCATGATCGTCGATGCCACTCACTTGGCCTCTCCATCCTCAAAGGTGCCACTGCTATTGGTTCCTCCCACTGATCCACCAACATCTCCTGTAACATACAAATACATCCTCTCACGTGGCGAAATATTGCCTCTAGTCTCTCCACTCGTGACTCTGCAACCGCTAACAATCTCATTGTCTCATTCACCCGCGTTTGGAGCTGATGAACTAAACCCTATAGATGATCTCTCTCCGCTGTAATCATAGCTATGTCAAGATGATCGGCCCTCTCACATGAACCTCGCAGCTCTGCTACCCACCATAATCTATAAGCCTCTGTGCTCCTGCATCCATTACCCTGTGATCGGCTGCTATCTCTTCTAGGTCCTTCTAGAGGTGGTCACCCGGGGCGGTGAGAATAATGCCTCGGCATCGATCCTCATGTATGGTCTATAAGCCATGGGTATATCCTGAACAAATCCAAATTATCGCCACACGTGATCTAGAGGAATCCTCTTGTACTCACCCGGCCTATGCCCTGCGATCCACCTCAATCGCTCTACACCCCTCAACTCCTCAGCTATGTTCTCTATCACCATATAGTTCCCGTAAGGCCTCCAAAAAATATCTGCAATCGTCACCATCTCCCATACCTACCTATAATACTCGATGTCATCTATCACGGCCTGGGATCTCACCTCTTGTTCTGTCTGGACCCATCGTCTGAATCCCAACCTCTGCACTCTTGTCTCTCTTTCCTGGATTGGTCGGCCTATTGGTCACACACACAATGTGCTCATAGGCCCAACAATGTAATAAGTATGCACAATCCAGTGTCGTCCTGTGATTTCACTTGCAGGCCCATAAACCCCTGTATAACTCCACCAGATATGCGGGTGCCCATGCAAAAGTCACACTCCTTTCTATCATTTCCCAAATAATACACATCAATGCTTTTGGAAATCTTCCCCCATCTCGCCCTCGGTAATGCATAATACCCCACCGCTATCATTAATACCACTACCAACCTTGTTTCCTCAGGGTGTGTTGCATACATTGTACCATAAGTGAATGTCAAACCTCGTTGTGTCAAATCTCATGTAGCTGAACCAAATACTGTTGTTATCACTCCCCGCGCCGCGCTAGGCCCCACCTGATACACTGGTCTTCCTGTAATTGGGAGCCTCAAAATTCTAAACACATCTTCCAATGTCACTGTCATCTCCCCTGTTGGCAGATAGAAGGTATTCTTTTCCGGATTCCACCTCTCAATCAACACCTACAACATAGCATGATTGCGTGTGATTCGTGAATAATAGCAGATTCCACTTAACCCCACATGGTTTATCAATACCCATTCAGCTGGTGTTACATCCGCTCGGATTCGTGATAACAAAGCTGGCACACTATCATTCATCCTCAAACCTGCCTCTGCCTGCATACATCAAATCAACAAACAAACCATTCAATAAATCAAATCCCCAATTTTTTTCACATTCTTTCTCATACGAATCGATATCGTTATAAATAACCAATACTGGTTATCTCTAAATGATATCGGTCACTTTCAATCTTATACACCAACTTAAAAACATCCCCTACGATAATTATTTACTCATTTACCCCTCTTTGTACCTACAAACATACGTGAAAACCCTACTTACCTACCCCCTAACACTCACTCTACCCCAAACCCTTTCCTATCACCTTTTCTTTCTCATCTCTACCCTCTTACCTTCTCTCATCCTATTCATCAAAACATGCAAGAATTAAAATACAACCAAATAGTTTACCTCTTGGGATGCAGCAGCTTGGGGTGGAACCTGTCTTCCCTCTCGTCTCTGCCTGCTGGATGCTTCTCCTTGTCCAGCCATGTTCACCACCCTCTTCAATATAACTGGCCTTTCTGCCTTCTTAATACCAGCTCACAATTGCTTTACCTGTCTCTTTCCTCCTTATCACTCAATTCTTTCATGTAATTACCTGTATCAGTCGTCAAACAACGTCACATTCACGTATTTAACTTGTTGCATGACTCTAAAAATAAGAACTTAAGTTGCCGCCCAAGCTTTTCTATTTTTAGAAAAGCTCATTTTGGCATAACCGGTATCGGTTACCTAACCGATATCGGTCCTTGATCTACCGACGTCGGTTAGCTAACCGATATCGGTCACATGTCTCCTTTTTCTTAAACCTGGGCCTTTTCTTTATTTTTTTGCAAATTTTTGTGGCGCCCGCCTCTTTTTCCTGCATAACTACACCATTATCACTATTTGTCATCAGAATCACATCAACACATATATATATCATCACAATTTCATCAACATCATCTATCTACATTAAAACAACCATCGACAAAATACATACGACATTTTAATATATACATCAAACCCATCAGTATACACACCATGTGGATCAAACTCATCATCTATATACATTCAATTTCAAAAACCATCGACAAAACACATAAAACATTTTTATACACACCATGTGGATCAAAATCATCATCTATATATATATATATATATATATATATATATATATATACATATATATATATATATATATATATATCAATGTCAAAGACACAACTTCCCTGCATTATGGGGCCTCTGTCAGCTCAAAATAATACAAAGCTAGCACGCAGCCACAATCACTGTCAAAATCTCGACTCAGCTCGTAGGCCGGTCTCTCATGTCAAAAATATACTTGGCTCGCAGGCCGGTATCAACTATACAACCTGTACTCGGCTCGCAGGCCAGTATATACAACAAGAATGAATAAATAAATCATATGTAGGCACGCAGGCCTCTATATACATGACCGGTTCGCAGACCGGTGTCTATATCCAATATCCAAAAACCCATCTCCGCTCCAGGGATGTCTCAGCTCTCCCCACCACCCTCAGCCCCTCTCCCTACTGGTCCTCGTGTCTTTGCTCTCGCCTCCTCCTCGTCACCGACCCTCCACCATGGCCGTGCTGCCCCCCCTGGGATCTCTGGCTCCGAGAGGTCTCGGCTCTGTGCACCGCATATGGCTGATAGTCAGCCCCAGTACCATCAAGGATGTCCTGATAATACGGGCCTCCGCTCGCCTCCATATAGCGGGCCCGTGCCACCATGGCTGCTGGGGCTGGTCCCCCGACTCCTAATAATAGTGGCCCCTATCTATCCTGCACGGTCCATCCCCTGTGCTGGGCTGGGTTGTGGTGGTGCTATGCATGGTGCTGCTGTGGTGGTGCTGTGGGCTTGTACTGTGGCTAGGCTAACTCGCCTGTAGTACCCGATCTGTGCACTGTGCGCAGCAGCAGCTGCCCTCGTAATAACTACACTTGTCCTAAGAGCTGGTCCCTCTCCGCTATAACCACCGCCAAATCTGGCTGTGCGGGTTGTGCTCTCCTGGCTGCTCTCTGCCCTACCCACCAAACCAAAAAGGCCCCTGTCACTCCGGCATCATCCACTGTATCATCCGCCGGCCTCTCTGCTACCCAATCTGGGTCAACGGGCTGCGGTGCAGGCAGTGGGGCCTCTACATCATCCCTCCGGTACTGTGGGAAGGGAGGTGGCTCATCCTGTCGCAGCCCCAACTGCCGTCGTACCCTCTCTAGGGGTATCCGCTCATACTCTCTGGGCCTCCGTCCAGCTATCCAGAAACTATACTAGATCTAGCGCATCTATGCTCGGGCTCCTCCTCGGGGCTGATGGCCTCTGTAGGGCCTCCATATAATGTCTAATGCGGTCAAACCCTCTAGCATATGATGGTAGTAGGCCACATCTCATCCTACGAGCACCGCTCGTGGCTAGCCCACGACCCCCAACCACCTCTGAAAGCCATATCTGTATACAATCTGATCTATGGCCCCAGGCTGTCTGGGCAGCCCTCTACTAGTCGTATACATATGATGTGCTCATATGCTCAGTAGTGTAACAAAAATGTCGAGCAAATCCTAAATCACCTCATCCGGCAATAACCCACCCTGGCTCTGTAATAGTTGCACTGAGATATATCTTGGTGCCCAAGCATAACACGTATGCTCCTCTACCATCTCATGCAACACCCCCATAAAATCCCGTGGGAAGCGGCCTCCCTCTGAGTCCGGGAGGGTGAAGCATGTGATACCTATCATCATCAACATGGCAAGCCGTGTCTCATGTCTATGTGCACGATACATGTCGCCATAGGTAATGCTCGTGCTGTGATAGGTCAATAATGTAGCTACATCCCCAAATAACTAAAGAATGTTGTCCATCACCGTCTCCGTATCTACCTGGAACACTTTGCCTCCCCTACGATTAGCGGTCTCAGGATGCGATACACATCCTCTAGGGTAATCGTCATCTCTCCAGTAGGGAGATGGAAGACGTTGGTTTCCGGATCCCATCTCTCGATGAGGGCAACCATCAGGCTGTGGTCCCTATCCAAAGCCCTATACCACTGACTCTGCCGAGTCCCACCTTTCGTATAATGGCCCATCGCGCTGCGAACACATGTGGCCGCATCTGTCTCAATAGCGGGGGCATCCGATCCCGCATCGTAAGCTGCTAGCGTGCCTGCAAAAACAACCCACTTCATTAGACCTACCCTTTACAAAAACAACTACCTTAACCCTCTATACCCCCTTTTACCCACCCAACCACATCCCGACTCTATAATACACATCTACACCCACCTATTCTACTACGATATCTCCTTTACTTACCTCACGCCTTACCTACCACCCCGATCTACTCTAGCCATCTAACTATACCCCGCCAATTTAACACCCCCTACTTCATCCACACCACGTAATCTCTCACCTCGACCTCCTACCTCTTCACCCCCAAAACAAAACAAAACTCTAACAAAAAAAAAAAAAACAACAACAAACAAACAAACAACAAACAAACCAAAACATTCTATGCACCGGTATCGGTCACCCTCGACCGCCACCGGTCCCCCCAAGACATTCTATGCGGCCGGTCGACCTACGACCGACGCCAATCTAGATAACAAATGGTCTGCACAAAATATTCGGTGACCGATGTCGGTCGCCTAGTGACCGACATCGGTCACTGTCCAATCCCGGAGCCGAACCCGACGCGGCCCCCAAAACACCTTTTTGCCTATTTTTTCCCCTTTTACCCACAGGAAAACCCTACAAACCTACCCACCCTACCGTTTTAGCCTAACTAACCTACCTACCCACTCCATTTTACAAATTACTTCAATTTATTCATTATTTTATTAAAATTTTGGATTCCTACCCAAAACCCAAATCTAAGTTAAACTCATTCAATTCACAAAGGTAAGAGTTTAGAGCCTACGGCATTTACTACACGTCATCGTGGTGGGATAGGTGGTGGTGGTCTAGCTGGTCCAAGACTCTCTCTCCTCCCAGGCTATGCCATGGCTCCAAATCTCCTCAGCTGGGTCCTCAACCAATCAAATTCTACCTTCCTACCCACTGGGGTCTACCAATCACTCACTCCTCCACTCAACTACTGCCAACTCAGCGTACAAACTCAACAAAATCAATTTTAAATCCAGACAAGCCGTATTGGTTATCAAATTGACAATGTGACAATGACAGGCGTATTTTTCTTTTTATAGGTTTTTTACCTATAACCGATATCGGTTATATTGTGCCCTAAAACACCGGTATCGGTCATCTAACCGATACCGGTCATAGCTAACCGATACCGGTTTAATCCCTATTTTACCACAATTTCTGCCCTTATTCACCAATCTCCCTTTCTCACCACATCGCCTATACCCTCCTTTGCTAAATAGCCTTTTTTGACTTCATTGGCCCAATTCACGGCCGCAACCAACCAACCAGGCCCGAGCCAAGGCCGCACCCAACCAATCGGGCCCACCCAAGGCCGCCACCAACCAATCAGGCCCGACCTAAGACCGCAACCAACCAATCAGGCCCGACCCAAGGCCATAACCAACCAATCAGGCCCGACCCAAGGCCGCAACCAACCAATCAGGCCTAACCCAAGGCCGCAACCAACCATTTGGCCCGACCCAAGGCCGCAACCAACCATTTGGCCCGACCCAAGGCCGCAACCAACCATTTGGCCCGACCCAAGGCCGCAACCAACTATTTAGCGTGACCCACTGGTCGAACCAACCAATTAGGCCTAACCCAAGGTCAGAACCAACCAATCAAAGCCCACCCATGGCCCTCACTAATCAATCGGCCCGACCCAAGGCCGCACCAATTAAATACCTTTCCCAAAACCCACAACTTACAATTTTATCCACCCATTATGTAGCTTTTTGTTCAATCAAGCTCACATGTTCGTGTTTTAGCATGATTAGGGTACTTGACTTGATCGCCACCAACTTTGCCTAGACCGAGACCATGACATTTATCTCAACCAAACAAACCATTTGGTACCGCTTTGCCGAACATGCCTAAATGTTCCCTGCACCTTACCCGTTATATCCCCTGGAGCTACTTCCTATGCCTTGGATATCAGGATTATATCACCCTTGTTTGGATAAACTATCGACCTTTGCCTATGAATTACTTGTTTACTCTTCAAATCATGTACCCTGGTCGCACTACCGCATTTTAACGTGTGTCCGCTTCCTTGAACTTACCCCACCATCTTACCGCCATCTCAACACCATTTACCCTTTATCAACCCTATCCTTGATTTCATGTTACCTCAATCTGTGATAGATTTGAGGGGGATTACCTATACCCTTAACAGGAGTAACCACTTCTTATCATTGTTAGTGCAGCTTTACAAGACAAGCTACACGACAACAAGGGGCTAATGTAGACACCAAATTTGTGTCTTACGACCCCCTGTGCCCCGCATCTCATTTCGCAACCTAGCCTCACCACCTAAACCCTACACAATTATTTATTAATTACCTTATAATTAATAAATCCACATCTCAAACCACCACCTCATTTCGCCACCTCATCATGACTCTAGCCCTAACCCTAAATTAACCTAATTAAGACCTATAACTTGGTCTACATCCACACCCATGACTAATTACTCCTCACCCGCACCAAAATCAACCTAATAATGACTTGACCAAGCCCACAACTAATTCCTCGAGAGAAAAGGAAGGAAGGTTGGCTATTTTACTAAAAATAGCCCACTTTGACTTAACCGACATCGGTTCCTACTCGACCGCCATCGGTTACGTAACCACCATCGGTTCCCTGTAAATGACCTCCCCAAACCAAAAACAAAGGACCGAGAATTCATTGGAAAGATCGGGAATTCACTTGGCTGAACAGAGACAAGTGAAGGAAAGAGAAGAGTTTACAGAGAAGGGCATCAAGCCCAAGATCAGAATCGAGTAAATCCGAGCTAGTGACACTCATCCAAGCATTGGGAGATAAGATAGCTCATCTTTGATTGTCATATCATCCTACCTGAGCCCTACCTTCGTTATCACAGTCTTTGGACCGATATCTTCATCACGAACTAGTAAGTAGTGTCTAGTACGTTCTTGTAATAACATTTCTTGGACTTTTGAATCACAGTAATTATAAGTCTACTCCTAGATCCACTACCCGGTAACACCCTACATCTAACTATCATTCCTCTACCCTTACATTGCCCCAAGAATAGCCCCATACTCTAAGTCTTCTCCATCACCCCATTACCTATCCCCAATCATTTACCACCTTATAAACACCATATCCACCTTATAGCCAACCTTCACTAAAAGCCCCTAAATCACTACCCCTACCGATATCGGTTATCGAAATCGGTAGCCGTGGGATGTGACCGCATCGGCCACTTTGTGACTCAAAACCAAAACTAGCCTTTTCTCTATTTTTTTAACGAGGTAATTAAATTGTAATTTGGCAATAGCTTCTTTGTTAGAATTTGTGTTAATTCAGTATTAGCAGGGGAACCTGAACACCTTCGAAGGAAGTCTAATATTTCCTGGCCCAAGGCGTTCCCTCATTTATTGTCTAACTAAAATCTGGTGGTCTTGTATTCTTATTTACAAGTAGTCCTTCCCAGACAAAAGGAGTTCTTCACAATTAATCTGATCTCTCTCTATGGTACGTGCACACCCTCTCAACATTCAACAGTATTCTTCCTAGCCCTAACCCTTATCTATTTCTCAAAAGAATGAAAGGATAGAAGCAACTCTATTCTAGGAACTCAAACATCCTTTGTTAGAAACACCTTGTTACAACTCTCGGATGGGTGAGAGAGGGAGTGTGAAAGGAAGTAAATCCTTCACTTATAAACCATTTAATTCAAGATACAAAATTGGATTGCATTAAAATGATAAGAATAAAACATGTAACAATATATTTTATTTTTTTAAATGATATTTCTTTAATAATTATGGGTCATTTTTTGTTTTTACTGAAGCATAGATAATTGAAAATAGATGTCAAATTATAATACTAATACCATGCCTAAGGCATGGTAGAATGATGGATTTTAAAATATATTTGACTCAAGCTCTCCTTTAAAAAAATTACATTTGAATTTTCTTCTTCACAAGCTCATAAATAATCTTGACAAAATGATTTATTTTTGAATCACACTATTTTTGTTTTCCTCTCATCCTCAACCAAATAGACCTGAATGAAATACACATAGAAATATTGAAGAGACTAAATAACATGCATCTTTAATTTATATGGAATAAATTATACATAATAATCTAGATTCAAATATCATAAATCATAGCAACAAAAGAAATCAAATGATCCTTTATCAATTAACAAAAAAATAGACAGTTCCATCACAAAAACTGCTCACTCTTTCTTTATCAATGTATAATTTGGATCAGATTTTTAAAAATTAATACAACAAATATATTTCTTGTAATCTTCTCTATTTCGTATCATAATATATGGTTCATATTCCATATATATAAGGGAATGCAATCTTGTAATACATGAGTTATTCACCCCATGATTCATTTTAAATACTCCTATATAAGTGTGTTGTTAAAACAACTCATAACAACTCAAAATATTACATTTACAATTTACCTATACTAACTATATTATTCTAAACTAAATATTATATTATTATTAAATGTGTTTATAATTCATTTTTATTAATGGTAAAAGTGAGTTGAGGGGACCCTACCACGTTACAATAGGTACCAATGGAGACAAAAATATAACAATGGGGATCATGTAGGGATGGCTCTACCAAAGAAAAATAATGTCAATGAAAACACAACCAAACTAACAACAAAACAAACTAAACAAACCACAAGCTATCCTTGAGAATCCTTCCCATAGGATCTTAAATGTGTAAGGGACTCATTAAAAATTTTCCATTTCTTCTTTCTACTAACAATAGACCAATCATCACTAGTGTTTCGATTTAAATTTTCCTTGGTATGAACTGGTATGATAATTTAAAAATTATTCTTATCCACATGATTTTGAATCTTCATGGAATAGAGAGGAAGGAAATAGTTCTTGCAATCTCGTAACTTGGGAATAAATCCTTCTCTATGGGAGTAGAGGAAGGGATGACCTCCTCATTCAAAATAATACAACTTCCTCATTTTCAAATCCATATCCGGACTCACTATAAGAGTGACTATCAAACCATATGACTAGGATCAAAATTCCTCCGCCAATAACTTCAAATTCTTACTTGTTTCTTCCCAAACCTAAAATCCATAGTTAAGCGACCAAGAGATAAACAATTCCAACATCTGAAGGGTAAGCCTTCATATTTTATGTTTTGATTTCAAATTCTATCCTCAACTTTATGTTCAATAGATCGTAGAAAAATCCATCAAGGGTTCATATATACCAATATACGAGCATATGTGGTATACTCAAATAAGGTCTTCTTTGGGTTAATAGCCATGATTTTACCTAGTGTATCCTAAATGGAAAGTAATCATTTCTCACCTCAAAATTAGTGAGGAAGATCTAGAAAACGTATAAAAATTTTAACATGTAAAGTTTCATTATAGGATTGAAGAGGGGGAACTATGGATTCATAAGGAAAAAATGAGACGAAAACTCCAAAACTCTAGAAAAATCATATCTTTGTCAGATTTTTTATCAAATAAAATAATGAAACAATATCTATTTGTTGGGTAAATTTATACTTTACCTTCCATAATTTGCCTCCAGAGAGAATAGATCCAATCATGAAGCACCTTTGGTAGACCCGAGAAAAATTATTGAATGTACAAATAAGACAATTTTCTATGAAACATGCCTCTAATTTGAATATATTTGATCCAAAACACATAGTAGGAGATGTATTTTCATATTTCATTGGCTTGTAAGGAGGACAAGTAAAGGATTCGATAGCATCTAAAAGAGATGTTGCTACCTTATTTTCCATTATCTATTTTTTTCCCCAAGTCCGTCCCCTCAAGATCATGATCAGCCATGCTAAAGGAGGGGCTCAAAATGTCAAAGGAAATAGGGTCATGCTGAAATGGATTCCCAAACACATCCACCACGGGGATACCACCATTTTCTCAGGACACATACACTCGAACAAGGTTAGGGAGTTGGGGCAATGAACAAAGGGTCCATCAACATATAAAATGGAGCCTTCAATGTCGATCCATTATTGATGACTGAAAGGAAACCCCATGAACAAAATAGATTGCCTTCTTAGGGCCTCCACTTCCATCAACAAAGGTATTAGGTTTAAGGCTACACATTGTGCTTGGAGAGAGGTCCATTTTCCATGATAAATTTGAATAATAATAATACAACTAGATAAACTTATTATTATCTATGGAACACTAATAAGATACTTTTATTAGCACAAGTGATGAGTCCCCGATTGAACAAAATACCGACATATTGGGTTATTTCATTATTTTTAATTTCTCTCCACATTTTGGGTATTTTTGTAGGGCGGGACCAAATTGGGACATCAAGAATTTGGGCTTATGATACAAGATTTTGAGATCCAAAACATAGTAATATATATTTATAATTTCAAATGTGTTATTTATCTTTTCTAATAATTTTGTAGAAAAATAATTTTTCATTAGCAAAATGTGAATTAACCATAATATCACATTGGGGAAGAAAGTAGTAGATATGTAGTTTGAATATATTTTTCCCTTTCTGCAATAGATACCATAGGGTATAAAAAAGAACATATAAAAATGGAGACAAAGGACACACTTGTATGATGGAATGTTGTAAGGAGATAATTCAGAGATTTACTTGTTAGTAACTATGTGATTATTCACATACTTATACAAAATTTCAACATATGTAAGAATTTAAGGATAAAAATCAAAACCATTGCATCATCTTAATAAAGAAATTATAGAACATTATTTCATATCCTTTTTTGAAGTCTAATATAAATCGAAAAGTAATTTCATCCATTTTTAGCACATTCACTAGTTTCCCAAGCCAAAATGAAATTTTCATGAATACATCGTTCTCTAAGGAACCCTATTCGTTTTGTACTCACAAAAACTCTAACCACTATTTTATTATAAATAATTAGTGCCTTAGAATTTTTGGTAGGACATATTGAAATACAATAAGATTTTTGTTTAAGAAGAAATGTCTGATGTTTCTTCTTTATTATTGCAGAAGCCACTTTCCTTAAAAAATAATAATTGACTTTCAAAATATATACAAAGATCAGGCCAAATCATATAAAAATATCTCACTTTTTTGTATGTTAGAAAATAATACTTGATAGATAAAAATTTATTAATCATGTATACAATGAACATACATATATCCTGAAGATTTAAAATTACAAACATGTAGTGCATTAATAATTTAATTGAACTATAAATTAATAATAAGTATTTTTAAATTTTTATTTAGTTATTAGTATTAAAATATTTTCGGCCATTTTATGGGAATCATTTATATGCTTTTACCCATAGAATATGGCTACTGATGTTCTTGTCACCATAAGGTATTATATTGGAACTTACATTTCTAATACGCAATACGGTTTGTTATATTCACATCGATTCATATTTTAAACTCAACTCATGTTGTACATATAATTTAAATTATTAAAATTATTAATGTAGAATAATTTTACAAATTGAGGGGGATTTGGATCCAAGTACTTCATAGAGTGCACAAAACCCTTAATCTAGACCTATTCCTTTAGCGACAAGTTCTGCCGTATTATTAGATTCATACATGAGTACTCATGTGGGTCGAGAAACTAGACAAAAACTTTCAATGTTGGAGAAATATATGAGATCCTTTATTGGTCTCTAAGTGAAAAATGTATATAAAAAGTATCTATCAATTATTCTATAAAAAAACTACTAATTCTTAGATGGTACTAGGTTTAGAGTTTTTTTAGGTTTACGTGTTTATGTTTCGTGTTTCTAGTGTGCCCAAGGTCCAAGAATTGAACCGATGGCTTTGATACCGAGTGTAATGCCCACCATTTTCTACACTCAAAACAAGATAACTAATAAATTAATAGTTAATGGTACAGTAATAATTTTTTTGTTTGATAGTGTTAAAAGGTTAGACATTTTCACACTTAATAAATTTCTCGATTAGGGGTTTCTACACAAGCTTGAACAATAGAATTAAATTAATAATTAAATATTATAATTTAATTCCTAAGTTATATTTACATTTTAAAACATCTACTAAGTCCCACTACATAATTTAGATATTAAACATCAAGTTTAAATTAATATCTAACTTAAAGGTTAATTGTTTACCGAGCCACTAAGTTGCCCCATTCACCCCATTACCCATGTTATTTATTTTTAAGTTAAAAGTTACATTCCCACAAAATACCTTCTCACTTAAGTGAGGTAGGGTTTAATTTGGGCCATAGGATTGAATCTATCCTAGCCCTTAGATTAATGTTGCCCTAAATTTCCTTATGGTCTTCTTTTTAATCCCTATTTTCCTCAAACCACTTCATTTGTTATTTTCTTATTTGTAGGTTTTGGAAGAGGAGGAGAAAGAGGAGGAGCCATGAGAGCAAGGAGGAGAAACCATGAAAAAATTTCTCTAGGTTTTAGATGCAAGGATCTTTCCATTATAATGTTACCCATTGATAAAATTTAATAAAAACAATTCTTTGTTTTTGCATTCATCTATTGGGAAACCCCATTTTTAAAAATCCAAGGGTTTTACACATTTGAGTGAAAAGGGGGATTTGAAGATTAAATCCTTTGAATTTAGTGGATTCCTAGATGTTGGATGGTTACTTGGTTAAATTTTTTAAGCTTACATTTTTCTTAAATTTCAAAACTGGGTTGTTTTCAGGATGGAAATTTATTTTTCTGTCAAGAGTGACGAAACCTCCGCCCTATGCAAGTCGGTGGTCCTCGACCAATGCACTTCCTAGGGGGTGGTTCACCAACCACCACTTTGAGCTAGGTGGCAGTTTGGAACCATCATTCGAACATGGCAACGATCCTATTCATCAAAAATAGAACCCTCAACCAAACCCCATTTTCACATATTTTCTTCTTGAGTTCATTTTTAATGCAATACTAATTTTAACACGGGTGTTTTCTATTCATTTTATAGTATATTGATAGTATATCTAGTTTCTTAATTTCAATTACAAAACAACAACTAAATCTCTATTCTATTCTTTACAATAAAAGTAAAAATGGAGTATAACATTGCTACAATACATTCTATTTCACATCTTCCATTTTTCCAATAAAACAACAATAATCCAACACATTCCTTTTCAATATATCTTGGTTCTTTTGTCAATTATACATGTACACACACACACACACACACACACACACACACACACACACACACACACACACACACACACACACACACACACACACACACACACACACACACACACACACACACACACACACACACACACACACACACATTATAACTATGAATGCTTACAACTTTTTGGAGAGTTTCATTTCTAGACAAATAAACACTTAAGCTCTTCTTTTACTACAATATTACAATGTAACTATAGGAACTAAAAAATTCCAAATCATTCTTTTACATTGCAATACTTTAAATCCTTTTGCTTCACTATAACTTATTTCTCCCAACAAGGTAAGAAACGAACATATATTTCTACATTCACTAGCTCATTTCAATATTTTGAATAAATGAAATATTACATCTTTCTTTCAAACATAAAATATTACAACATCCAATCAAGGTGCAAATAATAATATGATAGATACAACATGGAATTTAAAAAAATTCAAACACAAGTATTCTTGCATGTTTTCTCCCAACTTACAACTTCAATCTTGCATCCTTATAATTTACTCAAGCTATGATAAAAAAACAAAGGAAGGGGGAATCCGCAACACTCTCCGCTCAACCTTAATCCCTTAAGAGGATAATCCATCCCCTTAATCACACTGGGCCCTAGCCAGGAACAACGAGGGATCTTGAGAAAAATTTGACAACATTTTAACAAATATGGCTTCAACAAACAACATACATTTCAAAACATTCAACACAAGTAAAATGAAATACTCAACAAGTTTTATTACTTCTCAAACAATAAATAGGTTTGATACCAAACCAAATGGAGCAAGGACTATGGGAAACCACCTCCATTTTCATCCCAAAAGAAGTGGGAGTTTCACCCTAAGCATCCAAGTGCACAAATAAAAATATATATATCCTTATCTCTCCATTACAAGTATGCAACAATATGACCATGATTTCCTTTTCACTCCCCATAGGTGAAACTCCCAATCACAATCCCACCAAACGTATGCCTCACAAAATCCCTTTTCCCTCCCCAATAGTCCCATTAGTCCATCTCTCACACCCAAATTAAGGCATACTACCCAACCACACAAAAACAAATTCAAAAAAATCCTACAATATTAAATAAGAGCCATTTTCACATTTACAAACATAAATAAGAAAAATTAAAGGATGGAACTCCTACCTATCCGTCAAAGAATCCAAGAAAATTTTACTCCACAAGTTATTCACACCTCCAAGCCAAGAAAATTCCACAAGCAACTTTCAGTAAGCTCCTAATTCCAAAAATGCAAAAGGAAGAAAATAAACAAGTAACCCCAATTCCATCAATAAATAGAAATGGAATGTGATAATGATGAGGTGGATCCATGTAGGATGAAAATTCATCATTTCTCCATTCCCACAGTCAAGTCAAAACACCATGGCCAAGACAATAAACAAACATGTAAGACTATGACAACCCAAAAGACATAAAAACTTGCACACCATCCTTCTAAGGAAAAAACTAATTGAGGTTAGTAGGAAAGTGCAATAGTTTTCACTCTTTTACACTCCAAAGAGGATAAATAAGTAAAAATTTAATGCATTAACCCATAGGTAGCATTGTTGAGTAAATTCAAGAGGCATGAGACAAGCTTAGCTTGTCCATAAAGCCTCTAAAAGGCCTCCAAAGTTAAAATCTGAATTTTGAAGTTGGGGTGGAGTACATCACACACAAACCAACACAAATCCAACTTCAATTCAAAATTTTTCAAGGACTATCTACCCTCTTAATTATTTAATTGTCACATCTTTATTTTAGTTAATAATTTAAGTTTGATTATCTTATTTAAGACATAATTATAATTGCTAATAAAGTGACAACAATTTCAAAATCTTAAATACATATTAAAAAAATAAAACACACATGAAATAAATGAAAGGGAAAACATATCACCCCATGGCCACACATGTGAGGTCACCCCACCATGGGGAATCTCCTAACCATGCATGCATTAAAAAAACACCACAATAAAACATTACATAGGTTGTAAACTTTTGGCCATGTTGCACAAGAACCAACATCCTTCCATGGTTTGTTCCCTATCCCCTTTCAATGTATGTGGTAAAATATACGAAACACAACGAGAATACCTCTCGGCCTCATAACAACATGAACAACATCAAGACAATTATACATATAAAAAAAAATATTCATCATCTGAAATTAAGTAATTCTACCATCTATCAACATATCAAATAATTTGATCCTAACATCCATGACATTATAATTATACTCAAAACATCCAAAGTATAACGTGTCACTATAAAATCTAAATAGTTCAAATCAGCATATATCGAACTATCTACAAATGTCATCTAGTGTAACATAATCGAAATATGAATCATGATATAACAATAGTCCAAAATTTTCATAGTCCATCATCTACTGATCAATGTATCATAGTCAAAATGTGCAAGTATCCATCTAAAATTAATATCAACATAACGCAAATAGTGTTGAAGAAGAGTGGATACTACATTCCCCTCCCCTTAGACTCAACTCCCTCTTGGAAGTCACTTACATAGACAAGGAATTTGGTCTGTAAAAAAGTAGTATCCTCCCATGTGGATGCGGTCTCATCATACCAATCCCACTAGGCTCGCATGTAGTCAATCTCGTGTCCTCAAAGGCCCGGGTTCTTCACTTTATGATGCACACAGGATCCAAAATCACCTAACCCTTCTCTTGCACATGTAATGCGGTCCAATCCAAAACATGAGAGGGATTTAGAATGTATCTCCTAAGAATAGAAATGTGAAATACATCATTCATGGGAGATAAGATGGGTGAAAATGTTGGACGATAAGCTAAGGGACCGATCTATTCCACAATCTCGAATGGACCGATGAATCTAGGAGCTAACTTAGAGCCTTTTCAATAGTAGATACAATTTTATGAGGTCTTACATAAAGAAACACCTTCGTGCCCACCTCATTGCTATGGTCAACTCTCCTCCGATATTTATATTTATTTTGTCTCTCCTCTTCCTCTTGAAGTCCTTGTATGATCACAACCACTTGCTACTCCATGTCCTGTAACAAAGTTGGCCCAAGAGATACTCTATACTCCAATATGTCCCAACTTAGTGATGTCTGTACTCCTTGCCATAAATTGCCTGAAATTTTTTCATACCAAAAGAAATCTAAAAGTTATTATTTTATGAAAAATCCACTAAATACAAGTATTCCTCCCACCTAGAATGATAGTCCATGACATACATCCACAACATATCCTCTAAGATCTGATTCACCTACTCAATATGTCCATCTATCTTTGGATGATAAGATATAAAACTTAATACGTGTCCAAATGGTATCTGCGTGGTAGTCAATAAATGAGAGGTGTATAGGTGATCACGGTCACATATAATCTTCAATAGAGTCCCGTGTGATTTGACAATCGCATCAAGGTATACTTGTACCACTACACTAGATGTATAGGTTGTCTTTACCGGATAAAAATTAACCACTTTCTTTAATATATCCACTCAGTGACCATGATGGCATCATGGTGGTATCTTGATGCCGGTATCCCTAGTATGCAATCCATGAAAATGGTGTCCCATTTCCACTTTGGTATATAATGCTTGTAGAGAAGGCTAACTAGATGCTAATGCTCAACCTTCACCTTCCGATACTTTAAACATCATGATAAAAATTTGGCTACATCTCTCCATAGACCTCTCTAATGGTAAAGTTGTCTCAAGGTTGCATGCATATTCTTCACCCTCGGATGGTATGAATAAGGCACACGATGAGCCTCTACCAAGATATCATATCTCAAACCTCCATCCCTAGGTACATAGATACGTCATCTTTGTCTAAGAATTCCATCTAAATTTAATAAAAAAACATAAAACTTCCCTAAAGGGCTCTCCCGAGACTCAATCTATAATCTAGGTACAAGGTATAAGCTATCATGCTAAAGTTGTCACAAAATCCTACTCTATAAATTTGTAGCCACCGAAGTAGCCATAACCAAATACATCCACCTACTTAGAGTGTCTACAACTGCATTCTCCTTCCCCTTCACATTCTTTATTTCTATGTCGTACTCACATAGTAACACCATCTAATGCCATTGACGAGCATTGTGATTGGGCTTCGTGAAGAGGTGAAAAAGACTCAAATGATGAGTCCTAAGAATGAACCTCATGCTTTGAAGGAAATGTCTCTCACAAATAAAATAATGTACAACTCTTTGGAATCTCAAGGTCATGAGACTCAAAGGAAACCATGTGGCCCTCCTACATCAAAAACCACCTAATTCTTCCAAAGAAGCATCTATGCATACAAAGAACTCTCCTATGGAACTAACACTACAAGAATCGTTGTTGATGTAAGGAATCACTTCAATGTCTTGATCAAGGTCTGCTCACATCCATTGGAAAACAAACTTCTTCCCTTTCCGCTAAAGGAAGTGATAAGGTATGTAACTTGAGAAAAGTCCAGAACAAATATCATGTAGTAACTTCCAACCCCATAAAATGACACACCTCGGTACATTGGTTGCATGGTCCAATCCATAATAACTAAAATCTTGGAGGGATTGAATATGATATCTTCCCTAAAAATGATGTGACCCAAGTATTGTACCTCTGACTGAAAGAATGCACACTTCTCTAGGTGCCCGTAAAGTTGTTACTCACGAAGACAGTGAAGAACCTAATGAAGGTGCTCCTCATGTTCATGCATATGTGAGTATATATGAATTTCTTCAAGAAAAAAGAGCACAAAGAGATCCAAAAATTCTTGAACACCCCATTCATCAAAATCATGAACACTACAGGGGCGTTCGTTAGACCAAAAGGTACCACTTTGAACTCATAGTGGCCATACCTCATGTAGAAACCTATCCAGTGGATATTCTCCTCTCGCAATCCTCAACCGATGGTAGATTGACTTAAGATAAATGTTAATAAATATTTTGGCTTGCTTCATCTAATCATATAGATCATCTATCCACGAAAGTGGGTAATGATTCTTGATCGTTACTTTGTTCGGCTACTTGTAGTCCACACATAACCACAGATATCCATCCTTTTTCTTTACAAATGTCACTAGTGTACCCCAAGGAGATACACTAGGATTGATTAGGCCTTTCTCAAGAAGGCCCTCAAACTCTAAATTGAGCTCACCTAGCTCAGGTGTAGTCATCCTATATGGTTTGCGAGTGAGATAGGCTCCACTCCCAAGACAAAATCAATACAAAAATTGATCTCTTGTGGAGGAGGTATCCTTGAAAACTCAAAAGGAAAGACATCAAAGAACTCCTACAAAATATATTTGTCATCAAGGGACGGTCTGTGAGTATCATCCTCCAACATATCACTAAATGTGATGGAAAATAACTAACAAACCATTCGCGAACACCGCTTCAACTAAATATCATAAATGGTGCGAAATAGAGATGGGTCTCCTGACTCCAACAATCATTGAATCCACTCCCAAATGATTTGCACAAGATATAACATGTTTGTGATAATCAACTCAAGCTATGTGCATAGACAACCAATCCATGCCCAATATAACTCCATACGAACCCAAGGGAAGGATACAAAGATCCAAAGTCATGGCAAAGGGTCCTAGGTCCACTATACACTCCTTAACTAAAGTGTACACTTTGAGAGCTTCACTCCATAAGCCATCTCCACATCCCAACTAAGGCCCCACCTAACTACCACCAGCCTGCAATTCTCTATTGAAGATGGATAAATGAATGAATTTGATTATCCTGAATCAAATAAGATAGGGTAGAAACATAACAAATGTTACATGTGGTCTCTATCACCATGCCCCGGTGCTCGACCATAGCATAGATCCTATGGTTCCTACCCATTTCATCAACCATAGGCTCAAAACCGGTTCCTTACCTTAATTAGCATGGTTTTAAGGACACTCCTCCAATGATGACCATGTACACCACACCCATAACAAGTTATCGTTCCTCTCCACTCAGTGATACTCCTCTAGGTGGCCCAATATTCCATGTTATAGAACTTTGATGATCCTAGTCTAGATATTTGTGGGTGATGAAATCAATGTACTCCTAATGATTGTTCTTGAGGTAGAGCACAGAATCTTCTTGGGACCCACAGTTGGAGGTCCCATAGTATGCCCTCCCCGAGCATCATGACATTATGGAGGCCGAAAGGGAGGTTGAGTCTATTGCTTATGTTGAGGAGAGGACTAAAGGAATACTATTCTAAAGTGTGTCCCCATGAGGAGGAGATGATCCCCTCAAATTACTATCCTATAACTAATTTATGTGGCTCCTCACTCTATTACGAGCATGTTAAGTCTTCCCCTAGTTTCCTGTAATATAGGCCTTATCTACGACCTCTAAAATTTTATGTGGGCAATGAATGCATACTACCCCACCCAAGTCTAAGTTAAGGCCCCTAAAAACCCTATGAACTTTGAGTTGATCATCTTACATGTAATCCACATAATGAAGCATATCCAAAAACTATCCCTCATACTCTGCCAATGTCATGGAATCCTACCACAGATCATGAAACTTTTCGATCCACTGTAGGATGAATCTCTTGGATATGTATCTACTACTGAAGCACTCCTTGAAGATCTCCCAAGTGATAGTCTCGGAATCTTTATGAAGCTTCTTCTCCTCGATACTCTAAAAAGTTATGGCTCCGTCTCTCAGAATGTGGATAGCAACATGAGATTTCGTGTTGCTAGTACAAGGACATAGCTTGAAGAATCTTCCCAAGCTAACCAACCATGCCTCAGCACTTGAAATTCTCCCATGTCTCGAGGAAAATTTCATAGCGGTAGATCTATCTATTGTGATCTACCGTTGTTGACCCCTAGGTCTCTTTGCAGAACATCTCTCGGCCTAGGGATCCTATATCTATCTTTGTGTCCTGAAGCTCTATGTATGTGATCTCTATGTGGTGACTCATGTCTAACCGACTCTATGTATGATTACTTTTCCCTATCCTTGGCACTATTACATGGGAAGTTCATAAGCCTTTACTAATGTCTCTCTCATGTCTGCTGGGTTTCCCTCCTAAATATCATCCATGCAAAGGGACATTAACATCATATAGTGTTTGAAGTATACGAGGCAATATGACCTTGCTACTACTGATCTTGGTGTGGTATATCTAGGCTTCACGTGAAAGGACCCTCGTCTAGTCTGCACCTCCTACACAAACCAATATGGGAGTTATTTTATCATCATCTAGGATTTTGTTTCATTTTTCTAAGTTTTCTACATGTTTAAAACATCATGCAATGTTGTGTGTTCTAGGTTTAGAGTTACGTGAGGTTTACTTGTTTATGTTTCATGTTTCCAAGTGTGCTTGAGGTACGTTGAACCCACAACTATGATACCAAGTGTAACACCCACAATTTTCTACCCTCAAAACCAAGATAACTAAAAAAAATAGTTAAGATTACGATAATAATTTTATTATGTTTAATAACATTAATAAGGTTAGACATATTCACACTTAATAAATTTCTTGATTAGCTATTTCTACACAAGCTTGAAAATATAATTAAATTAATAAGTAAATATTATAATTTAATTCCTAACTAATATTTATTTTTAAGATATCTACTAAGTCCCACTAGTTAATTTAGATATCCAACACTAAGTTTAAATTATTTTCTAGCTTAAAGGTTCATTGTCTACCTAGCCACTAAGTGGCCCCATTCACCCCAATACCCATGTTATTTCTTTTTTTAATTTAAAAGTTACATTCCCTCAAATACCTTCTCACTTATGTGGTAGGGTTTAATTTGGGCCATAGGATTGAATCTATCCTAGCCCTTAGATTAAAGATTTCTTAAATTTCCTTATCACCTTCTTTTAATCCTTGTTTTCCTCAAACCACTTCATTTGTTATTTTCTCATTTGTAGGTTTTGGAAGAGGAGGAGGGAGAGGGAGGAGCCATGAGAGCAAGGAGGAGCAACCATGGAAAAATTTCTCTAGGTTTTAGATGCAAGGATATTTCCATTGTAATGTTACCCATTGTTAAATGTAGAGATCCTATTTTGGATCTAGTTTGAAAATTTAATAAAAACGTTTACTTTTTTTGTATTCATCTATTGAGGAAACCACATTTTTTTAAATCCATGGATTTTATACATTTTAGTGAAAAATGAGGATTATAAGATTAAATCCTTTAAATTTAGTGGATTCCTAGATGCTATAAGGTTACTAGTTAATTTTTAAGCTTACATTTTTCTTAAATTTAAAAATTGGGTTGTTTTTCGATAGAAATTTATTTTTCCACCAAAGATGAAATCACCACCCTATGCAGGCTGATAGTCCTATGACTACCACATTTCTGGTGGCATTTCACTAAATGCCTCTTTGAGTGGGATGTGGTTACGATACCACCGCTCTGCACAAGGTGACGGTCCTGTTCATTGAAAATAGAACCTTCACCCACACACCATTTTCACATATTTTCTTATTGAGTTCATTTTTAATGCAATAAAAATTTTAATGAGGGTGTTTTATATTCATTTGATGGTGTATTTATAGTATATCTAGTTGGTTCTTTTAGCAATTATATATATATATATATATATATATATATAAGGAATGCTTACAACTATTTGTAGAGTTTAATTTCTAGAAAATCTTTTACTACAATATTACAATGGAACTATAGGAACTACAAATTTTCCAAATCATTCTTTTACATTACAATACTTTAAATCCTTTTCCTTGACCAATACTAATTTCTCCCAACAAGGTTAGAAACCAAGAGATATTTCTACATTCACTAACTCATTTCAATCTTTTAAATCAATGAAATATTACATCTTTATTTCAAAAATAAAATATTACAATTCCATTGCATCCGGGAATAACAATGTGATCAATACAAATGGATTTTTCAAGAATGCAAAACACAAGTCTTCTTCCATGTCTTTTCCCAACTTACAACTTGATCTTGCATCTTCTAATCTACTCAAGCTGTGATCACAAGACAAAGGAAGGGGAATAGGAAACACTCTCTACCAAACCTTTAATCCATTAAGAGGAGAAACCATCCTGTTAATGGTCCCCAGTCCCATCAAATGAACAATGAGGGATCTTGAGCAACATTTGACAACATTTCAACAAACATGGTTTCCACAAGTAACATACATTTCAAAACATTCAACACAACTAAAATGACATACTCAACAAGTTTTATAAATTCTCAAACAATACATAGGTTTGATACCAAACTAAACAAAGAAAGGACTATAGAAAACCACATCCTTCTTTATCCCAAGTGAAGTAGGATTTTCACCCTAAGCCTCCAAGTGCAAAAACAAACAACACAATATCTTTATCTCTCCCTTGCGAGTATGAAAAATATTACCGTGATTTCCTTTTCCTCCTCATATTTGATAATACCAATCATCTCCCAAAAATACATGCCTCACAAAATCCCTTTTACCTCTCCAATGGTGCCATAAGTCCATCTCCCACACCCAACTTAAGGAATACTACCCACTGACCACACAAAAACACATTCGAAAACTCATACACTATTAAACATGCACAATTTTTACATTTACAAACATAAATAAGAAAAATAAAAGATGGATTTCCAACCTTTCCATCAAGATTCCAAGAAAACTTCACTCCACAAGTCCTTGAATCCTCCAAGCCAAGACAATTCCACAAAAAACTCCCACAAGCTCATAATTCCAAAATGTAAAAGCAAGAAAATAAACAAGTAAAACCAATTCCATCAAATTCCATCAATAAATAGAAATGGAATGTGAGGATGATGAGGTGGCTCCATGTAGGATGCCACATCATCATTTATCCATTCCCACTCTCAAGTTAAAACACCATGCCCAAGACACATCTTTATTTTAGTTAATAATTTAAGTTGGATTAACTTATTTAAGACACAATTATAATTTCTAATAAAGTGACGACAATTTCCAAAACTTAAATACTTATAGCACAAATAAAGCACACACAAAATCAAAGAAACTGAAAAACATATCACCCAATAGCCACACATGTGAGGTTAACTCCCCATGGGGAACCTCCTAACTAGGCATGTAGAAAAACAAACACCACAATAAAACATTACATAAGTTGTCAAGTTTTGGCCGTGTTGCACAAGACTTGAAATACTTTCCATGGTTGGTCCCCTATCCCCTTTAAATGTATGTGATAAAATAAACCTACAACACAATAGAATACATCTCTAGCCTCATGGACACATCAATAACATTGAGACAATTATACATATAAAAAATCAATACTCATCATCCGAAATTAAGTAATTCTATCATCTATCCACATGTAAAATAATATGATCCTAACATTCATGGGATTATAATTCTACTCAAAACATATAGATTATAACGTGTCTATATAAAATCCAAATAGTTCAAATGAACATATATCAAATTATCTACCAATGTCATCTAGTGTAACATAATCGAAATATGAATCACAACATAAGAATAGTCCAAAATTTGCATAGTGCATCATCTACTGATCAATATATCATAGTCAAATAGTCCAAGTATCACCAAAAAAAGGAATATCAACATGACACAAATAGTGTCGAAGAGGAGTGGGCACTACATGGTAACTCAAGAAAAGAACATAGTTTTTAATATATATTTGATTATTCATGTAAAAATAATATTCTTTTGTTATATTTTAAGGATAATTTTGAGAAATTATCTTGACCTAAAAATTGTTTGATAGGCATAGGTGGCCATCAAATTTAATCCTATTTATAATATCCAATTTCATCATAAATTATATAAAAATATGTTTTGAAATTTAAATTTTTACTCAATATGATATATTTTCAATTTTATTCATGATAAATACAATTTCCTCTCCATGGTTTATGGAGCATTATTTATTTCTAACATAGGTAAAACTATGACACTTTGAATAATCTAAATTTTCCAAGTTGGTTTAGTTTCTTTTTAGTGATGTGACAAAATTGATAAGATATTTTCACATATATTTAAAATGTCTAAAATACAAAAATCTCAAATTTCCAATCACAATGTGGTGTTTCTTTGTAAATCAATTTCCACAAAAATGAATATTTCTAATCACTTCGTTCTAGTGGTGTTATATTCATTACCAAACCACATTGTTCACCAAACATCATACAAAACAACAATGATTCACCTCTTTTGCACTTCCCTCAGTAATTGTAGATTGTATATGTTACTAACACATATGCTATAAATGGTAAAAAGGGGTTAAATTTTACTAATGTTTACACATTTTTCATGAGTTTAGCCATACAATACTTTAAAAAGTTATAAGAATTGTCAAATCTAACTTGAATGTTAAACATTTGAACATAATTTTTTTATAATCTATATACCAATTATATTTGTAATAAAAATATTTTTAAAGTAGATTTTTATTAATAATATATAACTAATATTGTTTTACATTTTGAAGAGAAATATTTTAAAAATACAATCACTTGAATTTTTATTTACAATAGACATATGTGGCTATCAAATTTAACCCATTTCAATAGTATCTAATTCTCCATACTTGCTATAAATATTAGTTATGAAATTCAAATTCTACTCCATATGACATCTTTGTAATTTTATTAAATACGTTGAAAGAAATTTCCATATTTGAATCATGTTGACGATTGTATTGCATTTGATAAATGATGGATGGCCACATTGTAGCTATCCACATTGGTGATCCTCAATGCCTTCCCTTCATAATTGGTTTGTAAATCTAACTCCATATTTCACTTTCACTATGGAAGTTTCCACATAAATCATGTAGAACATGTACTCATTCTCCATAACTAGAATGCTAAAATGTAAGACTCCTCCAAATTTGGTAGAGCACCAAATCACTATATTGAAGGACACGTTAAAGTTGGCTATCTACATTGTCATTTCCTCTTGTGTGTATGGAGCCACCATGTTTAACCTTGTTTCAAAACATCCCTATAGATTCAACGTTACATTCTAAGTGTCGATGAGATTTATGAGAAACCTCATTTTGTTAATCTCAATGTGTTAAAAATTACAATATATGATTTCTAATACTTGATAATTTTTGAAGGAAGGTGTAGTTGATATTTATGTATCATTATTCTTTATCCAAATCCCAATGTAATACAACAAATAAGATGTTTCCTAAGGAATCGAAGACTACACGACAGAGTCTAAATTTCCTATCTAATTCTTTAAACACCATGAGATGAAATGGTAGAACAAACGGATCCCAACTAATTCCCATAATTCATATTATTCCCTTTTCTAACTAGCTCAAATGGGCAGATGGTGTTTAAAATAAATATATTTGAATAATGATGTAACACCCACAATTTCAATATTTAAAACCAAGACCAAACTCAGTGATTACTTGGGAAAATTATGGTGGAATTATTATTATTTTTTTTAAGACAAGGTCTCAAGGGTGATAACCTTACTTGTGATTAAATAAATTTACGTTTATTAAATTTCCTACACAATCATAAGGTAATCAAAAAATTACATTAATAATTAAATATTATTAATTTATTTCTAACATCCTTTTGAATTTAAATCCTCATCTAGGGTTTCCTTAATTCTCATTAAAATATTAGTTGGATCCATTTTCATTATTTCATCTCATTCAACGTTCCACTTAAGTTATGAAGGGTCATCTTCTGAGTTGATTAGGCTAATGTCCAATTCTATCATATAGTCATCTAACTATACATTTTAAATTCCGATTAATTCACACCTTATAAATCATTATCTAAGATACCCCATTACCCAATAATATTTAATTAAACCTTATAATTCAATATAATTTATTTATTTAATAACCATAATAAAATATCACAACTTGTTCTAACATATTAAGTGGCCCCATTCACCAATTAACCCATTCCAAAAAAATCCACAACTTAAAAAGTTGTAGGGTTCATTTTCCACCATTAGATTAAAACAACATGAGCCCTTAGATCTAGGTTGCCCTAAAAATCCTATGAGTTTTCTTTTATCCACTTTTGATTTCCCTAATCTCTCATTTGCACCATTTTCTTTGAAGGTTTGGGACAAAGAGGAGTAGAGGCCATTGAAGCCATGAAATATAAGGAGGGTTTGCACAAATCCATTAGTTTTGTGGTAAATGGGAGATCTACTTTACTTCCATTATGGGTGTTATTTTCCCCATTTTATTGTTTCAAATTTACACATATTTATAGGTTGGGTAAATAATGTACACACACATATATTGTGTATTTTATTTCTATTTTAAAAAATACTCGGTTGAAATGTAAGTACGCGGCCTAGGTTATACAAAGTGGCTATTTAAAATAAGATTATATATTAACGATGTGAAGTTGAGGGCAGCCCAAGAATGCCACAACTTGATCAAAGAAATGGCCGCATAGTGTTGTGTGAAAGAAATGGGGGTGGGGGAAGCACCCTCACCTTTCCCTTTTATTTTATATAAATAAGATTTGGGGTTGGGCGCCACCCCTATTCATTTTAATTTTAATTTTCGAACACTTGAGTTGGCCTAATGGTGAAGAACATGTGCTTTTGAAATAGAGGTCACAAGTTCAAATCTTGTAGGGGGTAGGGTATGTACGCCTCGTTTGTAGCAAAGTTAGTTACCTCCCGCGTGAGTGCGAGCTAGTCCCATATGCTATAAGCCATTGTAGACCCAAAACTAGGCTGCCCGACATCATGGACTCAAAAACCTATTATTATTATTATTATATAATACAATGCACAAAGCCATACCTAAGTGGGTGAAAAACAAAATCTATGCCCCTATTAAAATTTTAACTTTGTTTTTAATAAAATGTATGTTGGCCGATTTGGCAAATGGTAAGTTATTTGTTATTATATATATATAATATATATATTTAATAATATATATTAATATCGTTATATATATATATATATACCTTTCATCTATTTTTTTATTAAATATAAATAATTCTGATAGATATTTAGGAAAGCATTTGTGATATCAAAATATCTTATTTAATAAATAGGATTCTATTAGTATATATACATAAGTAGATAGTTTTTTTTTCTTTTGGTTTGTTTTAAAATTTCAAAATATTATTTCTGGTAGATTTAATTGCTTGGATAAAATAATTAATATCAACATAGACATGTATATAACATTGTTATAGATCAATGTACATTTATATATGGGGTTGTAAAAAACATTATTATTTCCATGTTGACACTGGAAGATAGGAGAAGAGCACTTTATTTCTTGATTTAAAAAAATTACTAAATTTAACATTCTTCCTTATGAGATCTAATTAAAATTTGACTACAACCACACTTAAATATCTCCTTAGATTCATTTGAAGAGAATGAAAGTATAACATACTTAAATGAAACTTCTTCTTGCTCCTTTTTTTAATTGAGCCTATGTGAAGATATCTTGTCTCAAACCTCCATCCCTAGGTACATAGATCTTCCCTCTGTGTCTAAGAAGATCATTTGAATCTAATAAAAAAATATCAAACTTACCCCAAGTGGTATTTGAAACTCAATCTCTAATCGAGATGCAAGGTAGAAACTCTCATGTGGAAACTATCACAAAATCTGGCTCTGCAAATCTGTACCCATTGAAGTAGCCAAAACCAAATGTCTCCATATACTTAGAGAATAAGTTACAACATTATCCTTCCCCTTCAAAATCTTTATCTCCATGTTGTACTCACATAGCAACTCCATCTAAAGCCACCAAGAGCATTGAGATTGGGTTTCATGAAAAGGTGACATAAGCTCAAATGGTCTTTCCTGAGAATAAACCTCCTGCCAAGAAGGAAATTTCTCCATTGAACTAAAGCATACATAACTCGCTGTAAGCTTAGGGTCATGAGTAAGATAATTGAGCCCATGATCCTTTTGTTTACGAGGCTCAAAGGAAACAACATGGCCCTCCTACATCAATACACCTCCTAATCCTACCAAGGAAGCATCCATACACAAAAAGAAATCCCTCTGAGGGTTTGGCATAACAAGAATCGGTGCTGACGTAAGGAATCCCTTCAGTATACTAAAGGCCTACTCATATCCATTGGACCAAACAAACTTCTTCCCTTGTAACTAAAGTGAAGTGATGGGGTGTGCAATCTACGAAAAATTCTGAATAAATCTCTTCTAGTAACATACGAACCCCATGAAATTACACACCTCAGTCACACTAAGTAGCTACGAGCCAATCCATCATAGCTCTAATCTTGGAAGGATTTATAATGATACCTTCCTTAGAAATTATATGACCCAAGTACTACACCTCTGACTTAAAGAATGTACACTTCTCGATTCCCAAAAGTTGCTGCTCTTTAAGACACTGCAAAAATTAGGCGAAGGCGCTCCTCGTGCTCCTCATGTGTACATGAATAAATCAAAATTTCATTGAGAAATATGAGCATAAAGTGATCTAAAAATTTCCAGAATACCCCATTCATCAAAATCATGAATACTACGCAGAGGAAATCATCGACCAAAAGGCAATATTGTGATCTTATAGTGGCCATATCACATACGAAAGAGTGTCTTATGAATATCTTCTTCCGTGGTCCTTAGTTGATGGTATCTAGACTTAAGATCAATCTTATAAAATAATGTGTCCCCTTCATCTTATCAAATAAATCATCAATACATGGAAGGGGGTAACGATTCTTGATCATTAATTTGTTTAGATAATGATAATTGATACACAATCACAAATATCCATCATTATTATTTAAAAAAATATCATTACAGCCCCTAGGGATACACTAGGAAAGATTAGGCCTTTCTTAAGAAGGACCTCTAATAACAACTTGAGCACACAAATCTCAAGAGTAGTCATCCTATAAGGAGCTCATGAGATAATGTCTACTCCTAAAACCAAATCAATGTGAAAATCTATCTCACGTGGGGGAGATAACCCTATCATATCCCCCAAATACATCTAAAAATCCCTCAAGATATGATGATCACCAACCGATGGCCCACTAGATTCATATTCTAATCTATCACTAATCGAGATAGAAAACAAATGGAAACCTCATCGTGCACACTGCTTAAGTTGCATAGTGGATATGGTGCAAATAGAGGTGGGTCTCCTAACTCCCACTATCACTGTCTCCACTCCCAAATCATCTGCACATGATATTACCTTACTATAACAATCAACTCTTACCCTGTGTGTAAATAAACAATCCATGCCCAAAATAATCCCATAGGAACCAAAAGGAAGGATATGAAGATCCAAGGTCATGTAAAAGGGTCCTAGGTCAACTATGCACTCCTTGACTAAGGATTCCATTGTGAGCTTGGCTCTAAAGCCATCTCCACATTTCAATAATGGGTCTTCCTAACTTCTACCATCTGCATCGCTCTACTAAAAATAAATAAATAAAATATTTTGAGGAGCGTAAATCTAATAAAACAAAAATAAGAATACCATCAATGCTACCTATATAGTCTCAATCACCATCCTCGATGCTCTTATTCACAGCGGTTCTTGACCGCTGCATATATCTTGTGGCTCCTAGCCATAATGCCTACTATAGACTTTGAAACTGGTGCCTTACCCTTGTTATTAGGGTTTTAAGGGCACTCTCTCTAATGGTCCCCAAGTACACTATAGCCATAACAACTATGATGTCCCCTCTAATGAGAATCAGCTCATATAGGTAATCTAGTGGTTTGTGTCATGGATCTTGATGATCCTCCTATAGACTATTGTGGTATCTGTTGATGAGACCCTATGGATTTAGCTATAGGTGGTGCCTAGGTCCTAACTTGTCCCCTAGGAGGAGGCCCCATACTATCTCCCCTCTGAGCATCGAATCTCTTTGGGGGCCTAAATGGAGGATGAATTTGTTGTTGAGATAGCTACTTTGTGATAATATGAATGAAGACTATGCAGTAGAAGTGTGTCCACCATGAATAGGAGGAGATGACCCCCTCGATCTTCTATCCTACATCTGCTAGATATGGCTCTGCACTGTATCTCTGGACTATTACGTCTTCCCTAGTATGCTCCATGAATGTAGGCCTTCTCTATGGCCTCTAATAATTTTTATGGAAATGAATGCTAACTTCCCTCCTAAGTCTAGGTATAATCTCGTGATGAACCTGTGGGATCCTCATTTACTCGTCATCCATGTAGTCTACATACTTTGAAATAGTTCTAGTAAGTGACTCTCATACTTTGTCACTATAATGGATGCCTGATATAGGTTGTGGAACTTGTTACTACTCAATTTGGTCTCACCCCATTTTCATTGAAATTCTTTAATTTGCGGGGATCTGTTTGTCCTTTCTATCTCCTCATATTGATGCATGAAAACTCTATCCTCCATTTGGTTTCCATGATCACCGTTCTTTTATCAAGGATAACTTTAAATCTAGATTGGTTTTTCGTTCCTCTATCCATGTGAAATATCTATAACTGGTGAAACCTTGACTGTTTCCCTTCCTTCTATTTTCCACAGTCACGTTTTGTTTTCCATGTCATTTTTGCCCTAAGTATCTATGAAAATAAGATTGGATGTGGTTCAGAAGATCATATTTTGGCCTTATATCATTTCAAAAATCTTTGTCCTTGAAGAAGGATTCATTTCTGGGTGCAGATGGTGATTTTCTTGCATTTTACGGTTTGACGGGTGTATTTTTCCTAGTCAAATTTATATCTCAACATCAGTGGAAACACGGACCTTTCTTGTTCAATGCAGCTTGATGAGGAACTTTGAAACTCTAAGGCCCACTTCAACTCAAAAATTGTCCACGTGGTTAGCTTGCACTTGTTTGGGGTCTCTACTTTTGGGGACCATCTCAAAATGTGCCATTGAGACATGTGGAAGCTTCCATTGGCTCCTTTTTATACTGAGACTTTTCAAAGGCCAAAAGACATTTTTCTTGGGCCCATGGCATGTGGAAGGACCACACTTGTTTTGAAACTTTCCTCTATACCTCACCTTTGCAGTTGCACCAAGGAAACACGTGGGCGACCATTATATAAAGTATTTTTACTCCAGACTATTGGAAAAATCAATAGTTTTTTATGTGTCATTTCACCTTTTTTCTTCCATTGAATGGATTCAAAACTTTATTTGTGAGTCCAAGGATTGTTAAGGTTGATATTTTTGAAGTTGGAATTGCTCGGGTACTTGCAAAAACGTGAATTACTAGAGAAGATGGATGTGGGGAAGACTTGTAGAGGAAAGGGAGAGAAAGGATGAAATTATGGAGGTTACAAGTGTAAAAGATGAAAAAGGTGTTGCCTCGAGAGTGAAAAGGATTTCCTCTCGGATCCAAATTGTACATGAGCCTCCGAAAAATGATTAAAACAAGGATTTATCACATGAAAGAATCAGAATGATTAGAAGGACCACAAAAAAATTGTTGCATGGAATCCTATTCGTTAGTTGAGGGTTTGAGAAACATGATTAGTTCATAATTTGTCCACTGGAAGATTTCGTATGTGAATTTGTTAAACGTCACTTTCTAGAGGAAAATTTGTAACAAGCAAAGGTCCCTCAAATATTCTTCTTTTTAGGGGGGGAAATTTGGGATGAGTGAACAAGTGAAATTTATAAATGCAATGAGAATACTCTTGCAAAAGGTTAGGGGTTGAATTCTTAAGAGAAAATTTGAGAGATCCGTCTTCCCGAGAGACCAATCCGAGATACCTGGTAAATTTCTTCTATGTTAGATTTTCTATCATGTCAAGTTGGTTGCATATGTCTATCCATCAAAGAGCACTAAGATTTCTCTAGAAGCTTTCCCCTACTGATGAATCTAATCAATTTCGAGTGAATTTGTGTCAATCTTGAGTAATTTGTGTCTGCTTTTGTTTCGAATGTCTCAGAATTAGTTTTTATTATTCCTATTGAAATCTTATGTTAAAGTCCTCCAAATCACACAGGATCTTGGACATGTGAGAGTTTAGTGGCATTTGCAATTTCATTTCAAGAAGAGCTTTCATCCTGTGATGAGAGAAAAAATCTAAAATCACTTCACCGTCATTTGTTGATAAATATTGTCTGTAAGCCTTCAAGTGTATCTTAGGCGTGAGGAACCAGGGGTCTTTGATGTTTTATTGAGTCTTTAGCTCAAGTGTTTGTGTTATATTCTCAAGGATTATGTGAAATCATGTGTGGATTAGGGCCTCCATTGAAGAACATCTTCGGTTGAAGGAATATCTTAGATATTATAATCTTTCTATCGTTTAGCTTTCTAATTTTTGTGAAGTCTCTCAAAGATCTGGTATAATCAATTTTATCCTTCTTAATCTCCCACCAAAATCATTCAAAACCCATAAATCCATCTTGAACTACCCCAATGTTTCCTGTATATCCACAAAGGAACAAAATGTATTTACTAAAATATGTAGAACAATCAAGATTTCATAATTTCTTGATAATCTTAGCCTTGTTTTGAAAGTGTCTCCATCTTTTAGAAGTGAAAACTCTTGAGAGTTAAATTAAGGAGTATTGATCATGCTTTCCCAAGGTTTTCTTCATAAAATTTGTGCAAAAGAAGGATATCTCCATCTCTTTCATAAAATAGAGGTTACACTACTACGGGTCCTCTCACCCTGGTCAAAAGACACATCCTAAAGTAGTTAGGATAGGTCAAATCCTCTTAAATGTGTTATCCATCTCTCCACAAATATGAGTGACAAAGGGCTAGTTATATCTCATCCTTGGCTACAAAACGACACACATTATTATCTATCTGTCTCTAAGCTCCATGTTGAATATGTGATGCTACTAAACTTGAAAAGGAGAACAAATTTGGATACCAACACTAATAGCACCTTTTTGGGGAACCGATTTGCATTGCTTGAGGATTATTTGAGCTCTGAGATTTATTTTTGTGGAAACAACACTCATGGTTCCATTCCCGAGGAATATTTGAAGTATTTTACAAATGCAGTACATATAGAATGTTGTTTCTTACATGATCTAAGTGTAAATACATTGTTGAAACATCATTATCTGTTTAGATCTATAAGAATTGTTCAAAGTTATAAGTTCTAAGTGCAATATTTCCATCTTATACAGTTATTGTACTAAATTTTGTATCATCATTGACAAATTTGGGTAGAAGAAGAGAAGATCTTGTAAGCTTTGCATGAATCTAGTATTGAGAGACATTTGATAGGTATTTCATAGTGCATTTTCACAAACTAAGGTGAAAATCCTTAGTGGTGACTCCATGCTATTTAAATTCTTAATAAATACTAATGTCTTAGCATATATCAAGTAAGATTTTTCTTTAACATCTACAAATCTAGAAGGAAGAATATCTCTCTTTGCCAAGGACCCTAGTAGAAGGTTATTTCCAAAATTGGGAAAGTCTAATTAAAAAGAAGAAGAATTTGGAATGTTTTGGAGATCAAGCATCAAGAAAAGAGATCTCCATTGGTAAAATTGATCACTTTGTGATTGAAGATTGCAATACTTTCTCAAGTGCTTCAATGAAATAGTTTCTTTATAAATCCGAATTCTCCAACTAGATAGGGTCCTTCTTTTGTATTTAAAAGATTTACATCTCATTCTATCCTTGTATTCTCTAAAGCTGATAGGATCTTCCAAGAAACAAAGTTTTTAGAGAACATCCATTCTAAGAATTGTATTCATGTGCTCAATAGACCCCTTACTCCTCATCATTTTGTTTCTCCTGTAAGATCACCTCCCCAAAACAATATGGCCCAGCCCCCACCCAGACCTCCGTTTGTTGTGAACACTTTTGGTCCTATAGATTTCAGAGGTATGGCTGGATATCCAAATGTTGTGCCCCAAGATGTTAGAAATAGATTGCCTAAATTTCAAGGAAATAATTCCATTACTGGGGATCAACACTTAAAGCTTTTTGTCAATATGATGGAGGACTTTGAAATAGAATTTGAGGATGTGTACATTAAATTGTTTATCCATACTATAAAAGAAGATGCAAGGGATTGGTATAAATCTTTTCCAGATAATTCCATTGATTCTTGGACAAAAATGAAGAATACTTTTAGATTACAGTATGGAGATAAAACAGACCCTAGGTTTCTTTTATTAGAATTTGAAAATATAAAAATAATCCTAATGAGTCTATTCATGACTTCAATACAAGGTTCAATAAGACCCTAAATAGGCTTCCTATGATCCTGAGGCCAAGTGATGTTTCTTGTTTGATAAAATACTCTGATGCTTTTGATAAGAAAGTTGCCTATTATTTAAGAGACAAGAACCCAACAACATTGAGGTAGGCCTTCACCATGGCTTTGCAGATTGAAAATAATATCAAAGTAGTTGGTAAGCCTCCTAAGAGGGAAGGTATCAAGCTAGTCAATCCAAGAGAAGCCTTAATCAAGTAAGGTTGTGGATCTTGAGGAAGTTGTAAAGACTTTGGTCGGAGCTATCAAAGAAATATCTTATAAGCTATCCAGGGAAGAGAAAGGAATTAGACAAGGTTCTCAAGGTCAACATAGGCAAAAAGGACAAGATAGATTTGCAAATCATCCTAGAAATGATTAGAGATCTGATGATAGAGGGAAATGACTCATGGGAGCTAGACAACCCCAAACTAGGGAAAGTAGAGTAGTGCCTGATCCTCTAAATGCTAGAGTTGTTGTTTAAGAGACAAATGAAATTGATTGGTGTGAAAAATGTTTCTTGCCCCACCCACCATGTGAAGTAGATCAACAAGTTGAAGAGGTTGATGATGATGATAACACTGATGATGATGCATGTATGGTGGATTCCTCTATAAGATCACAAGAAGGAGCAACTTCAATGAAGTAATAAGTGTAAGAACTACTATAAGTTTATGGGATTGCATTCATCAGGTACCTCTTCTTCCTCCCTCTCATACTTTATAAATGGATATGATGCAAGCTTTTGAACTTCCTAATAATGATTTTTAGTACCTAAGAGCTCTAATGATTAATAAGTATGATGGAAGAATCCCATCGAAGAGGATATACAACTATTAATGAATGCTATTTTTGCCCAAGAAAAAGAGTATAACACAAGAAGTAAAACTATTATAAGGGTAGGGCCTCAAGCCAAACAAAAATTTCAAGTGCTTACCAAGTATCCATAAGGAAACACCTAAAAGGATGCATCTAGGAAAGGCTTGGTCACTGAAATAAAACTTGTGTCCCTCCCCATGCTCGACTTTAAAAATCTGTGACATCAAATGAATTTGTAAACCTTCCTCCTAACACTTAATTACTCAAATATGTTCCTTGTGACATAGCCCAAATCTTGATTGAACAAGATTTTTGTTCCTATTGTATTGCTTATAATCCCTGAGCATAGGAATAGAGCATTCAAATATTTGGGATTTAAAGAAGAAAATTTCACCCAGGGTAAAAATGAAATCAATGTAGAGGTTCCTATTATCATATTTCACCCCGAGCTAAATATTTGATCAAATCATGACACCGCATGAAAGGAACCCGAGAAAAATCATTCAAATCCTACAAATTGGTTGCAAAAAATATTCATCAATGAAGTGGTGGGGATGAAGAAAGAGCCAAGGATCATGTATAGAAAGAAATGACTTGGTTGAGCAATTTCTACACCCTAAACCCATTCTCTAAACTTAGGCAGAAAAACTATGAAATTACAAGGTCGAGAACAATAAGGATCAATGCTACAAAATATCTTATAGAAATAAGAATGGAAAAGATTTGAAGTCCTCGGGTTTGAATTGGTTCAGGAAAAGGGCAAAAAATGACTAAGTTTGGAGGCGAAGTGAAAAGGGCCACTGCCTTAACGAAAACATTTCAAGTGTGAATCCAAAAGGAGAAGTCCAAACTTGTGCCAGGCTTCCACACGTCCAAAGTCCACAAAAGTTGTGGGGTGTTGAAAAGTCTTCAATGAAAGAAAAGTATGTCGTGTTAGCTTGACACAAATTCACAAAGGAGCCCGGGGTGGAGAATAAAATTTTCACAGCCCTCCATGTAGCCAAGGGTCAAACAAGGTCAAAAGGTGGGCTTCAAAATTGGTTAAGTATAGAAGTTCAAGTAGAGAGTGCCATGTGTCATCCTGGTGCATTTCCAAGAGTTAGTCCATGGCGGAAACCCAAATGAGCGTGAGGCTGCCATATAGCTCAAAGTCTAAAAAGTAAGAAGGACCGTTGAATAGTACACAAAGCAGTGGAGGCTGACAAGTGTCAACTCGATGCTCTTCCAAAGGAAAACTTTGGGTGAGGTTTACAAACAAGCATTGTGCCTCCTGTGTCCTCAAAGGGCAGAGTTAGTTGAATAATCAAAGCATTAAAAGGCCAATGCGGAGGATGCCAAGTGTCCTAAGGGCATTATTTCAAGGGTAAAATGGAAAAAAAGGCTCCCGAGCAAGTGCCATACTGACACATGTCTTGGGGAAAGCGGGAGTCAAGATAAAAGTTAGTTTTTCGCCTTTTCTTCAAAAGGGCTAAAAGTTATAAAAAGATCCACGACTCCGCCCAAAGGAAAAAGTCAACTTTTGACCCGACTCAAAGCAAAAGTGGGGCGTCGGGGAGAAAAGAGAAAATTTTCCTTTTGTTCAAAAGGCATAAAGGTAAAAATGGAAGTGTATTTCCTAGCAAACCAAAAGGAGCCACGTGTCTAGGCAGAGTTTCAGGATCATGAGGTTTTTAAGTTTTTGCATTTTTGCGCAAAAGACAAAAGGGGAAATTGCAGGCCCACGGACCCAAATTTTTGATCCAACCTGGCTGCCACATGTCCCAATCAAAAGGGGGACCCATTTTTTCAATTTATTATTCCACCCATTTGTACAAAATTGATGCAAAACTTCAAAGAGGCATATCTTTCGACCCAAGGCTCGAAATATTGTGAATCTAACACCATTGGAAAGATCTTAATGTCATCTATGCCATGGGAGTCTAAAACTTCAATTTTGAGATGGTTAGGTCGGTAAAAAATGGTGAAATGTCTTCAAGCCTTCAATGCATGGTCATTAGTCTTAACAACTAGATCGGATTTCATCTTTTTCTATCATTTCCTCTTCCTTCAAGGTGCCGAATCAAGGATCAATGCAAAAATATGGATTTAGGTGAAAATTTTAGCGAAGAAATTGATTTTTGTGGTTGAGATTTTGAAGTAGGATTCAATGCATATTTCGAGTGGTTAGAGCCGGATTCAATTCTCTCCCTCTTCTCTCTCTTTTCCTTCTATATATACTATAACACTTCTCTTTGAATTGAGGAGACATTCTAGGCATAGAGAAACTCACAAATTTGTTTCTCGACACCATTTTTGAGTAGTGAACCTTTTCCCATGCCTGGAAAATGTATTTTTCCTCTATTCTAGAAATGTAATGGTTTGTGCACCTTCTAGAGCAATAAAAAACATGTTTTTGTGGTGTTCTTCAACCCTTTGCATCGTTTTGTTGTTTCTTTGTGCCTCTCCCTTTTAGTCTTGGTTTTCTATGCATGTATTTCACATTTGTAGGTGCAAGATGTTGTGTTTCATGGAGTTTAATGGATGATTTGTAGATCTAGGCCATGTCACTTCTGTCTGACCTCCCTCATCTCCATTTTTCTGTTTCTTTCTCCCTCAACAAAATATCTCACTTCCTTTGCTGGTGTATCACCACTTTAGTGTAGGCTCTGTTTTTCCCTCTTTCTCTCTCCTTGGTTCCTTGGAATGGTTAGATTAGGTTAGATTTAGTTTTCCTGCACTGGAGTAGCTTGTGGCAGGTAGTTTAGGAACAAGAACTAGCTTTCTCTAGAGAGCTTTCCCACTTTTGCAAGGTCCCACACCTTGGAGAAATTTCAATGTTATGTAATCACACCAAATGATTTTTCCTTAGAAAATTAAGTCCATAACTATTTGGGGTTTTGTGATTTCACACTAACAGCTTTGGCACACCCAGTGGGACAGGTTTGAAGCACCTTACCAGTTCACTTCATCAAGTTTGATGTGCTCTTAGTGAAGGTTTTATCCTTTGGAGTCACTTTCAAGCACATCTAGTGATTTCATCTAGTCAAAACCCATCCTCTCGAGTTGCAAACCTTTTCCATCCATTTCCAATCATTTTCATCCATTTTATTCTTCCATCTCTTTCATTTTCTTCCATTCAATGAAGTTGTGCAATAATGAATTCATTTCCACCATGCAATTCATATTTACAACATCAGTATACTTAACCTCCAATGTACTTTACAACTCCTTCAAATCAGCATAATGAGCAGACTCAAAATCAGCATGCTTACCTCTATGAACAATAGAGCCAAAGTTAGTTTGTCCATGGATCTTTCCAAGAGCAATGGCATACATAAAATGAAGACAATCAAATACAAGATGCTAGTCTGTTGGAGAAGATCCAAAAAATGGAGGTTGGCATGCTTCAGTCAAGGGGTATAACACAAATGAAGGTGTTTCAGATTGGTTTCAGGCACCTTTTTTATAGTAAGGCCATTTTCCAAGACATTACATTGCTCAGAGAAGCTAGACTTCATGGTTGAAATGCTGCCCCAACTTGCACAATGGATGAGGAGATCGAGGCTTATGAGTTGGAGTCAAGACAACTTTGTCAATGGGTAACTCCGCCATCTCATAGTTTTTCTTTTTCTTTCTCAAGCAGCACCATCTCAACCCAAGCTCCAATTTCCAAGCTTCCCAATTGCTGCCCCAAGTGTTGATTCCATTTCTCCATTCCTAATCTTCCACCCCATTCAGTTCCTTTTCCCATTTCCCTTTCGAATAGTCATCCCCTCCAAATGAACCGGAAGTTCCACCTCCTCCCTACCACAAACAATTTCAAAGCTGGTTGAACCCCAACCCATCACTCCTCTTGCTTTCCCAAGTCCATGTTGGGAAGAGACCAAAGAAACAAGTCAAGGAAAAAATAGGAAGAGGAGCCCAACGGAAAAGAAATGACAGATAATCTGAAGAGTTGGGCTACCAAATTTGGGTTTGCAAAAATCCCCTTGATGGTCAAACCAATGGAGGAGGTTAGAGTTGAAGAAATAATGGTGGTTGATGCTGAGTTTGCAGCAGAAGAAGAACAAGAACAAGAACAAGAGGAAAATAATTAGTAGTCTATTTATGGAACTTTTCTGAAGAAGATACTGATCTATCCCAAGTTGCACATCTAGTTGAAGAGGAGGAACAATTAGCTCTAAGTCCCATTGAAGAGGAGTAGATGGGAGAGATCAAATCATAGTTGAATCCACTCAATGAAGAAAGCATAATTGAAGATTCCTTGCTTTCATTTGAAGGGCCTGATTTGGTTAATGAACCCATGATGGACGAGGACCATACGATTTCGAGAGGCTTACAAGTGGGGAGTAGGCCATATAGGAACCTTCAGCTTCTTCCTCCCACTTAATCTCCTTCAATCTCTAATGTTGAGGAAGAGTTTGATCTTTCAAAGTTAATGTTTGAAGATGAGTAGAACCATGGTGATAAAATTTTAGATCATGAGGACATCATGGAAGAGGTTGAACATTTGCAACATGGCAACAATGAGGCAGTTTATCTGTCTGATTTAGAGGAATGTGTTGATGATTTTTTTCCTCCATCTCTCACATCCTAAGCACATGAGCCTACTTCCATGGAGGAGAATATTTAGTAATAACATCTTGCACTTCATAACAACCCTCTGGAACCAATATTGGAAGGCATGACTCTCCCATGTTCTTCACAGAAAAGGAAGAGAAAAAAATAGGAGGATGTCATCATCCCTCTCACACGATCCACCTAGAAAGGTCCATAAGAAGATTACCTTTTTGGAGTTGAAACTCGTAACAAGGGGCACATTCAAAGAATCGAGACCTTTCCCAATCAGGTATTTGGCTTCATTAGAGCCAAAGTAGAAGCCAAATCTGGTCATGCCCATTTTAGGGTATGAGGATGAGCTACAAACCACCAAGGATCAGCTGTCATACCTCTTCAATCCAAAATTAGAGCAACTAAAAGAGGTATTGGTTTTTTCTTAAGTTGAAATTTTGGTGATTTTGGTGGAAGATGAACTTGTAGTTAGTTTTTCACTCATCTAACCAGCCATGTTCAGTGCCAAACCAATTGCATGGCTGCCATTTTTGAGGAAGGGAAGCTATTTCTCCTTGTCACTTGCAGGATTTGTTTGTTCTTGGTTAGAGTAGTGTAGGTAGGTTTTTTTTCAGTAGAAGAAGTGCTTATGCACACTCTGCATGTCTCATTTGAGGCATGTATGATTTGGTATTTGTATATAAGTTTTGTTTGTATTGCTTCGAGGGGAATGAAGCGGATCTTAACTATTAAAGGTAAGAAGGATCATATTTTCCCGTGATAGTTGCAAATTCCAAGAGAAACAAATGTAGAGCAACTAAAAGCTATTTTGAGACAGTCCATTTGAGGGACAGATGAAAACACAGGTTGAATCAATTTTCTACTCTCAGAAATCATTGTCTCAAGGTTTTCTTATGAAAATTGAGAGTGCAGGCTCGGGGACAGGCAAGATATAGAAAAGGCTTGTAGTCAGGCTCACAATGGCTCAAGGATCAGTTCCATGTTTATCAAGTAGACTCCATGCCCAATGGATGCTTCAAGGCCACTGGTCTCTCCATCTAGTAGGAAGATGTCCCCGTGAGTCACCAAATTGTTATCCATATTTCACCCCCAAGATAAATCTTGGATCAAATCATGACCCCACATGGAAGTAACCCTAAAAACTCATTTAAATACTACAAATTGGTTACAAAAAGATTCAAAGAATGAAGTGGCGGGATGAAGAAAGAGCCAAGGATCTTGAATAGAAAGAAACAACTCTGTCGGGTTGTCTCTATGCCCGAATCCATTCTATAAACTTAGGTAGGCAAAACTATGCAATCATGGGGTCGATAATAAGGATCAATGCTATAGAAAAGCTAGATGATAGAAGAAGGAAGAATGGAAAAGATTTGAAGTCCTCGGGCTTGAATTGGTTCAGGAAAAGGGCAAAAAATGACTAAGTATGGAGGAAGAAGCGGAAAGGGCCACGTGCCTTAACGACATTGTTTCAAGGGTGAATCCAAAAGGAGAAGTCCAAACTTGTGCTAGGATTCCACGCGTCCAAAGTCCCCAAAATTTATGGGGCGTTAAAAATTCTTCAGTTGAGAGAAAGGCATGCTAGGTATCACTTGGTGTAAATTCACAAAGGGAACCCAGGGCGGAGACTCAAACTTGCACCAACCCTCCACGTAGCCAAGGGTCAAATAGGGTCAAAAGGTGGGCTTCAAAATTGGTTAAGTATAGAAGTGCAAGTAGAGAGTGCCGCGTGTTAGCTTGGTGCATTTCCAAGAGTCAGTCCCCGAGTGGAAACCCAAATGAGCATGAGGCCGCCACGTAGCTCAAAGTCTAAAAAGTAAGAAGGACCATTGAATAGTCCACAAAGTAAGAGGGCCAACAAGTTTCAACTCGACGCTCTTCCAAAGGAAAACTTTGGGTCGGGTTTGCAAACAAGCGCGGTGCCTCCATGTGTCCTCAAAGGGGGTAGAGTTAGTTGAGTAGTAAAAGCACTAACAGGCCAGTGGAGGCTGCCAAGTGTCCTAAGGGCATTATTTCAAGGGTAAAATGGAGAAAAGGTTCCCAAGAAAGTGCCAGAGTGACACGTATCTCATGGGAAAGTAGGAGTCGGGAGAAAAGTTAGTTTTTCATGTTTTCCTCAAAAGGGTAATAGTTATAAAAAGACCCACAACCCTACCCAAAAGAAAAAGTCAACATTTAGACTGAATCAAAGCCAAAGTGGGGCATCGAGGAGAAAAGTGAAAATTTTCCTTTCGTTCAAAAGGCATAAAGGTAAAAATGAAAACACTTTTCCCAACTAACCAAAAGGAGCCACGTGTCCAGGTGGAAGTTTGGGGCTGCAGAGGTTTTTAAGTTTTTGCGTTTTTGCACAAAAGAAAAAGGGGCAATTGCGGTCCCATGGACCCAAATTTTTATCCAACCTAGCTACCACATGTCCCAAGAAAAAAAGGGGACCCATTTTTTGAAATTTTTTTCCCACCCATTTGTACATAATCAATGCAAAACTTCAAAGGGCCATATCTTTTGACCCAGGGCTCAAAATATTATGAATCTGACACCATTGGAAAGATCTCAGTGTTGTCTACACAATGAGATTTGAAACTTCGATTTTGAGAAGGTTAGGTGGGTGAAAAATGGTGAAATTTTTCAAGCCTTCTATGCAGGGTCATCAGTCTCAATAACCAAATTAGATTTGATCTTTTTCTACCGCTTCCTCTTCCTTTAAGGTGTCAAATCGAGGATCAATGCAAAAATATGGATTTGGGTGCAAATTTTAGCGAAGGGTATTGATTTTTTTGGTTGAGATTTCAAAGTAGATTCAATGCATATTTCATAGTGGTTGGAGTCGATTCGATTCTTTCCCTCTTCTCTCTCTTTTCCTTCTATATATACTGTAACACTTCTCTTTTGAAAGGAGGAGACATTATGGGCATAGAGAAACTCTATCAAATTCTTTTCTCGATACCATTTTTTGAGCAATAACCTTCTCCCACACTGAAAATGTATTTGTGCCTTTATTCAAGATATGTAATGGTCTACATGCACCTTCTAGAAAAATAAAAAATGTTTCTTTTGGTTTCTTTAACCCTTTGCATAATTTTTTTGTTTCTCCATGCCTCTTCCTTTCAGTCTTGGTTTTCTATGCATGTATTTCACATTTGTAGGTGAAGGATGTTGTGTTTCATGGAGTTTAATGGATTATTTTTAGATCTGGGCTGTGTCACTTCTGTCTTACCTCCCTCATCTCCATTTTTTGTTTCTTTCTCCCTCAACAGAATATCTCACTTCCTTTGCTGGTGTATCACCACTTTAGTGTAGCTCTATTTTTTCCCTCTTTATATCTCCTTGGTTCTTTGGAATGGTCAAATTAGGATAGATTTAGTTTTCCTACACTGGAGTAGCTCGTGGCGGGTAGCTTAGGAGAAAAAAGAAACTTTCTCTTGAGATCTTTCCCACTTTTGCAAGGTCCCACACCTTGGGGAAATTTCAATGTTATGCAATCACACCAAATGAGTCAGCCTTAGAAAAGAAGGTCCATAACTCATTTGGGGGTGCTAAGATTTTACACTAACAATTCCTCCTACCATCATGCAGAGTTGAAAAACCCGAAGTAATGGCGAACTTGGTGAACCACCTAAGTTTACTTGGGAAAATATTTTTTTGAGTCTTAATTAAACGTTGATCCATTTTTTACAACACTCGATTATTAACAAAAATTGTTGCACAATTTTATGTTTGATTCTCGGAGCATCATGCAATGTTATGCCTCTAGAGCTTATGAATGAATTGAACATTAAAGTGAAAAAAACTTATGGAAAGTGTACTACAATGGATTCTAGAGAGGTTCCAGGTTATAGGATGTGTAAAAGGTTTGGTGGTAGAACTTACAGCTTATTTGGGTAAAAAATTGAAACCTGATGTTGTTGTTGTTGATTGCCCTACCAAATGGGACATGTTTGTTACCAATAAAGTGGGCTGTAAGTGTTAGTGGAAGTTTTCAGTTTGACATGTATTATGCCACCATACCAATTGAGGGCATCCTTGTGAAGTTACCCGTGAGAAGAAAATGTTATATCTTATTGAGGACCCCAAGAATGTTTCTTATGAAGTATTGTATGCTAATATTAATATTGATAACTCTATGAGCTATGTTACTTTCAAGGAATATGAAATTGATCAATGAAAGTATCATGAGTAGGATGATTTCCCTGAGACTTTGATGTGTGATGTAGCCTCGGAGGATGTTAAAAAACTTGACCTATGCACAAAGTATAAGCCTAAAAAATGTGGTCAGATAGTGACTTGGATGGAAAAGAGAGACAATCATATGACCAAATGTTAAATACATATTAGAATTGCTTAGCATGGTCATATCTAGAATGGTAGGCACTTGAAGATTTTCCTTGATTGTTTTCTTTGAATTAGGATGCTCACAATTGTACAGTGTATAGTATTTTGGTTTCTTTCTGCTTTCATGTTTTTCTATTTTTGTTTGTCCTAGTCCTTGGCAGCCATTTTTTTGGTTTCTCAGTTCGTCCTTGGGGGAGTTGGTTATTATTGTTCTACTTTGTAAGCTTATTATTTGAATCCATTTCCCAATGGTTTGTTTTTGGCACTTGGTCTACTATTTGTTCTTGTGGCACTCACAAGGAGTGCCCATCCCTAAGTCGGAACCTAATGTTGGTATTCAATTTGGTCTTTCCTCATTTGTCCTTTAAATTCTTCAATTTGCGGGCTCTTTCATCCTTTCTATCTCCCCGTATTGATGCATGAAAACTCTATCCTCCATTTGGCTGCCATGATCAGTCCCTTCTTTTGGTCGAGGATCACTTTAAATCCAAAATTTATTTTTCATTCCTCTATCCATGTGAAAGATTCAGAACTCTGGGAAAAACTCAAGTTTTTCCCTTCCTTCCATTTTCCATGACCTCACTTTTTTTTCCATGTCATTTTTGTACCAAGTATCTATGGAAACATGATTAGATATTGCTCGAAAGATCATATTTGGGCCTTATATCATTTCCAAAATCTTTGTCCTTGAAGAAGGATTCATTTATGAGACAAAATGGTGATTTTTCCATTTTACGGTTTGACGGGTGTATTTTTCCCAGTCAAATTTATATCTCAACATCTATGGAAATGTGGCCCTTTCTAGTTGGATGTGACTTGACTAGGAACTTTGAAACTCAAAGGCCCACTTCAGCTCAAAACTTGTCACAATGGTGAGCCCGCACTTGTTTGGGGTCTCCGCTTTTGGGGACCATCTCAAAATGTGTCATCAAGACAAATGGAGGCTTTCGCTAGCTCCTATTTATATTGAGACTTTTCAAAGGCCAAAAGATGATTTTCTTAGGCCCAGGGCATGTGGAAGGCATGCGCTTGTTTTGAAACTTTCATCTATACCTCACCTTCAAGCGTAGTTGCTCTAAGGAAACATGTGGACAGCTATAATATAAAGTAGAGAAGGGGTAGAATCAATGGTTCTTGTGTATTTCACTTGTTTTCTACCATTTTTGCTCTAAGACATATGGAGATGTGAATATGCACTATTTTCATAATTTTTGATGAAATTGCTTGTCATTTTGTCTGCTAAGTGCCATTGAATGGATTCGAACTTAATTTGTGAGTTTAAGGATTGTTAAGGTTGATATTTTTAGGTTGGAATTTCTCAGACACTTGCAAAAATGTGAATCACCAGAGAAGATGGATGCGAGCCAGATTTGAAGAGGAAAGAGAGAGAAAAGGATGAAATGATGGAAGTTGCAGGCAAAAAATATGAAAAAGGTGTTGCCTCGAGAGTGAAAAGGATTAGTAGTTAGATCTAGCTATACAGAGCCTCCGAAAAATTATTAAAATGGGGATTTATCGCATGATATAATCAGAATGATTAGGAGGACATTCAAAGAGTTATTTCATGACATCCTAGTCATTAGTCGAGGGTCTGAGACATGTGATCACTTCATAATTGGTCCACTTGGCAGCTTTCGGATGTGAATTTGTTAAACGTTGCCTTCGAGGGAAATTGGTAACAAGCAAAGATCCCTTAAATGTTCTTATTTTTGGGGGAAAATTTGGGATGAGTGAGAAAGTGAAATGTATAAATTAAATGATAATACTCTTGGAAAAGGTCGAGGATTGAATTCTTAAGAGAAAACTTTAAAACAACCCGTCCTCCCGAGAGACCAATATGAGATACCTAGTTAATTTATTCGTATTATATTTTCTATCATGTCAAGTTAGTTGTAGATGTATAGCCAATGATGAGCACTGATTTTCTCCTAAATATTTCCTCTGTTGATGAATCTAATCAATTTCAAGTTAATTTGTGTCAATCTTGGAGCAATTTGTGTCTTCTTTGTTTCAGAATGTCTACAAGTAGTTTTTATTATTCCTATTACAATCTTGTGTTAAAGTCCCTCCGAATCACATAGGATCTCTTCCCTATGAAAATTTAGTGGCATTTGCAATTTCATTTCAAGAAGAGATTTCATCTTGTGATGAGATAAACAATTTTAAATCAATTCACTGTCATTTGTTGATAAATATTTTATGTAAGGCTTCGAGTGTATCTTAGTCGTGAAGAACTAGGGGTCTTTGATGTTTTATTGAGCCTTTAGCTCGAGCCTTTGTGTTAGATTCTCAAATATTGTGTGAAATCGTGTAGATTTGGGCCTCCATTGAAGCACACCTTCTGGTTGAAGGAGTATCTTAGCTATTCAAAGCTTTCTATCATTTAGCTTTCCAATTATTGTGAAGTTTCTCAAATATCCACTTTAATCAATTTTATCATGCTTAATCTCTCAAAAAATCATACAAAAACCATGAATCCATATTGAACTACCCCTTTTTTTCCTTGTATATCCACAAAGGAACAAAATCTATTTGCTAAAATATGCGAGAAGAATCAAGATTTCATAATGTCTTTAGTAACCTTAGCCTTGTTTTGAAAGTGTCTCCATCTTTTAGAAGTGAAAACTCTTGAGAGTTAAATTATGGAGTATTTATCATGCTTTCCCAATGTTTTCTTCATAAAATTTGTGGAAAATAAGGATAGCTCCATGTCCTTCATCAAACAGAGGTTACACTACGATTCCTCTCACCCTGATCAAAACACATGACCTAAAGTAGTGAGGATAGGTCAAATCCTATTAAAGGTGTTATCCATCTCTCCAAAACTTTGAGTGACAAAGGCCCCGTTAGATCTCATCCCCAAATACAAAATGACATACATTATGATCTATCTATCTCTAAGCTCCATGTTGAATTTGTGATGTTACTCATCTTGAAAAGGAGAACAAATTTGGATACCAATAGAACTCATCTATCCTCAAATTTGAATAAACCTCATGTACAAGTATCATCTCCTAAAATGCTCCTCAATGATCTCCCATGAAACTTTCTCATAATCCACATTGAGCTTTTACTCCTCGGTTCTCCACCAAACCTTCTCTATCTCTCGGAAGGTGGATGGCAACACGAGCCTTCATAATGGAGGTACAAAAACATATATTGAAGCATCTACTCAAGCTGAACAACCATGCATCTTCCCGAAATCCCCTATTTTCCCCAACGAAATGAGATGGATGGAGTTTGATAAGCTCTCGATTTGGTCTCGCCACTATAGATTGTCTACCTCTCGGTCTCTTAACATGAATATCACGTTGCCTAGGGATCCTAGATCTCTCTTTGTGTCTTGTAGCCTTGTCTCCATAAAATATCTATGGTGAATCTAATCTAGATGAATCCACATGGTATTTCTCTTCCCTATAATCATAAATGTATCGGGAAGGTGCATGAGCCTCTACTCATGGCTCTCTATTCTACCTTTTAGATCCTCCTCCTAAATATTCTATGTGTATATTGACATTAACATCCTATAGTGTCCAAATATATGATACGATATGTTTTTACTTCCTTATTTGGGGGTGGTAATTATACATCCATGTGCAAGAACCCCTCATCTGATCCGTTCCTCTTGTATAGACCAAGACAAGAGTTAGTTTATCATCATCTAGGTTTTGTTTCAGTTTTCTAAGTTTTCTACATTTTAAAACATCATGCAATGTTGTGTGATCTAGGTTTATAGTTGCGCTTTAGGTTTTCTTATTATGTCATGTGTTTCAAAGTGTTGAACCCATGGCTCTAATACCAAGTGTAATTTCCACAATTTTTGACATTCAAAAATCACATTATACCTTAAATAATCATCTAGAAAGTTGCAAAGTATGTTTTTGTTTTTATATTACAAGTGTGTCAAGCCTTATAATACGTTTAATTAATTGCTATGAACAATTTTCTACATTATAATGGATGGATCAGGTCTAGATTAATAATTAAATATTCTTAATCCATTTCTAATGTCAATTTAATTACAATCCACTAGAAAAGTGTCCATTAATTCTTTTACTTGATTAAATAGTTTTCCCCTTCTTAAGATAACATTCAAACCCATATTTATTAAACCCTTATCCTTAGTTACCTTAGTTCCATTAAATTATTAGCATTAATTTCCATTGAATCCTTTACTAAAACATATTAGGAGAGTTACATTTTTAGCCTTTATACACTAGGGCATTAAGTGCCCCCATTCACCCATTTTCACATACAATTAAATTATTTAAAATCCCATTATATATATTATCACCTAACAATTATAGGATTGATTCCTAACCCTTGGATTAAATCAATTATGGCCACTATAGATGAGGGTTCCAAACTAACCCTAACTATCCTTATGAAATTTTATTAAACCTTTCTCTTTTTCCTAGCCTCCTCATTTATTCTCTTTTCTTTTCTTTGATTTGCAGGTTGGAGGAGTGGAAGCCATGGAAGCAAGGAAGAAAGTCACGAAGAGATTCATTTAAATCTATCTTATTTTAGTTTAGTTTACTTTAATTTATTCATTGATTATTATGGTAATTTCTTTTATTTGATGATTGAAGATGTTTTCCACCCTAAATCTGGGGTTGTCATTTAGTTATTTCCATTTTGAGTTATCTATTTGGGAAAAACCCTATTTCCATTTAATATATGAGATTTAATACATTTAGAGGCTCATTTAAGGTTTGACATGCTTAAAATAATGAGTTTATTACCTTATGGTTTGCAGTGGTTTCTTTTACATTTTATAGGCTCATATTTTAATTAAATCAAGTTCAAAATTGCATAGTCGCAGATTTTACTTTTCCACCGAAAGTGATGAAACCGTCACCTTGATTAGGTCGGTGGTCTTGTGACCACTACCATTCCTAGGTTATGATTCAGAAACCTTCTCCCTACTTCGGTGGTAGTTCGAGAGACCAGCGATCTGATCGGACGGTGGTCTGGATACTACCACTCTACATAGGGGAACATTCATGTTCATAAAAAATAGAACCATCAATTCCATAAATTTTTCAAAAACAAATTTTACTAGGGTGATTTACAGTTTATCCTTAGCTTGAATTTGTGTGCCTAAAGACACTATTTGAAAGGTTAATTTTTTTATTATTTCCATTACTTCAATCGTTAATTACATGGATTTTATATTTCAATAGTACACAAGAAAACAAATACAAGAATACTTTTCCAACAATTTTTTTCAAGCTCATTTGAAGAAATGGAATTCCATATATTTCTAAGTATCATGCTTTATTTTCTACAACAAGAATATTATTTCTTAAACAAGTTGATTCACTATAACTTAGTACATTTTTCCATTACAAATACAATCACTTATTCAAAGAAATCACAAGAAAATATATTACATTCAAAATTAACTAAGAATACATTCATAATGACTTAAAACTTCTAAGTTCTTCCTTCATTCTTACAATAATACAAACTCCTACAAGTAACAATGAGCTTTCTTTTTCTTTTTCTTACTATGCAAACATATTTCTTTTCAATAATACATTACAACTTGATGAATGAAATATACAATACAACTTTTCTTGAAAATATAAGATTACTAGCCTTCCATCTTAAGTGGGAACAATAAGAAAAGTTTCTACAATGGAGGATTTCATTTTTGTCTTCTAAAAATGCTCCAACTCTCAAATCTTCAACAAGAGCTCCACAATTTCTTCACTTAAATCACAACAACAAAATGGGAGAGAGGTAACACTCTCCACACAACCAATAATCTAATGAGGTTAAGAAGCTATCTTCCTCAATGGCCCCTAAACCCCAACAAAAGTGCAATAAGAAATGGATACAAATCATTGCAACTAACACAATGCTTCCATATAACAATACACACTTTCAGAACCATTTAACACACATTCAAACACAAGGATAGAAATCACAAAAATGCAACTTTCAAAATACACAAGGCTTAGAAACTCAAAGCCAATGGAGCAAGGAATATATGGGGAGATCACTTATGCCTCCCAATGGGATTAGGTGCCCACCTTAAAACCTCCAAAACACAACTCAAAACCCCTACACAAATCTTATTCCTCCCTCAAGATCCTCTTATGCCTCCCTACAATATCTTATGTCTCCCTCAAAAGAACCAAGTAAGAAAAGAAAGAATTTTTCTTATCAAAGGTGCGACACCCCACCCACCTTCCTCTAAAACATGAAACAAGAATATTATGCATCCCTATAATAAAAATATTCATAGCCTTCTCCCACACCATAATTAGGCATTCTACCCATGATCCAAACAAGCATGCAAACCATTCACTTACATAAAATATACACATAGAAAAGAAAACAAGTAAAAAAGGGTGTAGTTCCTACCTTTCCATAGTAAAAACTTGATCAAAGAATCACACTCCAAATCCTTCAAGCTTAATCCACATAAAAATATTAAAAACTTCAAAAATCACTCCAATAACTCTCTAACTCAAAAATACAAGTGCAAAATCAAAATGAAGTAACCCAAAAACACACTATTAACCTTGCACACATAGAAAAAGAGGAGATGAGGGTGAGGTGGATCCATTTAGGATGCCACAACACTTATCCTTAACTTCACATCACAATTCAAACCTCAACCTCAAGGCACAATGAATTGGTGGTTGAGATAAATGACAAGCCTCTTACACACTCAACACAAACCCACATCCCCTAAGGACATAATTTAAAACCCATGTAAATTAAATGCAATAAATGTAACATTTTTCCTTACAAAACACATAATAGGGTCTATTTTTGACCCCCAACCCATATGTATATTTGGAAGAATATTAAGAGGTGTGATACAATCTTAACTTTTCCCACAAGCCTCCAAAAATGGCCCTTAATCCCAAATCTGAATTTCCCAAGTAAGGTAGGGTGTACAACACTCAACTTAAATCACAAGATCTATATGACCAACTACTCTAATAAATGGCCCCTTTTATAACATCCCAAAATAAATTAATAAACATTATTGATCCACTTAATTAAGGCACATTAATCAATAATGATTAAATGAATTACATCACAAAATAAATCACATACTCCAAAATAAATAAAAGAAAAGGGAAGGAATTACACACATAGCCCACAAATCACATTTGGAGGTCATTCCCCCATGGGGACCCCCAAAAAACTAATAACAATATATGAAATATTACACAATTTTCCATGGGTAATGTCATTATATCCATCCAAAGATTCTACTATGGTTGGTCTCCTAACCCCCTTTTGATTGTTGAGATACAATTACTTGCAAAATCACAAAATACCCTTGACTTAATGGGTCGCATCAAATACATAAAATATAAAATATATGTGCATCCATCAATAAAAATCCTCATATAAATAAATCATCATCTAATCTAAAGAATGTTATCATTTGTCTATAATTTTGACAACATCTCAATTCTACCATTTCATCGATATGAGTAAGATCAAGAGATTAGTTTAAGTGCTACATCATAGTCAATGTGACAAGAAGTCTGAATGTTAGTAAATATATATCATAACAACACATAATCATCATCAATATAAAATGTCTCTCCATGTCTCTAAGAATCGACACAAATCATATAATGCATCACAATCCATCAATAGTCGAATATCTCTATCATATAACATCAAGGTACGCCAAAATGATATGATAATATCCATGTCTATAGTCAACAATAATCCAAATCAAAGTTTAATAAGTATCGAAGTGGAGTGGACACTTCATATCACATTACTTAAGACATCAGAAATAAATATTTTCAAGGAGTTTTGATTCATATTAAACTAGTAGTTTCAAATATTGTGAGAGAACCTTAAAAACTTGGTTCCTTAGATGACAATATATTCCTAGAATTGTAATTGTGTCTTGGAAAATTACTAAATGGATTGAAAAATTAGGTTATTTAATGCCCACTTCTCTTCAAAACTTATTATAGTATGTTTTAATTATTGTTGATTATAGATGTGGACATTAGCATATTATGATTAGCTTATTTGATAGATAATATGAATGTTTAGAAATTTGACATGTTTTGATTTATATGATCGATTATATGCATGGATTGATGTTTAAGTATTGATGATGATATAAAGTTACTACTTTACATATACTATACCTTTGTAGTTTGACATATAGATTTTGTTAGATAATCTAGCTAGTCTTGTGATATCATTGTTGTTGATTAAATGATAGAATTGAGTTATTTTGAAAATTGTAAACAATTGGTGATTTTTTTTTATTTTGATGAATATTTAGTTGTGTTATTTGATGATGTACATTGATACATATACATGGGTTTTTTAATTTTTATGTTATTGATATGGCCATCAACATGAAGAGTTATTGTTTTGACATCAACGGAAATTATACCACAACAAACAAATGGGATAGGAGGCCTAGAATGAAATAATTTTGGGTATTGGCAATAGGTCACCTTGGAAACTTGTGTTTTTATATGTTCTTGATATTTTTAGGAGGTACCCATTGAGGGTGGCCTTAAATTTTACCATTGGTAAATGTTTTGTTTTCCCTTTTCACTTTAATTATTTTGTGAGTATGTCATTTATTATTGCAATATGTTTCACTTTATTATTGTTAGTAACGTCTTATTATTTAAGTTGATTAATCATGTTAATCAAATTAATTTGGGATGTGAACAAGGGGTATTTAATTTTTGTATATTGTACTTGATTTTATTATGGATTTGAAAATGATTTTCTTGGTTTTGGTGTTGTGTACCAAACCTTACATGTCAAAATCTTATTCTTTTGTCTTAAGAGCCATTTTTGAGGCTTGTGGGACAATTTATGGTTGTCCCACACCTCTAAGAAAAACCTAATAACTATAACTATGTGATAAGGGGTAAAAATTAGGCCCCCCCCATTATATGATTTAGATGCTAAAAAGGTTAAAGTATTGCACCTTCGTGCATAGGATTTTAATTTTTTTGTTTGGAGTATGGTTAATTGTTTGTGTGTGGAAGGAGAACTTGTTATATTCTCACCCACGAATTTATGAGCTTTGGGCTTGGTATTTGAAAATGTGATATGGAGTGGATGAGAAGTGATGTGGCATCATACATGGAGCCACATCACCACTCTCTCCTGTCTTTTTTATTTATGTATGTTGTTTTGAAGTTTTTGGGGTTACATGTTTTATTTTCACTCTTGCATTTTTTGGAGGAGATTTATTTTAGAGTTCTTGTTCAAACCTCAGGAGTTTGTTTGTGATTTATTTGGACTTCAAAATATTGGATCTTGTGCTTTTGAATTGAATACTCTTGCAATGGAAAGAGGGAACTTCATCCTTGTATTTTTATTTTTTATTTTATTGTGTAAATGGTTATAAAAGGAATTATTATACATATGTTTTTGTTTTGGGGATAAAATGTCCTTAAGCTTGTGTAGGAAAAATAAAATTGGGATTTATTGAGGGAGGAACAAGATTTAATGTTATGTGTTTTGAGGTGTTTTTGGGTTGGGTGTTCCACCTTGTGATGATAAGAAAGATTTCTTATTTATCTCTATATGTTATTTAGGGAGGGATAAGAGTTAAGGGAGACATACAAGAAATTGAGGGAGGGATAAGAGTTTTGTTTTGGTTGTGTGAATGAATTTTTGGAGGCTTCTAATGTTGAAATCTAAACCCATTGGGAGGCATAAGTGATTCCCCATGTTTCTTATCTCCCTTGTCTTTAATTTTACCCTTTGTGCTTGGGAAAATTATATGTTGTCTTTTTTGTATTGTGCTTGTTGTTTTGAAGGTTTGTGTGAATGGTTTTTTTTGAAGACTTTTAAATGTTTGCATGGTTGCTTAATACCCTTTATTGCTTCATTTATGGGGCTCCAGGCCAATGATAAGGATGGATTCTTCTTCTCATTAGATTATAGGTTGGGTGTAGAGTGTTGCCTACTCCCCTTTCCGTTGTTATTGAGTTTGGCTATTGAAGAAATTAAGGAGTTCAAGTTATCATTTTGGAAAGTTTTGTGTTGAAGAAGATCAAAGAAAGAGATAGTTATTTTTGTAAAATTTGGCCATGTTGTTTCCACTTAAGTGGAAGGCTTGTATACTCTTGTATTTTTAAAAATATTCTTGTAACTTTAATTATCAATTTATGTATTTGGAAATGGTTAAAGAAAGTGTATTTTAGAGTTGTATTTTATTGAAAATGTATGCCTTCAAATATGGAAATGTATCAAATTTGTCTTGCGCTACTTCTTGTCAAATAGTTGTTGTAACGGAAAATAAATGTTGAAGTTATACTTGTATTATTTGGAAATGGATGTCATTTGTATTGAGAAAAGAAAAGAAATTATACTTAGTAATGTGTTAAATTTAAGTTCTCTCTTTTGAGCTTAAAAGTAATTTTGTTGGAAAGAAAATCTTGTAGTTGTTTCTTATACACTATTACAATGTATTATCTATGAATTTAAGACATTTATTCATGAAATTAAGTAGTCCTTGCACTTGTACAATCTTGTATTAAATTAGTGAGTTTGGAAATACACATTGTACAATATTTTAACAAATTATATTTTTACACAAAGAATCGACATCGGTCGATTAAAATAAATTGTATCGGTCTCTCAGTAAATATATATATACATAGTATTAAATATATATATATATATATATATTATATATATATATATATATATATATTCAAGAATTATGAATTTGTGTACATTTTTACAAAATTTCTATATTTAATAATAACCAGTGGTCACTAGTATAGTAGGAACCGTGATGGTTAAGTGGTCGACACTTTGGCGTCGCATGTGCACAGATCTTGCCTTCCAAAACATGTTTTTGATCAAACCAATAACTTAAATGTCTATTTTTGAAACCTGAGGGTAGATCCAACCACATAATAGTTGTATATACACGTATATACATATATACAAGCATGTATATATGTATATGAGTGTATAACCTCATAGATCTAATGAAATGGGGTTTTCCCAAATAATTAACTCAAAGAATGTAAATAACCAAATAGCAAAACTAGATTCATGGTGGAATGTCTAAATATAAAAATAGGAAACATTGTAATAAAAAATGCATGAATAAAATAAACTAGATAAAGAATGGATTTGAGGAAGTATCCTCCCATTGTGACTTGATCCAAATAAATTTCTGCATGGTTTTACTTCTTGCTCCCATGGCTCTACTCCTCAAGACTTCAAATTAAAATGAAAAAATGAATGAGTTTAAGGTAAAAGAAAGAATAATAAGACCTCATAAGGATATTTAGGGTTATTTTGAAAATACCTAGATCTAAGGGTGTATATGCATTTAATGTAAAGGTTGAGGATTAAACCTAGACATTTCATGTTGTGGCTTTTTAAAGGATTGGGAAATTTTAATTAAAGTATGGGTATTAGGTGAATGGGGGCACATAGTGGTTAGGGTAAGTTGAGACATTAGCCTTAGATTATTAAGTATATAAATGACATTAGACTATTAAGAATAAATTAAATAATATGGTGAAAGGGGTATCTTAGGTGATGAGTTATTAGGGTTAAATTAATGAGAATTCAAATATATTTCTTGAAAACTATATGAAGGAATTAAATTTAATAAACTTAGAAAATATTAGGCCTTAATGATATTAAGTGGAATTTTAAATGAGGAAAATTATCGAGATTAAATTAGTCAACATTTTAAATAGGAATTAATGGAAACCCTAGAAAGAGTTTTAAATGAGATATAATCTGGGAATAATTTAAAAATACTAATTTTTAATTTAGTTGCAATAAATTTAAATATATGTATAAATTAATAAATAATAATTATTTAATCCTAATCGGTGTTATTTCATTGCAAAACATTTTAAACAAAAAAATATATTTTGTATTTTAATTAATTAAGTATTGAGTTTTATCTTGGGTTTTTGGCATAGAAAATGTGGGTCTTATACATAGTATCGAGCTATGTGTTCAATTCTTGGACCCTTGGGAACACATGGAGACAAAATTAATAAAAGTAGTACAATTCTAACTTAGAACACCCAATATTGTTGATAGCTTAAAATGTAGAAAACTTAGAAAATTAAAAGAAACCTAGATAATGATGAACTAACTCTCACCTTAGTCTATGTAGTTCTTGTTTAGATGAGGGATATTCCAAATGGGTTTAGATCTACCACCCCAAAAGAAGGAAGTTATTGTTATACTACCATATTTTGTAACCTAACAAGAGGTCAATGCAGCTATATGAGGTGGAGAAGTAGGGGGTGACCTAGCCATCATGATAGGGAGCAATCAAATGAGGATCAACACCCTTCACAACACAATGAGGAGCATAGAGATAAGGTTGATGCGGACATAAAGAGAGATCTTGGATCCATATACGAGAGACATAGCCATGATGAGAGACCTAGAGGAAGGCATACAACATCGCAGATCATATTAAAGAGACTATGAATCTTCATCCGTCTCATTTTTTGATAGATATAGGTGGAATTCAAGCGAGGCTTGGTTGGTTAGCTTGAGCGGATGCTTCAAGCTATTCCCATGTACTAGTGACATGAATTCTCGTGTTGCAATTCATCTTCTGAAAGATGAAGCAATATTTTTGTGGAAGACTAAGGAGTAGAATCTCCATGTAGATTTAGAGATTGTTACTTGGGATCTCTTTGAGGAGTGATGCAGAAGCCAATACTTTTATGTGGTTTATTCAACAGAGGATCGATGAGTTTTATGAATTACGATAGATATTAATGACAGTTTCTAAGTACGAGTGTCACATATTGGACTTGCTTTAGTATGTCAAGTACATGCAGGATGACCAGGTCAAGATTCAAAAGTTCATCAAGGGCCTAAATTTACATTTGGGAGGGTAGTGCATATGTAATGTTCACAGGACCTTAGGCGAGGCCATTGAGAAGGCCTACATTGCAGAGGAGAATAGGGGAAGACTCATCTAGCTAGAGATATAGTGAGGAGCTATATTATGATGATGGAGGATAATTGATTGAGGGGATAACTCTTTTTCCTTGAGGTGGATACAATTTAGAACTATCTTCTATCAGCTACTACAATAGTAGCAGAACAAACCTGGACCATTGTTTAGACCCCCACAAAGATTTGATGCACAGAGGGGATGGAGTATGGGGCCTCGTTAGAGGACCCACCAAGAAATAGGAAATACTTAGAGCTCAGTCGGTTGGATCTCGTGCATAGTGACCAAATCAGTTGATGGTAGGATCATCGAGATCTACTCCACAGACTACTATTGCACCAATGGAGATGCTTAATTTTAGAGAGATCTTGGTATTTTTATGTTTATGGTGTACTTGGACATCATTGAAGAGAGTTTCCATAGAACCCTAACAAAAACGTTAAAGTACCATTTTAAAACCTACAGTTTGTGACATGACATTCAATGAATGATTTATGTAGTGATCGAGAACCGCCAGTGAGCACCACTAAGCCGGAGCACCAAGGCATATTGATATATACTTTAGGTACCATTGGTGGTATTTCTACCTCTATTTTATTTTATTCAGTGTTCTTATGATTCCTTTATTTTTCCATCATTAGTAGAGTGATGTACGATGGTGACAGCTTAGGCAAGGCCTTAGTTGGGATGTTGAGATAGCTTCGAAGCCTAGCTCATAGTGGACTTCTTAGTCAATGAATTTTTGTTGACCTAACAAACTTCACCACAACCATGGATATTTTCATCCTTCCCGTGGGTTCATATAAAGTCATTTTGACATGGATTGGTTATTTGCACAAAGATCTAGATTGGATTATTATAGCAAGGTAATGAATTATGCAATGATTTGGGGTTCAATAAGTTATAATTGGAGTTAAGAGACCCATCAATATTCACACTATTTCCATTATGTATCTCAAGTGGTATGTGTGGCATAGATGTTAGTTATATGCTATTATAATCATTCATAGGTCATAGTATGAGACTAGTGGACTATGGCACTTGATGACCATCATATTTTGAGGCAGTTTGCATATGTATTTCCAGGTGATTTACCTAGCCTAACACCCCCAAGTGAGATAGATTTTCATATATATTTGGCTCTGGAGTAGAGCCTATCTCACGCGTGCCATATAGAATGATTATGCATCAGATTTGTGAGATCACGTTCAGTTGAGCTCCTTCTTGAGAAGGGCCTAATCCATCCTAGTGTATCCGTTTGTGGTGCACTCGTTATTTTTGTGAAGAATAAGGAAAAATCTTTGCATTTATGTATTGAATATAGACATATGAATAAAGTAACAATCATGAATCATTACCCCTTCCACGTATCATATATTTGTTTGATTAGATGAAGGGGATACCGTGTTTTTCCAAGATAGAACTTAATTTAGGTTATCATTAGTTGAGTATTGTGGAGACTAATATTCAAAGGACAACCTTTCTCACGAGATATGACTACTATGAATTCACCGTTGTGCCATTCTATCGAAAATGCAACCTCTGTGTTCATGAGTTTGATTAATGGGGTATTCAGGACATTTTATATTGCTTCATACTCATATTCCTTGATGATACATTTATATACTCATGCACGCATGAGGAGCACGAGGAGATCCTTTGACAGGGTTTTGCGGTGTCTTCGTAAGCAAAAGTTTTATGGGAGCCTAGAGAAGAGTGTTTATTTCAGTTGGAGGTTTAGTATGTTGGCCACATTTATTTTGGGGAAGGTATCACCATCGATCCTTCTAAGATTATAGCTTTCATAGATTGGCTAGTACCTACTAGTGTCATTGAGGTACGTAACTTCATGGGATTAACAGGATATTACAGATATTTGTTAAGGATTTCTTATGTATTGTGCATCCCATCACTTCCCTACCGTAGAAAGTTAAAAGGTTTGTTCTTTAAGAAGGATGTGAGTAGGCCTTCAGGACTCTGAATGAATTCCTTACGACAAAACTATTATAGCATTGTGTCATATAGTCAAGGTATTTCCTTAAATGCACAAATTTTTCTTTGGTAGGGATTGGATGTTTGTTGATACAGGATGGTCGAGTAGTTTACTTTGAGATAGAAAAATCAAGGATTATGAGCTCAACTACCTTACTCATGATCTTGAGCTTACGGAAGTTGTGCATGTTTGTGTTCGATGGCACCATTTTCTATTAAGTAGGATTTTTATTCTTAGGACATATATCACTTGAGCCTTTGGCACCTCTTAAAAGAGCCTAATATCAACGTCCACCAACAACATTAGATGGAGTTATTATGTGAGAATGATGTGGATATAGAGTATATAAAGGGGAAGGATAATGTGGTTACTGATGCTTTGTTTTGTTAGAGGATTTTTGTTATTACCACCTCAATGGATACAAACTTGAGGAGTAGGATCATACAATAGCTTCTATCTTGTAGCTAGAGCAAAGATTGAGTCTCGAGACCCTTGAAGGGATGTTTGAGGGATTGACACTAGAGATAGATGGACTTATCGGACATAAAGGCTAGATTTATATACCTAGGGATTGATATTTGAGGCATGTCATTCTTATAGAGACACATTGTGCACCGTATTCATCTCATCCAGGGGGTGAAGAAAATTCACACAACTTTGAGACAACTATATCATTGAAGAGGAATTCTGAGAGATATATCTCTATTTGTGTCTCATTGTTTGGATTTCGTGAGGATGAAATATGAGCATCAACATCCCAATGGCCTTCATTTCCTACATGATATTCTAGAATGGAAGTGGGACACCATTTCCATGGATTTCATTGTAAGGATACTAATGTCAATATATCACCAAGACACCATCATGGTCACGATTGATAAATTGACAAAAGTGGCTCATTTTTCTCTGGTAAAGGCCACCTATATAGCTAGTGCAATAACATGAGTGTACTTATATGAGATATTCAAGATTCATTGGATTCAACGGAAGATCATTATTGACCACAATCCTTGTACATCTCACATTTTAGATTACTATGCAATTTGTAATTGAGAAGCACATCAATTTTATTACAACCTATCACCTTGAGATAGATGGTAAAATAGATTGGGTAAACCAAATTTTAGAATATATGCTTCAAATGTACATCATGGATCATCATTCATGATGAGAGTAGTATCTATATGTGGTGGATTTTACATACAACAACAACTTTCAGAGTTCCTTCAACATGGAACCATTCCAGTATTTGTATAGTAGAGAGTGCAAAACTTTTGAGTTGGCACGAGTTATAGGACAGGTCACTTTTGACCAGCTATATTATATGACAGGAGTAGTAGCTTATCTTGATTAGAAATAGGCTAGAGGAGGTAGATGCCAGGAAGAAACAATATGCATACATGAGGAGAGTTGACCCTAGTTTAGAGGTGGGCACGAACGTTTTACTTCATGTCGAAACTCATAAGATTCCCATCCATTATGGAAAAGGCTTTAAGCTATCACTAACATTCATGGGTCTATTTGAGATCTTAGAGCGATAGATTGATCCTATAGGTTACCGTCTAGCCTTACAGCGTAATTTTTCTCACATCGGTGATGTCTTCCATATTTAAATTCTTTGGAAATATTTTTTATATCCATCTCATGTATTTGATTGAACCACATTGTTGGTACATGAGCAAGGAAAATTTTGTGTGGATCTCATGTATCCTATATAGTTCGGACATCATTCTTTTGAGGGTATCCAATGGGATCATGTTATGACGAAATTATCTACATGGGAGGACTCCACTTTTCTGAGAACCCAACTCCCACACTTGTTATAGTGATTTCAAGGAGGAAGTCGAGTCTAAGGGGGGGATTTAATACACATGTCTCTTTGTGATTACTATAATATGTTTTTTATTACTATTGATTATAGATGTGGACATTAACATATTATGATTAGTCTATTTGATAGATGGTATGGATGTTTATACTTTTGACATGTTGTGATTTATATGATCGATTATATGCATGGATAGAAGTTTCGTATTGATGATGATCTAGAATTACTACTTTACATATCTTTGGCATACTAGATTTTTACATATCGATTTTGTTAGATGATCTAGCTAGTCTTGATCTCATTGTTGTTGATGAAATGATAGAATTGAAATATTTTTAAATTTTCAACAATTCATGAAATTACTTGATTTTAATGATGATGTAGTTGTATTATTTGATGTTGTGAATTGATAGATATACATGTGTTTTTTTTTGTTATTGATATTTTCATGAGGTAGAATACATATTGTTTTGATTTCTGCAAAAATTATACCACAACAAATAAAGGGGATGTGAGACCAAAAATGAAATAATTTTTGGTATTAGCAATAGGTCACCTTGGTAACTTATGTTTTTGTATGTTTTTGATGTTTTGTTAGGAGGTGTCCATTAGGGGTGGCCTCAAATGTGACCATGGATAAATGTGTTGTTTTCCCTTTTCACTTTAATTATTTTATGCATATGTAAATTATTATTACAATGTGTTTCACTTTATTATTGTTAGTAATGCGCTCTTATTTAGGTTGATTAATCATGTTAATAAAAGTAAATTGGAATATGACTAAGGGGAATTGAGTTTTGTAGATTTTCCTTGATTGTATTATATATTTGAAAAGGATTTTATTGGTTTTGGTGTTGTGTACTTAACCTTGCTTGTCAAACTCGGATTTTGTCTTAAGAGCCATTTTTGGAAGCTTGTGGGACAAGTTAAACTTATGCCACACCTCTTAAATTCACCTACTCACTATACCTATGGGATAAGGGGTAAAACTTAAGCCCCATTATGTGATTTGGAAGGTAAAAAGGTTAATGTATTACACCTTCTTATAGAGAATTTTAATTTTTTGTTTGGCGTATGGTTAATGGTTTGTGTATGGAAGGAGAACTTTTCATATTCTCACCCACCAATTTATGAGATTTGAGATTGGTATTTGTCCATTAGTTGTGGAGTGGAGGATAAGTCATGTGGCATCATACATGGAGCCACATCACTACTCTCTCCTCACTTTTTTATTTATGTATGTTGTTTTGAATTTTTTGGGTTACATGTTTTATTTTCACTCTTGCATTTTTGGAGGAGCTTTCTTTTGAGTTCTTGTTGGAAGATTGGGAGTTTGTTTGTGCTTGATTTGGACTTGGAAAATCTTGGAGCTTGTACTTGTGGATTGAATACTCTTGAACGGAAATAAATGAACTTCACCCTTGTATTTTACTATTTTATTTTTGTTGTGCAAATGGTTGTAAAATGAATGAATGTTGTATGTTTTGGTTTTGAGATAAAATGGCCTTAAAGTTATGTAGGAGAAATAAAATGGGGATTTATTGAGGGAGGGATAAGAGTTTGTGTTATACATTTGGAGGGAGTCTTGAGTTAGGTGTCCCATCTTGTGATAATAAAAAAATTTCTTATTTATCTTGATATGTTTATTGAGGGAGGGATAAGAGTTGAGGGAGACATAAGAGAAATTGAGGGAGGGATTTGGTTGTGGTTGTGTGAATGAAATTTTAGAGGCTTTTAAGGTGGAAACCTACACCCATTGGGAGGCATAAGTGATTCCCCATGTTTCTTCTCTCCCTTGGCTTGAATTTGAGCCTTTATGCTTGGAAAATTATATGTTGTTATTTTTGTATTGTTCTTGTTGTGTTGAATGTTTGTGTGAATGGTTGTTGTTGAAGCCTTGTAAATGTTTCCATGGTTGCTTGATACCCTTTATTGCTTCATTTTTGGGGCTCGGGGGCTAATGAGGAGGATGGATTCTCCTTCTCATTGGATTATAGGTTGGGTGGAGAGCATTGCATACTCCTCTTTACATTGTTGTTGTGTTTGGATATTGAAGAAATTAAGGAGCTCAAGTTATCATTTTGGAAAGTTTTGTGTTGAATAAGATCAAAGAAAGAGATAGTTATTTTTGTAAAATTTGGCCATGTTGTTTCCACTTAAGTGGAAGGATTGTATACTCTTGTATTTTAAAAGAGATTCTTGTAAATTTTATTATCAAGTTATGTATTTGAAGTGATTGAAGAAAAAACATTTGAATTTTTTATTTTACTAAAAATGTATGCCTTCAAATATGGAAATGTATCAAAGTTTGCTTCTACATAGTTTTTGTCAAATGGTTGTTGTAATGGAAATATATATTGAAGTAATACTTGTAGTCTTATGAAATTAATATCAATTGTATTGAGAAAAGAAAATAAATTGCACTTAGTAATTGGTTAAATTTAATTTCTCTTTTATAGCTTAAAAGGAATTTTGTTGCAAAGGAAATCTTGTAGTTGTTTCTTATACACTATTGTAATGTATTATCTATGAATTTAGGGCAATTTAGTCATGAAAGAAAGTAGTCCTTACACTTGTACAATATTGTATTACATTAGTGATTTTGTAACTTGGATTGGTCATATATATATATATATATGTTTATAAATGTCTCTTTTAACAAATTATCCTTTTACACAAAGGATGACATCGGTCGATCAACCGGCATCAATAGACCATAAACCTGTTTCGGTCTCTATGAAGTGCTCAGAGTCTTATAAAACCATATTTTCGGTTAGTTACTTGAATCCTATTAGTTAGGAAATGTAAAACAAAGATAATTATAGACTTGAACCTCTCTAGAAATGTATGCGATTGTATATATTTAAGAATATATACATTTATGTAAATTTTACAAAAGTTCTGATTTAACATGGTAACAAAAAAACCAACCCTACTAGATATAATCCAATAAATAAACTAAACTAGATAATGAATGGAGTTGAGGAAGTATCATCCCAAGTGTCAAGTTGATCCAAAGAAATTTCTCCACAATTTCACTTCTTGCTCCCATGGCTCTACTCCTCCAACCTCAGAATTAAAATGAACAAATGAATAACCTTAGGGTAAAAGAATTAATAAGAAGACATCATAAAGATATTTACAGTTCTTTTGAAAATACCTAGATCTAAGGTTGTATATCCATTTAATTTAAAGGTTGAGTATCAACCCTACACATTTCATGTTGTGGTTGTCATGGGATTGGGTCATTTTAATTAAAGTATGTGTATTAGGTGAATGAGCCCACTTAATGGTTAGGGTAAGTTAATATATTATCCTTAGATTATTAAGTATATAATTGACATTAGAATATTAAGAATAAATTAAATAATATGGTGAAATGGGTAACTTAGGTAATGATTTATAAGGGTTGAATTAAAGAGAATTCAAATATATGTCTAGAAAAGTATACTGAAGGAATTAGATTTAGTAAAATTAGGAAACATTATACCTTAATGATATTAAGTGAAAGTTTTAAATGAGGAAAACTATCGAGATTAAATTAGTCAACATTATAAATGGGAATAAATGAAAACCCTCTGAAGAATTTTTAAACCTAAAATGATATGGAAATAAATTAATAATATTAATTGGTAGTTTAGTTGCAATACATTTACAAATATGTAGAAATTACTAAATGAGAAATATTTAATCATAGTCATTAGTATTTTGTCACAACCCATTTAAATATATATATATATATATATATATATATATATATATATATTGTATTTTACCTAATTAATTAGTGAGGTTTGTATTGGGTTTTGTGTGTTGAAAATGTGGGCATTACATGTTAGAATGCTTTTCTAGTTAATTTGAACTTTTAAAAAACATATGACATAATATACTAGAAATTAATTATTAAGATGAGACAATTGTTGGATTTTGGTCCTTGAATTATTGCACATATTGAAATGTTGTTAAGAATTTCAAGGCTCACATACTTATTAATAAGTAAATATCTAAAAAAATTCATATGCAATACTCAATCATATAGGGGTGTACCTTATCTACATTTTTATAATTTCTTGTTACTTATGCATTGGGTTATCTATTGCCAATGTCAAAATTTAGAATTCATAGGTAATATTTTCATCCACCAAAACACTATTGTGATGAATTGGTACTTTGTTAATGAAAACCTACTTTTTGTGATAATTGTGAAAAAGAGCTAAATACTTCGTGATTGAAATTTGAAATCCATATATGTTTTGTGTGTGGATATTAATTAGTGCACAACAAAAATAAATTCTTGATATCTGAATCTATCCCCACACTGCAATAGATCCCATAAATGGAGACAAAAGAGTGAAATAGCAAGTTAAATCAAATGACAATGAAAATTCAACTAACCAAGAAAACAACTTATACTTGAAGTAACCAAAAATGATGGGTATGAAGTACTAAAATAGAAATCAAACATGAATTATGTGTTATCTCTCGAAGTGCAAGCTTGTTCAAAAACTCTCTACGGTGTTTCAAGTTTATAAATATCTTTGTTTTACATTTCCTAAGCAACAAGATTCAATAAACTAAAGGAAAAGATGGTTTTATAAGACTGTGAAAACTTCACATAAAATGATACCATTTTTTAGTCCTCCAACGCCGATTAATCAATCATCATTGATCACTTTGTGTAAAAATACGGTTTGTTACAAGATTGTACACTCTTTATACAGAGTGTACAATATTTTAACAAACTGTCTTTTTCACGGTGATCGATGATAGTCGACTAATCAGCGTTGAGGACTATAAACTAGAATCGGTCTCTATGAAGTTATTACAGTCCTATAAAACCATCTTTTCCTTTAGTTTCTTGAATCATATTGCTTAGGAAATGTAAAACAAAGATAGTTATAAACTTGAACCTCTATAGAAATGTATGCAATTGTATATATTCAAGAATATATACATTTGTGTACATTTTTACAAAAATTCCACATTTAACAGTAACTGGCACTATCAACCCTACTGGTGTTAGTAGAATAGTAGGAACCATGACCGGTTAAGCGGCTAGCACCAATCACGTGTGCACAGATCTTGCCTTCCAAATATGTGTTTTTGATCAAATTAGTAACTTAAATGTCTACTTTTGAAACATGAGGGTATATCTAACAACATAATAGCTATATATACACGTGTATACATATATACAAGCATGTATATATACTTATGAGTGTATAACCTCATAGATCTAATGAAATGGGATTCTTTGAAATAAGAAACCAAAAGAATGTAAATAACCAAATAGGAAAACTAGATTCATGGAGGAATCTATACAATAAACAAATAGGGAACCTTGTAATAGAAATGCATGAATAAAGTAAACTGGATAAATAATGGAGTGGAGGAAGTATCCTCCCATTGGATAACTTGATCCAAATAAATTTCTCTAGGGTTATACTTCTTTCTCCCATGGTTCTACTCCTCCAACCCGCAAATTAAAATGAACAATTGAATGAGTTTAGGGTAAAAGAAAGAATAAGAATACCTCATAAGGACATTTGGGGTTCTTTTGAAAATACCTAGATCTAAGAGTGTATATCCCTTTAATATAAAGGTTGAGGATTAACCCTACACATTTCATGTTGTGGATTTTTATGGGATTGGAAGATTTTAATTAAAGTATGGGTATTATGTGAATGGGGCCAAATAATGGATTAGGGTAAGTTGAGACATTAGCCTTTGATTATTAAGTATATAAATGACATTATACTATTAAAAATAAATTAAATAATATGGTTTAAGGGGTAGATTAGGTAATGATTTATAAGGGTTAAATTAATGAGAATTCAAATATGTTTTGAAAACTATATGAAGGAAGTATATTTAATCAACTTAGGAAATATTAGAGCTTAATGATATTAAGTGGAATTTTTAAACAAGGAAAATTATCAAGACTAAATTCGTCAACATTTTAAATGGAAATTAATAGAAACCCTAAGGAGTTTTAAACCAGAAATAATATGGGAATAAATAAATAATATTAATTTTAATTAGTTGTAATAAATTAAATATATGTAGAAATTACTAAACAATAAATATTTAATCCTAGTTGGTTGTATTTTGTTGCAACTCATTTAAAAAAACATATTTTTCATATTTTTCCTAATTAAGTATTGAGTTTTGTCTTAGGTTTTACGCATAGAAAATATGGGCATTATAATTGGTATCGAGATCCATCGGTTCAACACTTAGACCCTTGGGCACACATGGAGACACAAATAGTAAACTTAGCGTAACTCAAACTTAGAACACACAACATTGTTGATAACTTAAAATGTAAAAACTTAAAAACTGAAAGAAACCTAGATGATGATGAACTAAATCTTGCCTTGATCTCTATAGGAGGTGTGAACTAGATGAAGGGAACTTGCATATGGATTTATATCTACCACCTCCCAGATGAAAGTTACTATTATACTACCAAAAATTTTACAACCTTACAAGAGGTCAATGTAGCTATACGAGGTGGAGAAGTGGGGGACAACTTAGATAGAATGATATGGAGCCATCACATGTGGCTCAACACCATTCATGGCACAATGAGGAACATATAGAATATATCTACCATGTGGAGTCAGCGAGACAAGATTAATCACCAAGAGGGCATGGAGATAGGGTTGAGGGACATAGAGAGAGAGAGATCTTGAGCCCTTGACAAAGACATTTCCATGATGAGAGACCTAGATGAAGGCATACGATATCAAAATATCATATCAGAGAGATTATGAAGCTTCATCCATTCAAATTTTCTAAAGATACAGGTGGAATTTTGGTTGAGGCTTGGTTGGTTAGTTTGAGTGAATTCTTCAAGTTATTCCCATGTACTAGAAACATGAAATATTGAGTTTCATTCATCTTCTTAGAGATGAAGCAATATTTTGGTGGTGGAATGAGGACTAGAAGCTCCATGTAGATTTAGAGACTATTAGTTGGGAGTTATTTGAGGAGTTATTTAAGATTTGATACTTGTGTAGACAAGTTATTTAGCAAAGAATTGATGAGTTTTGAAAGTTGTGATAGGCATCGATGACAGTGGCTGAGTACAAGAGTCATTTTTAAACTTGATTCTATATGTCAATTACATGCAAGATGAGCATGTCATGATTCACATGTTTATCAGGGAATTTAATCTGGATTTGAGAGGTAAAATGCGTATGTATTGTTTATAAACCTTAGCTAAGGTCTGTGTTATCTCTCAAAAGTGCACCTGTAGAGAGATTGGTTGCACAGGTTCTCTAAGCTTGCAAAATTTGATCTCTCTCTTTAGTAGATATAATGGAAACACGTCAAGTCTGTGGGTATAACTATTTTGAGGTGAGTCTCCGATATCAAGGCTAGTTCCTTATTGGTGTATCCTAAACTTATTTTTAGGAGTTTGAGAGTAAAATATGATTGGAAAATAATTAAAACTTAAGGTGATACACCAAATTTTTATGAGGGCTTTGACTGAGTATATGCATAAATGATATGGGAATAAATTTTTATGCACGAGCCAATAGTTTTCCACAGAATATCTAAGCAAAAACACTTGATTATAATGAGGAGAATCACAAAATTACTAATAAGTTAAAATGGACATTAAAATTAAGCGAAAGGACTAAATTTGCATCGGGTAAGGTGATTGATAAGGGAATTTGCATTCACAAGACTAATAGAAACATACACAAGAGTAAAAATTAACTTGGAAAGGTAGAAAAATACTTCACACTCAAAGGGAAAACTAGAAAATTTGCTTTAGTACTCATATATCCAAAAAGTCCTCCAGAAGTTCTCCTTGTGCTTTGCAAAGGCACATAATATATAGCAAAAATAAAATTCACCCTCTTCCTAAAAATAGCCTAAGGCTTGTACTCACCCATGCATTCTATTTTTATCCTTTATTTAATAATAGATAAAGGAATAAAAATAGAGCATGCAATTACAAATAGGCATTATTAGCCTTAATTACAATACAATCAAACTAAAGTTGATTGTTCTATTTTTAAGAAGAGAAGGATGAATAACTTGCTAAAAATAAGATTGCTTACTAGGAAATTTTCTCTCCATGAACATGCAACTCTGTCTTCTTCTCTATTCTATCCTGTTGTGAAGGCATGCAAAATACTCCTATGTATTGAGAAAAATAAATTACATTAATTTCAATACTTTGCAAAATAATTCATTCAAATATCCATTCTGATTGGGACCACCTTTGTCTCTCGATGTTGACATTTGTTTTGTCTTCTATTGATCACATGGATAATACTTGCAACTCCACTTCAACCTCCTTGTGGGGACCACCTCCAACATACTTTGTTTGGCCACCTTTGTGGACTTAGCACATTTACCATAGTTTAGATACATATGGGGGCACTTTATGAAAGTCACCACACCATCCTCGGCCATGTTTGATTATTTTCATAGGCCACACTATATAGTCTCACCACCTTTTGATTATACATGACCATGTAATACTTGTCGGCTTGCATGTTTGAATAGTATATGGTTAAAATATTTCACCTTTTTAGTGATCATTGTGGAATAATTTGGTTGGCTTTTGTATTATTTGGAGCATACACTATAGTGGGACTTTGGTCATTGCAATGATTTTTTATTTAATGGAAATGTGGGCGCCCTTCGTATCTTTGAGTCAACCCTTGCTATTTATCGATGGCATTTTAACTTAATCAAACTAGGGTTTCCTATTTACTTGCCACGTACATGCATTTTTAAAATCTAGTCTGGTTTGGTCTTTTATCGACACCGTCAATCTCTGTCCCTTCTAGATCTGCACTATTGATCTTTGGCTCCTTGGGTGGACTTTCGGGCCTTTGTGACTTTTAAGTCCTTTGCGACTTGCGGGCCTGCGGGTGATTATTGGAAATTTTAACCTTTTTAAAATATTTCAAATTTTAAAATACCCCGACCTCCGCTTTTTTGTGGTGATGACACGTATCCTCTACGGGCTCGGGTGAAATTTTAATGATTCAAAAATTTGAAAATTGAATAAGTTGTTCAACAACTACCATTTCTCTTATACTACTATACATGATTATGATGATCCATTTGTGAGCATTGATATTTGTACTTCTCAATTTTTGGTTATTGATCTCCAACTCATGATTAGGCTTTCTGATTTGTAATTAATTCGGTCGGTGAAAACTTAACCATGGTGGTTGTATTGAAATTAGAGATCGATCTGGAGACGTTGATTTGTGTCCTTGTCGATTTGTGGCCACTAATTCATGACCCTCAATTAGGGTTTCGACCTAGAGTTTAATATAGTAAATGACATCTAACCATGGTGATTAGCATTGAACTCTGTATCAACCCTTAACCCTTGATCCTTACATGGCTTGATCTTCAGACGTCGATTATTTGACTATGGTTACATTTCATAAATTCACTTCTTGGGTTTGCATGGTAAAGGGAAAATTGATGATTAATGATCACTTCATTTAGATTTTCACTCTATGGGTGAAGCCTTGGGAAAAAAAAATTTCAACGCAATTATTCTAAGCATTCAATCTTGGTCTCTTCAGAAAATGGTTCTTGTCATTTTTTGCTTCTTCTAAGCTCTTTGCATAGCCATATATATGATCATTTCAGGGTTCATTTAATTCTTTGAGCTCTATAGATTCATGAACAGAAGTATTCGATCTCTCTGTCATTTTCATTTTCTTGAAGCTTGGCTTTTAACATAGAGGAGGTCTCTATTTCTTTCCATTTTTCTCTTGGCTGCCATTTTGGAGTCTGTGAGCTCGGTTTATTTTTCTTGAGTAAGATTTGAGATTCGATTTATAGTTCTCTGGCTTTTTACGAAGCTATATGGGGTTTCTCTGTAACGTTGTCTCCTTTCTCTCGAGCTCTATAGATTTGGTTTTTGAAACCTTGGTTGGAATTCAAGGCAGAGTTGCATGTTTCATGTCTTTGTTCTATCAGAGATTTCTGAGAAATATGGTTGTGAGTGTTTTCCACCATAAGTGGTTATAGGTGAGCTAATTTTCTCTTGTACGCATACACTTTGTTTTCTTTTCTTCTTTAAATATATCACTGAAACTCTTGGAAATATTTGTGGGTTCTGTGATTTATTTCTCCTGCTTGACTCCTAAGTTTGAAACTTCTCATGGGCATATGGATTTCTTGCTTCATCATTCTATTGCTCAAAATTTTTGACTTGCTTGATTATAAAATGGTGAGTTCTTGTTTGTTACTTTGATTTTGACATTTGCCAAATGAAAATCTGTGCCTGAACTTCTGTATTTAGGTTTGTATTTTGTTTGTAATATTCTTCAGAAAATCTAAATCATCTTTCATTTTATTGTTCTGAAAAATACTTCCTCTCTTGATAGATATAGACCTGTGTAAAAATGACACTTATGATGCCCATGTAGATTTGTCTTTGTATAATAATCTTCATATATCAATTTCATGCATGATGCTTTTAGGTTTTAGTAGACTTCCATGTATTTGTAATAGGGTTTGGCCTGGATGATACTTTGTGGCTCTCTGAAAATGTTTCTTAAGTGATTCAATTGTTCTGCAACCACATAGACCCTGTGTTTTCTAAATGTAGATTTTCCCTTTATTTTGCTGAGCTTATTTCAACATTGAAATTGGGCATGATTGTTGTTGTTTGTCATTTGCTTAATCCTGAATAGAACTGGATATACATGCCACTGAAGATCTGTCCCTCCATTTTTGACTATTATATCCACTATAGGATACAATTTAATCTTGAATAACAGCCCTCCCTTCCATTTGAAAACTATAATGATTTCATTCCTTGACTGTATTCTTGAGACTTCAAAATCTGTTCTTTGTTGAGTCACTTGAATGACTGACTATGAGAATATGTCATAATGATTGTAGTTTTCTTAAACATGCAGCACTCTACAATACTCTGTGTAATTTTGACTGAAATTGAATGAGAGTATGTGCTTGGTCTTTGTGTAAAATTAGTCAGCTTGAAAAGAACCATTACTGTGCATAGATTTCTCTCTAGGATTCAAATTGGTAATGAAGTACTTGCATTCAGGTAACTATAAAAGTATCCATTGATTTGCAGTTTTAGCTTGATCTTGCAATCTTATGTCAAAACAACGAGGCTCCATAGTTGTCATTGGTGGAATTTTGATCTGCTTCTAGTTCTTTTCCATCCTCATGAGAAATATGTACTTTCAGAAACTACTGCAACTCTTATTGTTCTTGATCTTGTACTATGAGATATTCTTTTCTGTATCTTGTATGTGCTTTCTAGAAATTACAAGTAGTTCATCTATTTTAATACTATTTTAGGCATAAGATTTGATTCAGATGCTTGTTAAGATCTCTGTTACTTTGTTTCTTTCACATAGATGTTTTATTTCCTTTAAGTAACATTTCTGGCATGTTGGAAAATCTAAAATGTTGATTTTTCATGGCGAAGCCCTACAATTTTTTTCCAGAATCTTGTCTTCATTCCTTTTCAACTGTAACCTTCTCTTTTTAGCCAAACATCAGCTTTCAAATTTTGCTTCTTCCCTTTTAGCTGCAACCTAAAAAGTGTTCTTCTATTTGCCAGTTTCTCTTCTACACTGTAACTTCTTCCATTTCAGAACAATTACTGAAACTTTGAGTTACATTCTTCCTTTTCTTGCATGCACTTATGACTTGTCTATTTTTCATTGGCCACAATCTATACCTGCATACTTTAAGAAAATAGTTAGAAATAATTAGGATTTTTTGGCCTCTCTTATGTCCATGTTTCTTATTCTCTTTCTATTTCTACTTTCTCGAGTGAGCTATACAATATGATCTTTGAGAATCTATATCTTCTATTGCTTAGAGATCCATATGCATGAATTAGAAAAATGTAGGAATATGGATTATCCTTGAGCTCCTTATTGATGATTTCCTTATTTTTTATTTTCGTGTTCCATGCCTTGAGGATGCGGAAACAAAGATGAAACAAGTTGGAAAGAAAATGATCTACACAACAAGGAATATACAAAGGAAATGATGGCTTCACTCATACTCATTTGTTTCTAATTCATGCATGTGTATCTCTTATTTCAAGAGGTGTAATTTTCTTTCTAGTTACATCCCACGGCTTGTGTGGAAACATTTGACTCTCCTTATAAATAAAAATTGAATTTTTAAATGAGTTACATATTTCTTTCGCATTCTATCTTCTCTCGTATGGATTGTATAATGAACTAAACAACTCAAGAACATAATTGAATGTCTTAAACATGAAGGAAAGAATTTTGATGAGAAACTTGTAACATTCAAGTAATAAACTTTGATTTTTGTAATCTGCATTTATTTTGTTGTCCCAAAACTCATCACTTCATCTATGTAAATTCGATGTCTTCATCAAGACAACATGACTTTCCTTCAAGGGCCCTTGTGTTCTTTTGCTAAAGGTATCATGAAATTGCAGGACTATGTGGTCTATTACATTTTGTAAAAATACACATAACTACATATTTCACTTAATCATTAATTAATTCAGCAAAGAACTAATAACATCAGAACTTCCTTAGCTTAGGTATACTTCACCCACTACTTTTCATCGTAACGAACGAAGTTTCGAAGTTGCCCATTTTTGCACAAGTGCAAAAATTGTCATTATTTCGGTGATCTTGCAGGGAAATCTTCCTGCTAGCTTAAGGACTAGTGCCTTGCTCTTGTCCATTGGGCATGGAGTCTAAACATGTAACCAAAATTTTCCTTTTGAAAGGTCCAACCCTTCGAAAACAAACTAAAATCGAAAAGGATCTAGTAAACTAGATCACGTGCACAAATGCACTTATTTAATTGAAAAACATTGCAATGTGCATGAACTACACTTATTGAATATAAATCCTACTCTAAAAATCACTATAAGATATTCAATAACAAAGTGTTTGAGAAACATACCATTCATAGGAATGGGAAGTTCCTCTCCATTCCACTTCGAAAGATGAAAATCATTGTGTTCCTCGCAAGTTGAAATCACTTAAGGACCACTCCAGAGTGTATCAAAATTTCAGTGTCTTCCTGGATTTGCAAGATCAACATCCCATTTTAACACAATATCTCCTTCATTCAAAATTATGAACTTAGATTTCTTATCAAAAGTCTTTTCATCTCGCTTTTGATTCTTTTCCATATTTAAATGAGCTCAATCTTTTAGCTATTGTAATTTGATTAACTCTACATAATGAACCTGTAATGGTTCATTCTCAAGCAACTCCATTTGATGTAGCAAATCTAAAGTAGGTAACTCAACTAAAATAGGCATTCTTGCTTCTTTTCTATACACAAGTTTGTATGGTGAATTGCCAACTAATCTTTTAGGAGTTACTCTGTCATCACAAAGTGTTGAATTCAACATCGATGCCAAGCTCTTTTATTATCTTTGATTGTTCTTCTAATGATCCTTAACATATTTTTGTTAGTATTTTAAGCTAAGACATTACCTTGTGGGTAATAATTATATGAAGAACTTAGATATATTCCATGGTTGATAGTCCAATCATTATATTTGCACCAAGAAATGCTAGAGCATTATTTGATATAATAGTTCTTTGGAACACCAAATCTATAGACTATTCCTTCGTAAAAGGATAGTATCAAAGTTTCATTAGCATCCTTCAAGGCTATTGATTTGGTCCATCTTGTGAAGTAATCTGTAGCAGTTAAGATACACTTGTGCCCTTATGATGAGGGTGGGTTTATCATGCCAATAAATTCAAGACCCCACTGCATAAAAGGTTGATCAACAGAAATAGGTTGTAGAGGTAGTGAAGCTAAACATTCTTTTACAACAAAGAAAGAACACTTTTTACACTTCCTTATCCAATCAAAATAGTCCTTGAATATGCTAGGCCAATAGTAACAAGCTTTCATAATTTTTAAGGCTATGGTACTTGCTAAGAAATGACCACCTGTAGGTCCTTTGTGTAATTTTGACAATATTTTCTAGATTTTATTATAGTCAACACACCGCAACAAGATTCCATTTATATTTCTTTTGAATAACACATTATCAATGAAGATATAAGGTACAACTTGTAATCTAAATACCTTCATTTATTCTTGTTCATACCTTTTGGATAAGTGTCATGTCAGTAGATAATAACCAAATCAGTCATCCATCTTGATTCTGAATCTCATGAATGAGCTCAAACTATTGATTTCCTATTTGAACCATGATTTCTAATTGCTAATACATAATTTCAGTAGGTTGTTTTGAATCATCTAGTTTTGTAACTTGTTGCTTTTCCATATCAAGCAATTAAATTCTCACATAACCCTTTCCCTCGAACTATTTTAGCAACCCAAATATCAACATCATTTTCCATGACCTTTGTTATCCAAATTTTGCTCTTTTCTCATTCAACTCCTTATTTAGTAAGAATGATTTGACACTTGGGTGAGAAACAAGAACATGGATTTTATTGTTCGAAAGCATATACTTGAAATTATTTAGACCTTTGACTACTAAAAGTACCTATTTTTTAAGGAATGTGTGCCTTGTTTCATAATCATGCAAGCTTTGTCCAAGAAAGCAATAGGCTACTCAATATTTTCATCATTGACTGAGTTAATATAGTTGAGATTGTTTCAGCTCCTACATGTGCATACATTGTAAAATATTTATCAATATTTGGATTTGCAAGAGTACGAGCCTGAGATATAGATGCTTTGATTACTTCCAAACCTTCTCTCACTTCGCTAGTCTAGGAGAACATTTTCTCTTTCTTTAGTATAGTCATGTGAGTAGTTTAACTAATGCTACAAAATCTGGAATAAATCTTCTAAAAAGTTGATTTTTCAAAGAAAACTATGTAATGCCTTCTTATGATGGGGCACCTGATTGCTGTGATATCACTTCGATCTTGAAAGGATCAATTGCTAAACCTTTCCTAGAAATAATATGGCCAAGTAGCTTCCCTTGATGTACTAAAAATATAGACTTTAGTGGATTCAAAGAAAAATATTGATCTAAGTCTGAGTAATTAGCCACTACATTTGAAGAGTGAGGCTCAATGTGAAATCTAGCCAATGGCTCTTAATTGATTGTAACTTTGGTACAATAACGAGTAGTGAAAAATAAGAAGGACCAATCAAGAGATATAACCTTCTATTTTTTCCGTGAAATCTCCTCGGATAAGCATAAGGCAAAATATGGAGGTAAATCCACAACAAGAACATCTTGCGAGAATAGAAACATTTGGGCAAACATGTAATGTCACTTCTAGATTTTTGATTATATCAACTGTATTAGTTGCAGCTCCATCAAGCTGTAAGATGCTCCTTTCTATAGGTTCATACCAGAAACCCAATTTTTCTATAATAACTTTTGGCATAGTTGTGTTACTTGCACCACTGTCCACCATCCAATTATAAACTAAATGTTCTCCAATGATTAGTGATAAATAAAATGGTGGTGGTTTCTTGATGTCATGAGCATTCAAAACTTTTTGAACCATCCACTTAACTTCTTTAATGTGGTCTTGTTCAAACATTCCAAGGACCATGTCCGACTTATGAACTTCCTTTTCTTTATTTTTAAAGCAATCTACAACTTAGCTAGTTCATGAGAAAGTAAATCTTGCTGTCCAGAATAATACTTAGAGCATCCACATTGAGATGCTAACATTATGATTTTTCATTACATAAACAATGTTAAAATAAGAAACAATTTTAGAGATAGATTCAACTATCTTAGAGTAATCCTTAGCAAAAATTGATTTTGCTTCATTTTCCTTAGATATCTGAGGTATAAACAGTCTTCTTGGATCAGGTTGTAGTTATTTTTTATGGCCTTTATCAACTCAAAGACTTTTTTAGGAACAACAGGGTTGTTGATCTATTTTGGAACTATAGATGTTGTTTTATCGGTGATAGTAGGAAAGATAGGCCTATTTTATTGTTTTTGACCTTCAACAACTTTCCCTTAAGCCCTAGTAGTGACTATGAATGGAATCCTCCCCATTAAAATTGACTAAATTTTGTTTAGGTGCTTTCTGAGCATGAGTTCCTTACTGCCCACCCTCCATTTGAGGCATAAACAATGTTTCGATTGAGGTTGTGTAATAATATTCAGATTTAGAAAAGCATTTGGGCAAGTTTTAGCTGAATAAGGTTGATTTCAAGGTTGAAACCACTCTTATATAGCCATATTAATCGGGACTAAAGTGTTAGATGAGCTAAGAGCCTTTGGGTCAAAATTCCTTTAATGGTAAGGCTGCCTATAATTCTGATTCCATTAATAGGGTTGCTTGTTTTGCTTGATTCTATTGATTTTGATGGTAAGGATCCCGATAGGGTTTTCTAGGTAATGCAATTTTGTTCTCAATGGAAGTCAATTTATTTCCCATAGTTTGCAAAGCTTTAAATACATCATCCGATAGAGATACAATAGTAGGTTCTATGATTGTAATAGGATGAGGAATAGGTGATAAATCTACCAAAAATGGCATCAAGGCCTTCGTGCTAATTTTATAGCTTGAATAAGACTATTTTCAGCTTGGATAATGATATCATAGGCTACTGGGAGTGTCTCTCCCCCCATTGATTGAATCATAGTTCAGATATCACTGTTTAATGCTTTAAGATAATAAAGGAAAGCATGATCAACTTGAGGCTTGACACTTGCTAGAATTCTTTCCCAAGTTTTGGAAAAATGGATATTGAAACTGGACATAAATTCATTAGGAGATCTTTTAATAGTATACAATTGTTCAATGAGAGATAAATGATCTGAATTATCCTAGAACTATTTCAGCAATTTTTCACCCAAGTTATGCCAAGTTCTTATGCTTCTAATTTTTAGGTTTTTATACCATTGCAAGGCATACCCTTTAAAAGATGCAACTAAAAGTGTTAAATCTATGTCTTCATGAGTGATATTATGGACTACACATAGGGATGCAACATCTTTGATATGTTCAACAGTGTAACCTCATTTTCACCTCTGAATGATGGAAAAATTTCATGGCAGCATTAGAATGTCATGGTAAATTGGGATTATTAATGGAATGCCATTAGGTTACAAAATTCTTTGGTGGTTGAATAGCATTTTGAAAAAATGGGATGTTAATACAGAAATTGATACGTGGTGAAGGAATATTAGGATCAGGGTTATCAAAACTAGGTCTATTATAATGTAAAGTATTACCAACTCTTCTCCTTCTAGCAGAATTCAAAGGTAAAGAAACAAATTCAAAAGTAATTCCTCTTACCAATGATCTTGTAGTCACTTTAGGCATGAAACATGCTATAATATTAGTGTGATATCATCTTTACGAGTAGCCAAAAATCTTAAAATCTTTAGAATAAATTGCTACTGACTTTCTCCCCAAAGTGACTTTGTAATCGCTTATAAATTTGATGAGATCTCTTGTAGAATTTGTAACTTACATACATATCTCGATTCATCATCCCACCAGAATCCCAAAAAAATGTTATCTCTTGAAAGTGCACCTGTAGAGATTGGTGGAGGTTTTCTAAGCTTGAAAAATTCTATCTCACTCTTTCATGTGATACAATGTTGATTTTTCATGGTGAAGCCACGACAAAATTTTTCCAGAATCTTGTCTTCATTCCTTTTCAACTCAGTAACCTTCTCTTTTTATCCAAACATCATCTTTCAAATTCTACTTCTTTCCTTTTAGCTGCAACTAAACTGAAAGTGTTCTTTTATTTTCCATTTCTCTTCAACACTCAGTAACTTCTTCCATTTTAGAATAGTTACTGAAACTTTGAGTTACATTCTTCCTTTTCTTGCATGCACTTATGACTTGTTTATTTTCATTGGCTCATGACACCTCGTACTGCATACTTTAAAAAAATTTAGAAATAATTAGGCTTTTTTGGCCTCTCTTGTGTCCATGTTCCTTATTCTCTTTCTATTTCTGCTTTCTGAGTGAGCTATGCAATCTGATCTTTGAGAAAGCTATATCTCCTATTGCTTAGAGATCCATATGCATGAATTAGAACAATGTAGGAATATGGATTAACCCTGAGCTCTTTATTGATGATTTCCTTATTTTTGCTTTTCAGGTACCATGCCTTGAGGATGCAGAGACAAAGATGAAACAAGCTGGAAAGAAGATGATCTGCACAACAAGGAATATACAAAGGTAATGATGGGTTCACTGATACTCCTTTTCTTTCTATTTCATACATGTGTATCTCTTATTTTAGTAGGTCTAATTTTCTTTCTAGTTACATCCCATGGCTTGTGTGGGAAACATTTAACTCTCCTTGTGAATAAAACATTGAATTTTTTAAATGAGTTGTATATTTCTTTCTCGCATTCTAGCTTCTCTCGTATGGATTGTATAATGAAAAAAGAAACTCAGGTAACATAATTGAATGTCTTAAACATGAAGGAAAGGATTTTGATGAGAAAATTATAACATTCATTATGAACTTTGATTTTTGTATCCTAGACTTATGTTTGTTATCCCAAAACTCAACACTTCACCTACTCTGAATTCAGTGTCTTCATCAAGACAACACAGCTATCCTTCGGGGCTCTTGTGTTATTTTCTTGAAGGTATCATGAAATTGTAGACTATGTGATCTATTACATTTTGTAACAGTACACATAGCTTTAGATTTCACTTAATCATTAATTAATTCAATAGTAACTAATAACATCATAACTTCCTTAGCTTAAGTATACTTCACCCAAAAAAATTTCATCGTAACGAAAAAGTTTCAAGTTGCCCATTTTTGGACAAGTGTAAAAATTGTCAATAGGCCATTGAGAAGGCCTATATTACAGAGGAGAACAGTGGGAAGACTCATTAGGCTAGAGATACATTAAGGAGCCATATTTAAGCAGATCAAGGGGGACAACTCCTCCTCATGGTGGAAATAATTCAACATGATCTTCTTTCAAAATACCATAGTAGCGCAGCTGACAGACCCATCCACCTTTTACACTCCTAAAGAGATTTAATGAAAATATGGGATGAAGTATGGGGCCTCCTCCTAAGGAACCACCGAGAAAATATGTAACAACCAAAGATCACTCAGCTAAATCTTATTAGTAGTGACCACAATAACTTGTAGAAGGATCTTTAGGATTTACTCCACAAACCACTACAGCACCAAGCGGAGACACTTATTTTTGGAGAGAGCTTGCTAATTTTTATGTTTGTAGTGTACTTGGACATCATTGAAGAGATTTTTCATAGAACCCTAATAATAAGGGTAAGGGACATATTTTCAATCCTACAATTGGTGACATATGCACATAGTGACTTCATTTATGCAGCATGAAAGAACATCTTGGCCAAGCACTAGGGCAAATTGATAGAGACTTGAGGTAGCATTGGTGGTATTTCTAAATCTATCTTCTTTGATTCAGTTATTCTTATTCCTTTATTTCTCCATCATTAGGAGAGTGATGTAGGTTAGTGGTAGTTATAAAGGGCCTTAATTAAGATGTTGAGATGGCTTCCTGAGCCAAGCTCACAAAGTGGAATCCTTAGTCAATGAGTGTGTAGTTGACCTAAGACCCTTCACAATGACCTTCGATCTTTGCATCCTTCCCTTGGGTTCATATGTAGTCATTTTGGACATGGATTGGTTATTTTCATAAAGAGATAGAGTGGATTATTACAAAATGTAATGACTTGTGCTAATTATCTAGGGTTTGGTTCGGTGATAATTGGAGTTAAGAGACCCATCTCTATTTTCACTATTTCCATTATGCATCTCAAGCGGTGTGTGTGGCGTGGATGTCATTCATATGCTATTATAATTAGCGATAGGTCGACGATTAGAGCAAAGGACCTTCACTGATAATCAACATATTTTGAGACAATTTACAAATGTCATTCAAGTTGAGTTACCTTTCCTCGCTCCATCATGTGAGATAGATTTTCACATAGATTTGGTTCCAAGAGTAGATCCTATCTCACACGCTCCGTATATGATGCCTACATCCGAGATTTGTGACCTCAACTTACGGTTATAGGGCCTTCTTTAGAAAGTCCTAATCCATCCTAATGTATCCATTGTTTGTGCCTTTGGTGATATTTTTGAAGAAGAATGAAGGAACTTTGTGTTTGTGTATTGACTACGAGAAAACTGAACAAAGTAATGATTAAGAATCATTACCCCCTCCCACGCATCGATGATTTTTTTGATCAGATTAAGGGGGATATCATGATTTCCAAGATATAGACATTAATTGAGGTTATCATCACCTACGTATTGTGGATACTAATATTCATAGGTTAACATTTCGCACGAGATATGGAAACTAAGAGTTCACAATTGTGTCATTCGGTTTGATGAATACCCTCGTATTTTCATTCGAAATTTTTATATTGCTTCATTCTCATTTTCCTTGAAAAAATATTTATATACTCACGAATGTGCGAGGAGCACCTTTGATAGGTTTTGTACCGTGTTCACAGAAACAATTTTATGGGAGCCTCGAGAAGTTTTTTTCTTTTATTTGAGCTTCATATCTTGGCCACATTTATTTTGGGGAAAGGTATCATAAAGTAGATACTTCCAAGATTAGAGATTTCATAGCTTTTCCAATACGTACCAATTTCATGGAGGTATGCAACTTAATGGGATTAGAAGGGTATTACAGAATATTTGTGAAGGATTTCTTACTTATTTCACATCCCATCACTTCCCTACGTAGAAAGTGAAAAGTTTGTTTTTCGATGGATGTGAGAAGGCCTTCAAGACTCTGAATGAATTCCTTATGACAACACCTATTATGGTAGTGCCGATCCTCGAGGCATTCCTTTGTATGTAAAAATTATTCTTTGGCTAGAGTAGGATTTCCATTTCAATAAATGCAGTTCATGCACATTGAAATATTTTTCAATTCAATAAAGTGAATACATGCACTTAATCAATTTCTCTAGATCTTTCCAAATTTAGTTTGTTTTTTGGAAAGGAAGGTTTTGGTTATATGCTTTGAATCCATGCCCAATGGACAAGAGCAAGGCAATCGAACTTCAAGATATCAAAAATTTCCTGTAAGATTGCTAGAAATGTTGACAATTTTTGCACTCATTCAAAAATGGGCAACTCAAAACTTTGTTATGATGAAAGCATTGATGAAATGGACCTAACTAGAGGGAAGCATTATAGTTTTATTATGTTTTCAATTGTAGTAATTGATTAATTACATGTAATCTGTAGCTATGTGTGTTGTTACAAAATGTAACACCTCACATAGATTGCCATTCCATGTTCATCTTCAACAAGGAAACAAAAAATCCCTAAAGGACTAATGCATTGCCTTGATGAAGGCGGGAATCACAGTTTAGGTGAAATGTTAAATTTGGGAACAACAAATAGAGTTGTAGTTTACAAGAAAGAGAGTTCATTATTAAAGTTATAGGTACTTCAAAACTCATTATTTCTGCATGTTAAATACATTTAATTATGTGATTGAGTTGTTTATTTCATTATACAATCAATATCCATCATAAAAATGAATGTAGAAAGAAGTATACAACTCAGTTACAAAAATTAATGTTATTTATTCATGAAGAAATACAATGTTTCCCACACAAGTTATGGGATGTAACTCATAACTACTAAGAAAGAAGTACATATGCATGAATTTGAAAGTAAAAGACTACGAATAAACACATCATTTCCTTGGGATTTCTTCTAATCCACTTGTCTTTAGTTCCAGTTCATCTTTCATCCATGTTCCAAGAAACCACAGGTTTACCTAAATAGTGAAAGAAAAGGCATCAATATTGATCTTAGGGTTTGATAGTACTCATGTACTATATAACTACATACAGGTGGATTTCTAAATATCAACAACATAAGGTACATCAGAAACAAATATACAATTGATAAATTAGTATTCTATAGTAGTACATATGATTCCCAAAATAGTTTCGAAAAGAAAGAGAAAATAAAAACTATGGAACATAAGAGAGGCTAAAAAGCCTAATTATTTCTAACTATTTTCTTAAGTGTGTAGGTACAGGTTGCAACAAAGGAGAAAATAAAATCATGTCTTACAGTCCTCACTATTAGATAAATATTGCATAAAAACAGAGTTCAATGAATTCCATCCTATGGTACATCAAATTGGAATAACTCACAAGTACATAATTGTATGAAAGAAGAATGTAACTTAGAGTTCAGTAGATATTCTAGAAATAAAATGAGTTGTAGTTCAGATCAAAAGAGAAACTTGCATGATTACTTCCATTCAAAGAAGAAAGAATTCATTTCAAACATTCAAAGATAACAATACATGTTTCAAATTTTCAAAGAAGTGAAGCAGAAGAATCAGAATATAAAGGCTGAGATAGGAAATATAAAGAGTGTAGGTTTTAATCAACTCCAAAACAACTATGATCAAAAATAGTTTCCCAAAAAGAGAATGATAAAGCAACATTCAGGAAAGCTCCAACATATTAGTGGTTGACTTATACAAGGAAGGAGTTGTTGTTCTAAACATATTTCATATAAAATGAAAGTACATTCTTCAAAACTTACAAGTGCAAGTACAAAAAAAGTAAATGAAGAAGTATGCACTCATCAAAATAAGTCAAGTGTTCTCATATCGAACACTTCATGACTTGCAGTTAGGTATTGATAAAGATATAAGTATTCAAGTGATCATTTCAGGATACAAGCATTCAAGAAATTAACTCAATAAATTGCTTCTAGGATATACATCTAGTTTAAATACACGGATGAATGAAGTATTAGAGAAAAAAATTGTCTTTGCAAAGTAAGAAAAGTTATTTCTACAAGGTTTCCAATCAAGGAACAACAAAATTACATAGACAGATAATTTAGAAAATAACAAACTTTCAATTGTTGCTATTGATACAGAGTTACAAATTTCCTTAAAGAGGCTAGATTAGTTGCTCAAGGTACAAGATTCATGATACATCCAAACATAGTACAATTAAGTATCATGACTGAATGAGATAGCAAAATATTCATAGCAGAAAATCCTCAAGCTTTCAAAAGAAGAAATTTCCTCCATTAAAAGTATAGTAAAATATTTCAACACTTCAATAGAATAAAATACATTGCATCCATGAAGATAAAGAAAGTTCAAGGAAAACTTCTGTACAAAGAGTGTATCATATTCAGGACTTACAGGACAAGAAAAGATACAAGTATCATGGTTAAATGAGTAAGATGCAAAGCAAGTTACAACACACTAAAGAGGAGAACCAACTTCTAAGATTGGAGAAGTCATGAAGAACAAGTACACAAAATATGAGTAGACAGTTGTGAAGAAGATTTCAAAGGCCTGATTTCATAATTAAATAAGAACAATTCAATAAAGTACAGGTGCCCCAAGCATCAAGATCACAAATGGGATTTTTAGAATAAGTGAGACATATTTTTCAATGATCTAATAACTACAAGTCCAGTATCAAGTTTCAAAATCAATCAAGAAGGTATTCATTCCAAATCAAGATGCTACATCACTAAAGAATAAAAAAAGATCATCAAAGTGTTTCAAAAGTAACAGATGCAATGAAGGTTCTACATCAGAAATAAAATTTCAGTATGCAATTACAAGTTTTCTCAAATATGAGTAACATAGGACTCTAACTAAAGGAAGGATCAACTTGTATCAAAAAAATATACAACTCAAAGCAGAGAAGACAAGTGGTACATGCTTATCAATGAAGATCGAAGGTGACAATTTAAGTACTATCATGCTAGGAATGAACTTTTAGAGTGAACTTATATTCAAGATAGTATAACATACAAAGCACATGTACACTTGTAAGTGTACTTGGGTAGAGAATGAAATCTTATCAAGACCCTTAAAGATATTCATAACACTCTTGAAGAACTCAGATACATCCATAGTGAACAACTGAAGAGAAGTACAGTAGAAGCAAATGAATAGAAAATATTTGTACCATAAGAAGAATGTGTCATCTACATAGAACTCAAACCCTTCACGGTAGAATAGATTCTTAGGCAAGTGAGGTTATGTGGCATAAAAATATTGAGAAATGACAATATCCAGTGACAATGCAATATCAATATATGAAAGCCCTTTCAACTGGTAAAAGAATACAAGTTTCCATCACATCTCATTTCAAATACAATCAAAAAAATTTCTTTATCATAATAATTTATGAATAATCCTCAAGTGAATACAAGTAACAAATTATAAAAAAAAAATCAAAGCTTTATCAGGTTCAAAAATTAGTAATAAGTGCTGAAAAAATGCATAAATGAAACACAAGTTGGGAAACATTTTCATAAAACCGCAAAGCTCAAATTTTAGGCTAAAGGATTTGATCTCCAGAAAGGTAGAAACTAGGTCCATCAAGCTAAACTCTTCAGCTTGATTCCACAAAAACACCAACCACCGAGCTTGGGATCAACTCAAAAAAAAATGATGGTTGCATATTTAGCATACATAATGGTGGAAAATAATGATCCTAGAATTTTTCAAGATCAAATATTGAAGCATATCATAGAAACCCACGTGAGGAAATTTTTAGATCTAAAAGAAAATAGAATTCGAGACCTTACCTTATTCATAGTTGAATATTTCAATGACTCCAGGATGTCAACCTTGAAGTACTCATATGGGAATCAAAGAAAATATCAGAAGAGTATACTCAGCCATGTAATCACCCATTACCAATCTAAGAAAAATAGGTCAAACATCATTCATGATGGGCATTGAAAAAAGCATGACTACTAAATAGTGAGGGTTTAAACCTTCGAGATACAACATTCAAAGAAAATCCCAGCTCGATGCATCTAAATTGAAACTTTAAAGTAAAATTCCAAGGCAACGAGCTCATAAAAATAGAGAATGCCTCCACATCATCATAAAATAGTCTATAGTGAAGCTTGAACCAAGCCACAAACATTTTTTAATACAAGTATCCATACCCAGAACTCACAGAGTTCATTTTTATGAGAGTATGTATCGATCTCAAATGATCAAAAATGGCGAAGAGAAAAAAATTAAGAACCTTAAGAACCAACACATAGCATTCCTCATGGTAAAGAACCCATAAAATTCATACTCAGAGATTCACATGCACCACAAATGCAAAGAAAACAAGCTTAAGATCATAAAAAATGGAGGGAACACAAAAAATTTCCCGGGCTTCACCCAAAACCTAAATGCCAAGTCAAATGATTAAGGTTGGGTTCATTTTTACTCAAAAAATATTAACCAAAATGAAAACCTAACTCTATCAATGAGTTAAGGATCGACATATCATATCACAAAGTACAAATATCAACATTCCAAATAAAATCACCAACTTCCAATGCAGACTCTTGAGTTCTTATTGATGTGTATGACATCACCCTTGAATGTCTGCAACTTGATGGGTTGAAACTCTTAGTGTGATTGCATAACATGGAGCTTTTCCGAAAGTGTGGGACTTTGCGATCGGTAAATCTCTCTAGATGAAGGTTGGTTCCAATTCCATTGTTTTCATGCACACATTTAAATTGTAGAGGATCTACTCTAAAATCTACTCTAACTTTCCAAGGAGACAGGGTTAAGAAGATTATAAGAAATTAAACCTAAAATAGCAAAGGTGATGCACCGAAAGGAATTTTGAACACTCTCTTTTCATTAAACACAAACCATTAAAAATGTAATACAACCAAAGATGTAAAGATAACTAGGATTGCAATGAGAGATCAAGAAGATGCAATGAACATAAGAAAGGGTTGAAAATCATCCATAGACTTTTATTATTGCTCCAAAGATTTGATACAGTGCATTATAATGGAAAGAGGCAATATTTCATTTTATAGTTTAGATGGGAGGTTGGAACTCCACTAGATCAATTACGAGACAAGAGAAGAAGGGAGGGTGCAATGCCAAAAATGTCCAACCATTTTGAAAAATTCCCCTCCTTACAATATATAAGAAGAATGAGAGAGAAAATAGAGAAGAATCCAAATTATTTCTTCGACCACCACGAAATGCATTTAATTCACCTATAAAAATGATGGGTGCCACTAGAAAATCCATTCCCCATGTACTATTCCTTTTTGGGCAAGAAAGGAAGCCCATACTTCATTATTTTGGTAGGTGAGAAGTCTGACACCCTAAAAAATGGTGGACTATATTTATTCATTTTGAATAACTTAGTCTCACTTAAATTAAGATAACTTAGTCATAGTTGTGTATAAGAGACTATAAGTTTTCCAAAAATTTTTTCTTACACAAATCTAAGCTCCCAGAGTCAAAAATTATGGCCCTTTGATGGTCAAGGTGTCATCCCGCAAAAAAGTGAGCTATTGATCTTCCTTCTTGGAGTTGGAAATCCATGCAACCTCTAAAATTTCAGATTTTTAGACATTACCATTTCAGAAGTTGAGTTACTGTTCATCCGCCAATTCTACTTGAGAGTTCCAAAACACCGATACTCGAAAGTATCAAATTTTGGAATTTTGGAGTTCATAATTTCAAACATTTTACTATGTTTTTATGTTTTGGGGCTCCAAACTTTCAAAACTACAAACCCCGAAACTCAAAATTTCTAAAACCTAAAAGTCTGAAATTTTAGACTTTCATTTAGAGTTTCAAACCTTTGACCTTCGGAATATTTTCTCCCTCAATCCTTGAAACAAACCACTAAAACCAGACCTCCGAAAGAAATTGGAACCTCGAAAAGTCATAAAATCCCCCTGTGTTGACCTTAATAACAATTTTGACTTTTGAAATCTAAGCCCTTTGAGTTTTAGGATTTCAAGAATTTTGGTCACTTTTCCTTCTTTATCACCGAAGACTCTAAACCTCGAGTTGTGCATCTCTGAAACTTGAAAGTCCAAAATTTCAGATGTTCAGGATTTTAGAACTTTCCTTTTTTAGACCTTTTTCACTATTTAACCCTTCGTGCCCACCAAAATCTCTCGAAACTATGAAATATGAAAGTTTGAAATTTCAGAATTTTTTTTTTCCTTTTAGGGCTTGAAATCCACCTTTAGCCTACCTCCGGAAGGATCCACCTCCGTAGTCATAAATTCATACTTTGGAACTTCTTCATTCTCTAAATTGGCTCAAACTCTCAAGCTACCCTATAACTTGTTTAACCTGCTCCTTTTTGGCTAATCCCAATATGCAAGCCTCCATGATTGAATCAAATCCATTTCCATAATGTGTAGTTTCATGTTATCCAATTTTCCTAAGAGGAAAAATTTGATAATAGTTACCCCAAATCTTATCGTGGTTCACAAAAAGTAAATATGTGTCACTGGATCATGAAACCCTAACCACGGTTAAGTCCAAATTTCCACCAAAAACATAATGTGGGTTGAATCATCGTAAAGGGGGACTAATTTCCATTATAATTTACTATTCCATTGTCGATTAAGGTCCTAAAACATTTGCAAAAAAAAATGAAATACCAACGACCTTAAAAAGGAGGTTGATGATTAATCGAAAGGGGTCAAAGATTATACATGCAATAAACTATACAAAGGAGCCTGAAAAATAATATGTGCAATGATGGGTCTAAAAGGGGTCAATGATAAAATATATGCCAAAGGTCATAATCAAAGTGTGTTGAATAATACAATGATGTACATGACAAGGTGTCCAAGTGTTTTGAACTATAATACATGCTTATTACCAAGTTTGAAGATAATCCCATGATGGATAAGTCAAATAAAGTCAAGGAACCACCTTACCTTAAAATTTTCTAAGGAGAAGATATTATTTTGCACATGTGGTCCCACAATGGGAGTAATATTTTTTTGCAAAGTATTGGAAACAAAAGTATTATACTTGCAGGAGAATAATGTATTGCATGTGATAAGAAAGGTGACAAAGAGGATTATTTCACCATGTAGATAAAGACAAATAGATGTCAACATCAGAACCTGCAGTGGTCCCCACATATTAGGTGAATATTTTGCTAAAGTATTTCAAATAAAAGAATTATTTTTTCTCACACAAAGAGATTAAATTTTTGCATGTTCATCCAAGGGGAATTAAAGAATGCATAAAATATCATTGCAAGTGGATCAAGTTATAAGTGTCACATCAAGAAGGAGAAGAAAAAGATTGCATGCACATTGGAGGATACTTACCCAGTAAGAAAGGGCTATTATTAGCCAAATTATTCATCCTATTTTACTAATATATATTAGTCAACCGCACTTGGACTGAATTTAATTTTTTTAACCAAGGCTATTAATGGGTCATTGTAATCAACATGTGCATTTTTATTTCTTTATTTATTCATGAAAAAGGGGTAAAATTAGCATGCATGGGTGAGTATAATTTTTATCCTATTTTTAGAATGGGATGGGTGGATAATCTTGCTATATATTGTGTGTAATTGCAAGCACAAAGGAGGAATTTTTTGACATAGGAGTGTTTAAGAAAATTTTTCCAGTTTTACCCCTTGAATGAGAATTGATTTCTGCCTTTCTAATTATTTGCAGTAGTGTTTCTATCTCATTAATTCTTGTGAATGTCAAATTCCTTGATTAATTATCTTACCTTGCTACAAATCTAGTAATTTCTGTATAATATTAGTGTGCATGTTTATCTTATTGTGTTTTTGTGACTCAATCCCTCAATACATAAATTATTTTTCCTTAATATTTTTGCTGAAAACTATTGGTTTGTGCATCCAAAATTCATTCTCAATTTGATTGTGCATGTTATTAGTCAAATCCCTCAACAAGTTTGGTGTATCACCCCATTTTCAATTCATTTACAATCATCCTTTTACCCTAAAACCCCAAAAAATATAGTTTAGGATACATCAAAAAGGAACCATCCTTGATACCAGAGACTCAACTTAACACTAGGTATACCCACAGACTGAGGTGTTTCCATTATATATATGAAAGTGAGAGATTCAAAGAAAGCTTAGTACCCCTACAGTCATCTCTCAATAAGGGTGCACTTTTGAGAGATAACATGCACCATTTTCTGTTAGGTAAGAGGTTTATTCTCACGAAGATCACTTGAGCCTTTAATACCTCTTCACAAAGCCTAATCTAAACATCCACAAAAGCGTTAGATGGAGTTGTTATGTGAGTATGATATGGACATAGAGCATATAAATGGGAAGGAGAATGTGGTTAAAGATTCTTTAAGTCATCGAGGCATTTGGTTATGGCCACCTTAGTGGATACAAACTTATGGAGTAGGGTCTTATGGCACCTTCATCATGACAACATATACCTTATAACTAGAGCAAAGATTGATTCTCGAGACCCCTTGCGGGGGATGTTTTAGGGATTGAAAATGGAGACATATGGACTTCTCGGAAAAATAGGTCAGATTTATGTACCTAGGGATGGAGATTTGAGGCATGTCATTCTTATCAGGCACACTGTTTACCCTATTCAAATCATCTAGGGGTGAAGAATATGCACATAACTTTGAGACAATTGTATCATTGGAGAGGAATTTCAGAGATATATCTCTCAATTTTTGTCTCATTTCTTGAAATTTTAGAGGGCGAAGGTTGAGCATCAATATCCCGCTAGCCTTTTTACCCACATGCTATACTATAATGGAAGTGGTACACCATTTCCATGGATTTCATTTCGGTATACTAGTGTCGAGATATCATCATAATGCCATCATGGTCATGGTTGATAAATTAACATAAGTGGCTCATTTTTCTTCATGAAGGCCACCTATAAAGCTAGTTTAGTAGTGCAAGTGTACTTGGATGAGATATTCGAGCTTCATTGGATTCCAAAAATATCATTCTTGATGTGATCCTTTATACACCTCGATTTTTAGACTACTATGCGGTTTTCTCTTTAGATGCAAATTAATTTTAGTAAAGCCTATCACTGCTGAGACAGAGGGCTAAATAGATTGGGTGAACTATATTATAGAGGCCATGCTTCAAATGTTCGTTATGGATCATTAGTAGAGATGAGAGGAGTATCTATATTGGGTGGATTTTGCATACAACAACTTTAAGAGATCCTTCGACATGGCACCATTCCATGGTTCATATACTAGAGAGTTTAGGACACTTTTGAGTTTAGAAAAGTTAGAGGACAAGGTCACTAATGGACTAGATATGTTATAAGACACGGAAGAGTAGGTTATCTTGATTAGAAAAAGGTTAGAGGAGGCATAAGTCCGGTAGAAACAATACGTAGACTGAGGAGAGTTGACTATAATTTTGAGGTTGGCACGAAGGTGTTTGTTCTTGTCGCCGATGTCATAAGATTCTAATCCATTATGGAAAAGGCTCTAAGATAGCTCTAAGATTCATGAGTCTATTTAAGATCTTAGAGAAAATTGGTCCCCTAGGTTACTATCTAGTCTTGCCACCTAGATTGTCTCACATTCATGATGTCTTTCATGTTTCAATTCTTCGAGATATTTGTCGGATCCATCTAATATATTGGATTGGACCACATTGAATTTACAAGAGCATGGACATCGTACGGTGGATCCCATATGTAATATAGAGCACATGACCCTATGCATTCGAGGGTGTGAGTTTAATGTGTGCGTTTAATGGGACGTTTTGATGAGAAATCGAATACATGGAAGGAACCCACTTTGCTAAGAGATCAGTTCCACACTTGTTTAAGTTACTTCCGGGAGGAATTTGAGTCTAAAGGGAGGGAGATGTAATTCCCAATTCTCTTTAACACTTATTATAGTGTGTTTTGATTGTTGTTGATTATAGAAGTGGACATTAGCATATTTTGATTAGCCTATTTGATAGATAGTATGGATGTTTAGAATTTTGACATGTTGTTATTTATATGATCGGTTATATGCATATGGATTGATGTTTCATATTGATGATGATATAAAGTTACTACTTCACATATCTTGGCACATTCGATTTTGACATATAGATTTTCTTAGATAATCTAACAAGTCTTGTGATCTCATTGTTGTTGATGAAATGATAGAATTGACATATTTTGAAAATTGTAAACAATTGAAATTGCTTGATTTTGATGATTTTAGTTGTTTATTTGATGATGTGAATTGATACATATATATGTTTTTCTTGTTTTGATTTTATTGATATGGCCATGGAGGGTTCATTAGCTAGGCAATATCCTAGTACATGAGTTCATATTGATGTAATTAAAATTAATAAAAGTAAAGTCAATATACTTGGTAGACAAAAGGGGGTGAAAGGGTTTAATTTATTAATATTTTGAATCAAGAAAGAGAGGTTTAATTTTAATATAATACTAAAAATTTTGAATCCTAGTTTTAAAACTAAATAATTTAAAATTGTAATTTAAGGAGTGTGGTCATACAAAAAAATTATAATCTCTTTTTGAATAAAGAAATCTCAATTAAGAAATAATAAGATGGTAGAAAACTAGGATTGAGTATGATTTTCAACACAAGTGATATTATTTCATCATCTAATTTTTTTAAGAACTATTGATAAATGATTAAAGCTTAACATTTATAAGGTAATTGTAATAGGTCTTTATTGGATTCAAAATATATTTCGAGAGAAAATGTATATTAAATAAAATTGTGTGAGAAATATGATATATTTTTGTTTAATATATTAGAGTAGAAATAAAAAGGGTAAATAAAATTGTCATTAAAAATGGGTAAGTAATGTACATGGAAAAAATAGAGGGTATTAGTATTCTAATAATATAATAGGAGGGTGTATTAAAAATTGAATAATTAGAGGTAAAAACTAGAATTAAGGTTATTCTTTAATACCCTTTGAATGAATGTGTTATACCATAATTTTACTATGTGAACCCTCATGGATATGGTCATGAGGCTGAAGACATATTTTTTTATTTCTGCAAAACATTTTACCACAAAAAGTAAATGGGACATGAGGCCAAGAATGAAAGAATTTTAGGTATTAGCGACAAGCCACCTTGCCATCTTATGTTTTTTTATGTTGTTGATATTTTGTTATGAGGTACCCATTGGGGGTGGCCTCAAATGTGACCTTGGGTAAATGTGTTGTTTTCTCTTTTCACTTTAATTATTTTGTGAGTATGTGATTTATTATTGCAATGTGTTTCACTTTATTATTGTTAGTAATGTGCACTTATTTAGGTTAATTGATCATGTTAATCAAAGTAATTTCAGATGTGATGAAGGGGTATTTGATTTTTTATATTGTCCTTGATTGTATTATGGATTTAAAATTAATTTGATTGGTTTTGGTGTTGTGTACTCAACCTTGCATGTTAAACTCATATTTTTTCTTAAGATCCATTTTTGGAGGCTTGTGGGACAATTTAAGCTTTTCCCACACGTCCTAAATTCATCTTGACCTTAGAGTATAAATCATTGACCCATCATTATCCCTTTTTGGAAATTCACATTGCACATTCATATTTTATGGGTTCTCCTTTGGTTTTTTGACCGTGGCATCGAATAATAATTCAATAAAATATTAATGATTTGATTTCTTGGCATATACTTTGTATCATTGACAACCTTTTGATTAATCATTTCATTTATTATAATCCTCAATCACCTTTTTATTTTCTAGCATCATTTACAATTTAAGGAAAAGTAAACCTTAATCCTTATACTTTTGACTATTAGGAAAAGCATATAGTCAAACAATAATTATGAATTTGGACTTTGTCCCATTTCTCATGAGGCTTCGACCTTACCCATTGGTTAAGGTAGAAAATTGAAAAATTTAACCTATCATTTGGTAATTTTACATCATTTGAGCCTAAAGTTGGCAAAGCCACTGGAAAAATTGATCTAGGACTCCATTGTTGTACTCGAAGTTCTAATCTTGGCCTCTATGGTTCCATTTTTGTGCATGCTTTTGGTTTTTAGTGGCATTTTTTATGCATTTCATATTTTCTTTAATAATCATGACCACTATGAAAAAATCTCTAGGCTTTGGTTTTACAGCATTGTCTGTCTTCATCTTTTGCTCTATGAAGCTTTAATTAGGTGGTCATTACTATAAGGAATTAAAATATCTATATCTCTTCCTTTTTGAGTTGGTTCACGTTTTGAGGTTTCCATTTTTATTTTCAGCCTCTAGATTGTTGTCATATCTTAGAGAAGGTAAGATTTCACTTTTTTGAACTATGTGTTCATTCCATTTGGGTTATTTAAGAAATTTTACCTATGATACCATTTACTCATTTCTTCTATTCTCGAGTTTGAATAATTGTCCTCAGTATTCGTCATTCCTTATGCATCCAATGACCTTTGTTTTTTTAATGAAACCAACCATGAATTGGTAAGTTATCTTATTTTACACATCTCTGTGAAAATCCATGAAAACATGGATGGTTATTAAATAGAAGGCATTTACATGATTACATGTACCTAATTTCATGTTGTAGCTCGAATAGTTCTTTATCTTGAGGTGGGTATTCATAATTTCTCACATTCCATTTTGGATACCTTACTATTATGAATTTTGGGTTATGGGTGCTATTTATTGAACTTGTTTTAAACATATTGTGCTGCCACTATTGAGATCTTGGGTTAACTATAAAAATTTGGCTCCAAGATCTCTAGGAAGTTTTTTGTTCTTATTAGCTCTTGCTAGGGTTGGAAGACACCTTTGAAATGGAAAGTTTGCTCCATTTTGTGTATGTTCTCCTTCATAACTTAAGATATGAATGTATTTAGTTATGGGTAATTTATGATTTGTGAAATTTGTTTTTCCCTTGGTTCCCTCGAGGGTTTTCTTTGAATTGAAGTTTGAAATGGTGTTTTCTGCCATTTCTTTTTCCAACTTTGGTTGACTTTTGATACCTCATGGTTCTCTATTTTTCGACTCTATGAGGCCATGCTCACCATTTTGTCAAAAAGGCAAGCTTTTGCAAAAATTTGGTTCCATTTTTGCTTTGAACTTTATGTAGCCCTCATTTAGACAACATTGATTCTAAACTCACCACTATGTTGAAGACACTGTAAGTAGAAACTTTTCTTATTATCCCATACCTCTTATTGAACTATGATTTGTGCTTTCATGGATAATATGTGTTAGCCTTGCTAACTAGATAGAGATCTATTTGTTGAACCTATTGGGATACTTTTATTTGGACACACCTCTTCATCGAAAAATGATCTTTGTAAATGATGACATTATGTACTTGAATATTTACAACTCTTGAACCTTAAAATTTGCTCATGTTGTCCTTTATAGAAAACTTTGATATCTATAACTCCTTAGCTTTGATGCTTCCTCAAACAATTAATATAATCATAGTGCCGATACAAGTAGAGGTATGTTTCCTTTGGATGTACTAACATGTGATTTATTGGTGCTCAAAATAGTCTCACCCCATTTTTCCTTTTGAAAGTATACTCATTTATGGCATCTATCATTCTCTACTTCCCCATGTTGTGCTTGGTTAGTTTTGTTCCTATTTTTAATCGGTTCTGGTCGTAGATCACTTATCGGTCCATGGTTTACTCCTTGTTTCTTTATTCCTCTGGAAAAGGTCCGTAATTTGAGTCTCCCATTCTCTGTTCATTCAAAACCTTGGGTTTTCCCATTCTCTCTATTTTCCACAGTCAATATTTTTCATCCTTGTCGTTTACGCCTAAAAACTTGAAGAAAAATGAATGGATGTGTCTCTAAGAATTTATTTGAGTCTTGTAACATTTCTAAACTTTGTTTCCTAGGAGAAAATTTCATTTCTAGGCTCAAATGGTCATTTTTCTATATTTTACGGTTTGACTGGCATTTCTCCTGTCAAATTTGTATTCTTGGATCGATTAGGGATTGTGGCCTCTTTTGATTGGATGTGGTTTGGTGGGTACTCCAAAAATTCTATGAAAATCCTCAACTTAAAAATGTGTCCACGTGGGTGAATGATGCTCTTTTGACGATTTACTTTTTGGTTTGGCCTTAGAGGAGCGTCGGGAGGAAACATGGAGGTTTAGTAGAATAGAGACACATGGAGGGTTCTCTTGGGTCTTCCCATACTTGGTCTTTCTTCAAAAATGTTTTAGGGAAGTCTGAGACATGAGGAAGAAGCTGCATAAGTTTTGAGGCCCGACCACTTAGGTTTCATTTAAAGAAGTGCTTGGGAGGACACTTGGAGGCCTCCACTTACTTTACATTTTTCTTGGACTTTTCATTGGCCAAAGGATATTTCCATGGATCATGACACATGGTGGCCTACATTGAGCTTCAAGCATTCAACCAAATTTTTTCAAGCTAGGACACGTGGTGAGCCCACGCTCATTCAAGGTCTCAATTTTTGGGGACCATCCCAAGATGCGCCATCATGACACGTGGCAGTTTGACAAGTCAAAAGGAGTAGCGAAGTGGACCATCAAGGGCAACTTAGAATTTTTGTGTCTTATGCTCAAAAGGGTTAAGATATCAAAAATGGCCCGTAAGCCTGACAAGGATCAATCAAAGTTTGTTTCAAGTCAAAGCGGCGGGTAAGTGGACCATCGGGGTAACTTAAAATTTTTTCCCCTAATATTCAAAGGATCAAAATAGTAAAATGGCCTAGAAGCATAAAACAATAAAATTCAAAGTTTTTTTCAAGTAAAAGGGACGAGGAGGCGGACCATCGGGGTAACTTATAATTTTTACCTCTTATATTCAAATGACTAAAATCATCAAAATAGCCCACATGCCCAATAGAAAAAGGTCAAAGCTTTCTCTAGTCAAGCGGTGGGAGGTGTGAACTCTTAGGGAAAATTTAGAAAATTTTCCTTTTGGGAAAAAGGAGTTAAAAGTATAAAGAGGAGCGGGGTTCCGCTGGGACCCACATTGGAAACTAGAAGTGGAAGAGTAGAGTTATGGGGAAACTTGGAAAAATTTACTTTTTCCAAAAAAGGGGTCAAATGGAAAAAAAATTTCGTGTTTCCTTTGGGATCCACCTTAGGACACGTGTCAAGCCCATTTTTCAGAAGTGGAGGTATGGAGCAAAATGGTTTTATTTTCCATTTTTCAAAGGGTCATGAAAAGTCATAAGGAAGCCCTCGAGCCTATTTTTGAATCTTCCACATGGAAGGTCCAAATTCAAAGTTAAGATCAATGACAACTGAGAGTATGAATTTGATTTTCCCCCCATTTTACTGAAACACACATGGAAGTGTGAGTCTTCATGATTTCTTGATATTTCCTACATGCCTGTAGAGAGGGGAGTTAATGTTGATATCTGAGTTTGGTGGGAAGATCTAGAAGATTTATTTCTCCATTAAAATTGTTTGACTATCGAAGATCAATCAGATTTTCCATTTTTATAATCCCAAGCATGCGAGGATCAAGATTTGATAGATTAGGAGTGGAAGTGGTTGGCTAATTGAAGAAAGAGTAATCTACTAGAGGAAGGAGTTGAATACGAGAGATATTCGAAGAGATCTTCCCTTGAGCACCTAGAGACTTTTGAAGATCAAATCCCGAGAAATCACAATAGTGATCATGGCAAACACCGGTGCACTCAATGTCTTGATTTTTAGGGGGAAAATGGGCTTTGTTCTAAATATTATAAATGGCACAAATTTATCATGCAAATGGTTGGAGTGTTAGGTGTCGGGATTGTCGACACTAAAATTTTCCTCCGTAATTTACTGTTTCATTAATGTATGTACTATGAATAGGATGTTGTTAAGTATAATTAGTAGTAGAGTCGATAGAAGATAACAAAGCTACCGTATGACACCACTAATAATGTATAGTACGCTAATAGTCAAAAGTACAATAGGAATGTTGTGGTAAAAGTAAATATTTGTCGTAAGTGGTCCGGTAATGTTAAAATGTCAAAGTTGGGGTAAGTAGAAAGTAGGGTCTACATGATTAGGAATTAGAAATATTATATTGGTAATAAGGACAAGGAGTGAGGTCATAAATATTTTATGTATTTTATTTGTAAAAAGTCTAAAAATGTGAACCCATGTGAAATGATAAGGTTTATCTTATCTTAAAAGATAAGCTTACATGTACAAGATAAGAGTTAAGGTATGGAATATGATTCGTCGAGTGGATTTCTTATCCTATCTTAGAGATAAGATGGATAAGCCTGAAAGTTCTATAAATAGAGAGGTCACCCCCTCATTTAGCATATAAGGAAGTAGTGAGAAATATTGTATGAGTAAGTGTGTAAAGGAAGCCATCATTTTGAAGGTGTGTTAAAGAAGCCATTAAGAGGTGTAATTGTGAAGTTTCTCCCATAGTATTGGTGGAAGGAAAGTGAAGTCAATAACACTTGAAGTACCTCATGGGTGAGATTGTAACAATTTCATGTTAATATTATAATTTACTCTGATATTTCAGATTTATCATCATTCCTTCTTATCATAGTCTATGGTATTCTTGTGTTATGTTTGTTGTTGTGTTTCCATATTACATCCACCAAACTAAAGGTTGTGCATTAGTTAATAATCATAGCACGAGGAGTTCCCAGTGAAGAATTATCATAGTGCCGGATTGGTGATGACATTTTGGTTCCATTGCTTGGGGACCATTCCTCGTTGGTGGATTTTCTGGAGAGATATTCCCACTTAGTCAAAAATATTTGGAGGGTAACCTTGTTTTTACTATGCATAGTAGTTACCATGGTAAAATCACTTTTTACCGTGAATAGTATTTACCGCAGTAAAGTCACTTTTTACCGTGAATAGTATTTACCGTAGTAACTTCACTTTTTATTGTGAATAGTGTTTACCACAGTAAAGTCAGTTTTTACCGCAGTAAGTCAAGTTTTACCATAGTTTACCATGGTCATTTCTATTTTCTATTATAGTGATTCCAATTATTTGTGCACATAAGTCTTGTTGATTGTACTTGTGGGTTGGTATTTCACTGTGGTTACTTTTGAAATGGGGAAGATTCCTATTTTTCAGCCCAATCTAATGAAGATGCTTCCTCTTTCATTCAAGAGTTTAAACGATCTTGTATTTGTAATGGCCTTATAAGAAGGGAACAATGGAATGAATTTTTTCCTACCTTTTTGGATGGTTCAGCCCTTAGGTGGTTTGAAACACTAGGTGATAATGTGAAAAACTCATGGGATTTATTAACTGAAAGTTTTCTTGAAGAATTTGGTGAACAACAGAAATATGTAGATCTCATGATCGATATCACAAAGCTATCCCAAGGAGAGAAGGAGAAGATAAGGGATTATCATGCTCATGTTCTAGAGCTAAGGAGGAAGCTCGATGCCCAGATCTGAAAGGAAGGATTAGCAGATGGGTTGATGAATGGTGTGGATAATCTCCTCTATAAGCACTTCATTCTTGGGATGAAGCCAAATATCAGACAATGAGTGAAGTATGACTACTAACTACCATTGAAAAAGAAAAGGAGATTACAAGAAGGAAAGAAGAAAGCATGGAAGAGGATCCCAAAGAAATTGTTGCTAAAGTAGAGCCTACACCAGCACCTTTAGTCCAGAATCCACAACCACTCTCGGTGAGCACAAATCTTTCTCCTAGTACATCTACTGAGTATGAAGATCTTCTCAAGAAGATGGGTTAGTTAACTATTAATCTTCTTCAGGAAAGGAATTTAGTAATCTCGGGGAGGAGATAGAGGTCCAAAAAAAATATTTATGAAGTTTTATGTTATGGTTGTTATAAAAGGGTCATTATAAGTATAATTATCTAGATAGAGCTTCTACATCTAGTACAAGAGATAATGATTAAGGAAAAGCACCTGTGAATTCTTTTGATGTAGTAGATAAGAGCATAAATAATGAAGTAGATGTGTTTGTAACAAAAAGAAAGAAAGAAAAAGATAATCAAGATGGAAATGATCTAATAAGAATGAAAGGAGAAACTAGTAAAAAACATAGGAGAAGAAAGTTGGGTGTGTAGGATTTTATGATTTCACAAGGACAAGGACCATACTCCATCTTAGAAGATCTATCCAAAAGGCTAAAATATTACATATGGTCAACTCTTGGCTATGTCTTCTAAGAAGAGGTGGGAGCTGTGAAGTGGAATCAATGCTCGATGAAGGAAGGAGGTTGAGGTACCTATTTTGGAGGCAGAGGTAGATCCCTATGCTCCACAAGCTGAGGTATTATGTAATGATATTTCAATTCATGATGTCTTAGTTGATGGAGGTGTTGTAGTTAATGTAATGACCAAGTCTGTAATGAATATGTTGGGTTTAAAATTTGATCACCCCTCAATTCTTATGTTAAGGTCATTAAATAAGGAAAAACTAAACCAGAAGGTGTAGTTTCAAATGTGGCAATATCTGTTATGGGTGTTGTATGTGTGGTAGCTTTCGGTGATGAAAAATGGTATGCATTGCATACCCAATGTTGTTGGGAAGGCCATGGCTAAGGAGATTTCATGCAATAAACTACTAGAATGAAGGCTTCATGACACTTGGACGTGGTAGAGAGAGGGTGAAGATAAACGTGATCCCTCGGCATCATAAGGCAGAACTTGTGGATTCAAGTGATGAAACTAATGATTGGACATCCTCTGATTACTCTAGTACTAGTGAAGTGGACATAGAAGATGAAGAAAGTGAGGTTGATGTTTCGGTCATGGATATCCTTCCAGTCACACCAAATCATGAACCCATAAAATTATCTAAAGAAGAAATTGATGATCTTCTCAACAAATAAAGATTGGTGATGTTGTGATGGAGAGTGAGAAGGAATGCTACCTCTAGCTCTTTCAAAGGTACATATACCCATTCACTTTTGATTACAAGGAACTCCATCAAGTAAGTTGGGTAGAACATTCTATTGAGCTGGTAAATGGTGCTAAACCCATAAAGCAAATGCCATATAGAATGAATCCTATTTTTTCCAAGACTATAAAAGAAGAAATAGATAAGATGCTTGATGCAGGATTCATATTTGTTGTGGAAATTTTAGAATGGGTTTCTCCCATTGTGAACTCAATAAAAAAAATGGGAAGCTACGCATTTGTGTTGATTACAGGAAGCTCAATAAGGCAAAAAAGAAGGATCATTACCCTCTTCCATTCTCAGATCAGATCTTGGATGAAGTAGCTGGCCAAGAGTGTTATAGTTTTGTTGATGGATATACCGGATATAACCAAGTTCGTATAGCGAGAAAAGATTTGTTGAAGACCACATTCACCACTCCTTGGGGAATGTTTTCTTATAGAGTTATGCCTTTTGGGTTGTGTAATGCTCCGACAACATTCCAGCATTTGATGAATAGGGTGTTTGAACCCTACATTGGGAACTTCATCAGAGTATTTCGGATGATTTTTCATCTATGGGAGCAAGATGGACCACTGCACTAGATGGAGACAACATTTCAAAGGTTAGATGAAGCACAAATCTCACTAAACCCTACAAAGTGTGTCTTTGGATGTTCTAAAGGAATTTTGTTAAGGCATGTTGTATCCAGAGATGGTATTAGTACTGATCCTGATAAAGTTTCAAAAATCAAAGAGTTACCATTTCCTATGAATAGAAATAAGTTGAGATCATTTTTAGGCCATGTGGGTTAATATAGAAGGTTCATAAAGAATTTCTCAAAGATTGCACAGCCACTAACCCAGTTCTTGAAGAAGAATGTTACTTATGAACCAGGAAATAAGGTGCATGAAGCTTTTGAACAACTGAAGGAAGCCCTGGTGTCTTCACCTATTCTAAAGAATCCAGATTGGAGCAAGCCATTCATTATGTACACTGATGCCTCAGATGCAGCACTAGGAAGTACTCTGAGCCAAAAGGATGAAAATGGGAATGAACATCCAGTTTACTTTGGGAGCAGACAAATGAGTAGTGCTGAGGTAAATTATACTGTAACTGAAAAAGAGGCTCTAGCTATCATTTTTTCTGTAAAGAAGTTTAGAAATTACTTGCTAGGGAAAAAATTTATAGTTGTAACAAATCATCAGGCTCTAAAATATATTGTAAATAATCCTAACCCATCAGGGAGGATAGCAAGATGGATAATTTTGCTATAAGAATTTGAATTTGATATTATAGATAGGCTAGGAAAGAAGCATGTCAATGCAGATGCACTCTCTCGAGCCTATGATGGTTTAGGTTCATCTTGTGATGATGATGATTTCCCAGATGCAACATTGTTATCCCTTGACACAATCCCTAGTGAATACATAGATATTTGGAATTATCTGAATGAATTCAAGTTTCTGATGGTGCCAATGCAAAGACTAAGAGGAAGATTACTCAAGCTAGTCGTCCATATTCTATTCTAGCATGGAGTATTATTTCGAATAGGACTTGATGGAAAGTACAAGAGGGAAGTTGGACGTGATCAAGGGAAGGAGCTGATAGAAGAAATCCACAATGGTACATGTGGAGGGAACTTCTCTAGAACACTTACAACAAGAAGGATCTTGGATGCAGGTTATCATTGGCCCACTATTTTTAGAGATTGTTATAATTATTGTAAGACATGTGATATTTGTCAAACACATGGTAACCGTAAGACTTCATCAGCTCCATTATGCCCTATTCTTCCACTTGGTCCCTTTGAAAAGTGGGAATAGACATTTTAGGTCCACTTCCAACTACCCCATGCCAAAATAAGTATATTGTAGTTGCCACATATTATTTAACCAAGTGGGTTGAAGCTAGGCCATTGAAAACAACTTCCATGGATGAAGTGGCAAGGTTCATATATGAACGCATTGTCACCAGATTTGGTTGTCAATTAGAAATTATAACGGATCAAGGAAGCCACTTCTTTAATGAGGTGGTAGAAGCCTAGTCAATAAGTTTTCTATTAAGCACAGGAAGGCAACAACATACAAGCCAAACACAAATGGACAAGTGGAACGAATTTTTTTTGTGTTGTGTCAAATTCTAGCAAAAGATGTAGCCTTGCAGGTACATAAGTGGGATAAAAGGATTCATGCAACATTGTGGGCATATAGGGAAACATCAAATTTAGCAACAGGATACTCCCCATTTCAGTTGGCTTATGGCATTGATCCAGATTCTTCCTATTGAGTTTGATATTCCCCCTTTGTGAGAGTTATGAAAAATGATAGGATGGATGAAAGTGATTCGGTAAAAGAAAGGTTGGTACATCTTCATTTGCTAGAGGAAATGAGGGAAATAGCGAAGGATACAAGCTATAAGAAGAAAATGAAGCGAAGGAATACTTTGATCAAAATATCCGTTGGTCTCCATTTCATGTGAATGACTTGGTTCTAGTATATGATTCTAGATACAAAAAAAGAAGATAGAGAAAATTTCTTCCAAAATGGATGGGGCCCTACAAAATAGCAGATTGTGCATGAAAATGGTACGTGCACATGACTGGAGGAATTGGATGGCACTCCCATTACAAATGGGTCAACCATGACAAGTTGAAGATTTTCCAAGCACCCGAGAATAGTCTACTCGAGGGACGAGTAGAAGCTAGGAAGGGGAAGATGTCGACACTAAAATTTTCCTCCGTAATTTCTATTTCATTAATGTATGTATTAGAATAGGATGTTGTTAAGTATAATTAGTAGTAGCGTCGATATAATATAACGGCTTTCTTATGTATGATTGCTCTACCAATAATGTATACTACGGTAATAGTCAAAATTACAATAGGAATGTTGTGGTAAAAAGTAAATATTTGTCGTAAGTGGTCCGGTAATGTTAAAATGTCAAAGTTGGGGTAAGTAGAGAAGTAGGGTCTACATGATTAGGAATTAGAAATATTATATTGGTAATAAGGACAAAGAGTGAGGTCATAAATATTTTGTGTATTTTATTTGTAAAAAGTCTAAAAATGTGGAACCCATGTGAAATGATAAGGTTTATCTTATCTTAAAAGATAAACTTACATGTACGAGATAAGAGTTAATGTATGGAATATGATTCGTCAAGTGGATTTCTTATCCTATCTTAGAGATAAGATGGATAAGCCTGAAATTTCTATAAATAGAGAGGTCACCCCCTTATTTAGCATAGAAGGAAGTAGTGAGAAATATTGTATGTAAGTGTGTAAAGGAAGCCATCATTTTGAAGGTGTGTTAAAGAAGACCATTAAGAGGTGTAATTGTGAAGTTTCTCCCATAGTATTGGTGGAAGGCAAGTGAAGTCAGTAACACTTGAAGTACCTCATGGGTGAGATTGTAACAATTTCATGTTAATATTATAATTTACTCTGATATTTCAGATTTATCATCATTCCTTCTTATCATAGTCTATGGTATTCTTGTGTTATGTTTGTTGTTGTGTTTCTAGATTACATCCACCAAACTAAACGTTGTGCATTAGTTAATAATCATAGCACGAGGAGTCCCCGGTGAAGAATTATCATAGTGTCGGATTGGTGATGACGGGACTAAGTTTTATAATAGAGAAAAACTTGACAAGCCCATCTTTTTGAGAAACTATTTGAGAATCTTATATATCTCTTTTGTATTGAATCTAATTGTGTATAGGTGGTTGCGAGTGTAAAGTCATTGACAAGCTCTGAGATTTTTCTAGAAACTTTCACCTAGTAATAGATGTAATCAAATTCGAAGTTATCTTGTGTTGTCTTGGGAAAAATGTGTTCATTTCTTCTTTGAATGTATTGAAATAGTTTTTCTTGTTTCTCTTGCAATCTTGTATTAAAATATGATTCAATCACATGGGCATCAATCCTTATGATAGTTTAGTGGCATCTATAATTTCATCTCTCATGAGAGCTTTCACTGTAAGTGAAATAAATGATTTAAACTCACTTTTATTTCATCTTTTTGATAGATTGTTGTTTAAGCCCTAAGTATACCTTAGGCATGATTTGGCTTGGATTTTTATGCTTTGTTGGGTTCTCTAACTCGAGCCTTCATGTTATAATCTAGTAGGTTGTGTGAAAAAGTGCTTGATATGGGCCTCCATTGAAGCACATATTTTAGTAAAAGAAATATTTTAGCTATCCTGTGGTATTCTTTTGGTTAAACCAAGTTCATCCCGCCTCACCTTGCACCAAAAAAATTATTTTTAAAAAACTAATCGTACCGTACTACCCCTGTTTTCATTTATGTATGCCAATTCATAATCCCCATCACCAAAACATGTAAAATCTATTAGATCCCAAATGTCTTTAGTAACCTTTACCTTGTTGTGAAAATATCTCCGTGATCTAGAAGTGACAACTCGTGAGAATCAGATTTGGTGTGTTGATCATATTTTCGCCAAGGTCTTTTCTATAAAATTCATGTAAAAGAAGGATTTACCAGTATTATTCAATAATGGAGTTTACAAAATAGGTTCTCTTACCTTTGTTGAAAGGTATAACCTAAGATAGTGAGGATTAGATCCCATATGTTAGATAGTTGCTTCCTCAGCTATAAAATGACATACACAATCATCTATCTACCTCTAAGTGTCATGTCTAAATCGATGATGCTTCTTAGTCTTTAAAGGAGATTAAACCTAGGTACCAACATGCTTCTAGCACCGTTCTTTAGGGTATTTTGATTGCAGATTCATTTTCAGACCTTAGTAGGCATCTCCTATATGCTCTAAGTGCTATTAGATTGTCTCAAAAAAATCATCTTATGTTCAGCACTGTATGAAGTGTTCAAAGTTGCATGTACAATGCCCAACTCTTTCGGCTACTATTGCACTAGTATTTACTAATAAATTTTGGTAAAGGAAAGTCATATCTTTCATTTCCGAGTTTCTAGTGTTGACAAACATTTGACAAATCATATTTTAGTGAATTTATGTAACTAAGGTGGAAACTGTTGGTGGTGACTCCTGTTGATTTGGTTTTGATGATGACCGATGTCTTAAAACTCTATTAAAGTGATTTTTACTAATATTTGTAAAGATGGAAGGAAGAAGATATTTCTTTGTTAGAGGATCCTACTAAGACATTGTTTCCGAGTTAGGAAAAGCAAATTCATAAGGAAGAAGAGTCAGGTGTTGTGGGAGATCAACAAACAAGAAGAGGGATCTCCATTGATAAACATGATCAATATCATTGAAAAATGCTATTCAAGTGACTCTGAATCAGGTAGCCTCTTTTTGGAATTGAATTCTCCAGCTGGAGAAGGGCCTTCATTTGATTTTGAAAAGTTTGCTTCACATTCTACACCTATCTTTTCTGAGGTTGATAGGGATTTCCAAGAGACAAGGCCTTTGGGGGGTATCCATTTTGAAAATTATACTCCTGTGTTCCAAGGACCCTCTGCCCCTTATTAATTTTTCACCCCTCTAAGATCACCTCCTTGAATCAATATGGCTCAACCCTCACTAAGACCTCCATTTTTGTAAACACCTTCGACCTATAAATTTTGTGGGAATGGCTTGTTATACAAATGCACTACCTCAAGATGTAAGGAACAAATTACCAAAGTTCCAGGAAACAATGCTATGACTAGTGATCAACATCTAAAGCTTTTTCTCAATATGATGGAAGACTTTGAGATTGAACATGAAGATGTATACATCAAATTATTTTTCACACTTTGGAAGAAGATGCTTAGGGGACTGGTATAAAAATTTCTAGATAACTTTATTGATTCTTGGTGAGATGAGCAATGCATTTAGATTGTATTATGGTGATAAAACTGACCCTAGGTTTCTTTTGATAGAATTTGAAAACATAAAAAAGAATCCTAATGAGTCAATACATGATTTCAATACCAGGTTTAATAAAACCTTGATGATATTTCTGTTAGGATAATGCCATGTGATGAATCATGTTTGATAAAATACACATGCATTTGATAAAAAGGTTACTTAATATTTAAGGGACAAGAACCCTACCAATTTGAGGCAAGCATTCACTATGGCTCAAAATAGAGAATAATATCAAGGCAATTGGAAAACCTTCTAAGAGGGATGGTGTGAAGTGGTTAACCTAGAGAAACCTCAAACAAGTAAGGTTGTTGATTTGGAAGAAGTTGTGAAGACTTTGGAAGGGGATGTTAAAGAAATTTCGACAAACTAGCCCAAGTGAGAAAGGAACTGGTAGAGTTCACAAGGAAAACACAAGCAAAAGGCCAAGATAGATTTAAAAATCATCAAAGATCTGATGATAGAGGCAAAGGACCTGTTAGATTTGGAAATAGGAAACCCCAAGGTAGGGAAAAGAAAATGGTGCACGATCCTTTGGGTCTTTAGGGTTTTTGTTGTGGAGAGACAGATGTCATTGATTGGTGTGACAAATGTTCATGCCTCATGCTCCTTATGAAAAATATCAACATGAAGAAGAGTAATCTAATGATGATAATGATGATGATGTTTTCATGATGGATTTCTCCTCCAACTCACAATAAGGGGTAACCTCAATTAAGGTGATAAGTGCCCAGATTGTTGCCACTTTTTGGGACTTTGCATTCATAAGGTACCTATTATTCCTCCTCTCATACTTTATAAGTAGATAATGTACAGATTTTGAATTTATCAATAATGAATTTGAATATTTAAGGGATTTAATGATAAAGAAGTATGATGGAGGAATCCCATCCGAGGAAGATATATAGTTATTGATGAATGTTTTTGTTGCTCAAGAGAAGGAATATAACAAAAGAAGTAAGGTTGTTAAAGGGACAATGCCTCAAGCCAAGAAAAAGCTCATCCTTACTTTCAAACATTCCTAAAGAGGCTCCTAAGAAAGATCCATCTGCCAAAATCCTGCGAGTTCCAAAAAAAATCATACCCCTCGTCATGCCCAAGTTGTCAAAAATATTTGTACCACCTAGTGAGTGTGTTATCTTTCCTTCCAATACTTGCCTTGCCAAAGAATGTCCCATATAAATTGCCCAAGTTTTAAGCCAAATAAAAGTATTTTTTCTAATTGTTGAGTTACTTAGGATTCTTGAGCACAAAACAAGAGCATTTGAATACTTGGGATTGAAAGAAGAGAAGAGCTGCTCTAAGTGGAAATGTAAACATTGTGGAGACTCCTCCAATCATTGAAGAGTTAGAAGCCCCACCAGCATTAGAGGAACTAGGGAAACCTCTAAGGTCTATTTTGGGACATCCTTGGTGGAATCTCAGCTGAATGTGGATCCATTCTTCACCACTTTGATTATTAAGGATAGATTGCTACACTGGTGTATGTCGACTCAAGGGCATCATGCAATGTCATGCCTCTAGAAGTCATGAATGAGCTAAATATTAAGGTAACAACAACATATGGGAAGGGAACTGACATGGACTCTAGAGAAGTGCCAATGGTGGGATGTGTGAAGGGTTTGGTGGTGCAACTTGCAACTTGAGATTACCCAGAAAAAACTTAAAACTTGATGTTGTTATTGTTGGTTTGCTTGACCAAGTGGGGTATGTTGCTATCAAGAAAATGTGTTGCAAGTGTTGGTGGTAGTGTCCAAATGGATATGTCCTATGCCACCATTCTAATTGAGGGAATCCTTGTCAGGTTGTATGGAGAGAATAAAATGTTGCATCTTATTGAAGACCCCAACAATGCATCATATGAAGTGTTATACACAAATGTTGATGCTGATAATTTTGTTGGATTTTCTCATGGAAAAGAGCACAAGATTGAAGAATGTAAATGTCTTGAGCAGGAAAGCTCTCCATGGACTCTATTATTTAATGGACCTTCCTCCAAATTTGGAAATGGTGCTAGTAATATTTTGCTTTCTCCAAGTCAGAAAAAGTTTGTTTTTTCCTTCAAGATTAATTTTGAGTGCACTAATAACATTGCTGAGTATGAGGCACTGTTGTTAGGTTTAAGAATTGCTTGGAAATATGGTGTCAAGGAAATTTTTGTGAAAGGAGACTCAGAATTAATTGTAAAGCAAGTCAAAAAATTGTATGCCACAAAGAATCGAGAATGAAACAATATAAACATATAGTTTGGGATCTTATTGAGATGTTTGATTCATTCAACATAGTGCATCATGTCAAGTAATTCAATGACTTGGAAGAAAAGCTTCAATGTTATGGTCTCATTTTGATGATTGCATAATGTACCCATATTGTGAATATGATATTGAGGTATTGACAGACCCTTTCTCCCTGATAATATTAAACACTGCGATTTTTGTTGATGATACTCATATCGAAGATTTCTTCAAAAAAGGGGAGTTTTCTTATCATTACATAGATTTGGAGCCAATGGTATGTACATCGAGAGAAAGGAAACCTTGTTTGGTAATGGCATCATCTAGCTAAATACCAATAACATTCCTAGAGGGTTGGTTGCTCTTGAGTCCAATTTTTATAATGTTGATCACATTACTAACATATGCATGATGACCTCAAGGAATATTGAGGAGCATGACCTTGGTACAAAGGAGAAGCCAACAAAAATTTGGTTAGGCGAAATCTCGAAAGGAGGAAAAGCAATCATACATCCAATTGTTGAAAAAATACCAAGAATGCATGGCTTAGACCTATTCTGAAATAAAAGCATATAGAGAGGACCTATTTCAACATGAGATTCCCTTAGAGTCTAATGTAAATAAATTTAGGTAGAAAGAGATCAATCAATCCACTCTTATCTCTCAAAATGCAAGAGGAACTAAGGAAACTAAGAGACGAAGGGATTATTCACCTACCGTATTCTTTTTGGGTCATAAACCTAATGCTAGTGAGAAAGAAGAATGGTGACATCAGGTTGTGTGTGGATTTCAAGAATCTAAATAGAGCATCAATGAAGGATAATTATCCTTTACCAAATATGGAGAACATGCTGCAGTTAGTGACTAGTTTTGAGTTGCTTTCCACCTTGGATGGTTTCTCTAGTTATAACCAAGTTGTGGTGAAGGAATCATAAAGAATCAAAGACAACCTTTACTACTCCTTGGGGACCTATGTTTATGTCAAGATGCCCTTTGGTCTAATGAATGTTGGAGCCACCTTTCAAAGAGCAATGGATGTTGCTTTTGTTGGTTACATCAATGAGTTTATTGCAGTTTACCAAGATGATGTAACAGTGTTCTCTAGAAAGCAGTGACCACTTGCTACACTTGGAGAATATTTTGATAAGATGTAGAGATTATGGCATCTCAATCAATCCAAAGAAGTACCATTTTGGAGTGCAAAAGGAAAATTTGCTTGGTCACATTATATCACAAGGAGTGATGATTGATCTAGAAAGAGTAGAGGCCATCATCAAGGTCCATATTCCAAAAATCAAAAGGGAATTCATTCCTTCTTCGAGAAGATAAACTTCATCGGAGATTCATATCCAAATTTGTTGAGTGTACCATTCTAATCAATTCCATACTAAAGAAATTCTAGGCCATCAAATGGGAGGAAGCTGCCATCCAAGCTTTCATGGATCAAGGAGGCATTAAAGCATGCCCCTGTTTTAGCAGCTCTAGATTATAAGAAGCCTTTCCAACTATTTTCCTTCACTTCGAGATAACACTATTGATTTTGTCTTGCTGTAGAAGGATGATGAAGAAGGGGCTAAGAGGCCAATTACCTTTTTAGTAAGGCCTTGCGAAGGAATGAGATGAAGTACACTATCATTGAAAAGCATGCATTTACCTTGTAAAAGCAACAAAGGTTTTCGGGCCTTACATTTTGAGTTCTAAATTTTTTTTTTATGTTCCCCACACCATGGTGAAAGATTATTTTATCAGAGATGGAGGTCTCAAGAAAAATATGTATACGAGTGAACAAGTTACAAGAATATGATATGGAAATCCAAACCATGAAGTTGGTGAGAGGTTTGGGCTTGGATAAGCTTATGGCTAAGAGCAACTTACAAACTATTGAGGTAAATGAGGTTGAAGAAGAAAGGGCAGTGTGTTTTTGAAAATGATGTGTTCTAAGTGGTATAAGGATGTGATTTTTATCTCGGACACTTAAACTTCCTTGACTATTTAAGTAAGAACCGAAAAGATCCCTTAATTTGGCTTCCTAGAAATATGTCATTACTTGATTATGGGTTATCTTGGAAAAACCTAGAGGAGTTCTCTTAAGGTGCATCACTTAAGATGAATGCCCCAAGATAATTTCTTATCTCCATGGAGGATTTTGTGGGAGGCATTTTGCTCTAAGAGTAACAACACACAAGATCCCGAGGGCTGGTTATTGGTGTCCAACTCTCTTCAAGGATATAAATTTTTGGTCGAAGATGTGAGAGTTTCGCCATGCTTCTCTGGAAGATTGAAAGCTTCAAGCTCCCTTCCTTTGCTTGTATAAATTCAAGCTCCATTCAAGCAATGGGGATGGATGTCATTGGTGAAATCTCGGACCCTTAAAGTTCCATCCATAAGTGGATTCTTGTAGCCACTAACTACTTTACCAAGTGGGTGGAGGCAATCCCTACCAAGAAGGATACACACCAATTTGTCATGGAATTTGTGCTAAACCATATCATTTGTAGTTCGGAGTACCAGTCAAGATTATAGCTGACAATGCCATGAGTTTTAGAGCTAAAGCTTTGGTGGAAATGTGCAAAGAGTATGAGATCAAATTGAAATATTCCTCTAATTACAATCCATGAGAAATGGACAAGTTGAGTCCAGAATAAGAACTTGCTAAAGATTATCGAAAGAACCTTGGAGAGCTGAATAAGAGAAAGTGGGGTGAACAATTGAAGTTTGCTATTTGGGCGGATAGGATCACTATCAAGAGGGTTACTAGAAATAATCCATTTGAGTTGGTATATGGGACTTAGGCCCTGTTGCCCCTTCATATGCAACTATCTTCATATCAGTTCATTCAATAGTTGAAGGATCAAGAGGTAAGTCCTTATGATGCTCCCATTAAGTAGATTCTTGAGCTTGATAAAGAGAGGAGAGCGTCCCATCGGAGGTATATAAATTTAGAGAAAAGCTAAAGAAACTATTTGACAAGAAGGTCACTCCCATAGCTTTCAATATTGGAGACCTTGTGTTACTATGGGATAACAAGCATGTAGATAAGGAAAACATGGAAAATTATACTCATTATGGATGGGCCCTTACTCCATTGATATTAGAATTGGTGAACATACCTTCTTCTCGAAGGACTTGGATGGTGAATTGCTTGAATTACCTATTAATGGTAGGTATTTGAAGAATTTATTGGATTAATTTCCTTGAATCAAGGTAATGATCTTTTATGTATAGTGTATATTCGGTTGTTTGTTTCCTGTCTTTTGTGTTTTTGATCATCTTGGTCCTTGGTGACCTATTTTTGTTGGTTTCTCTATTAATTTTTTAGAGATGGCTTTGTTTTTTTGCTCTATGAGATGACTCCATTACCCAATGGTTATTTTTGGCACTTGATCTACCTTTTTCTTGTGGCACTTGCAAGGAGTTCCCATCCATGAGTCGGATCCGATGTTGGTACTCAAAATAGTCTCGCCTCATTTTTCCTTTGAAAGTCTAGTGATTTATGGCCTCTCTCATTCTTTACTTCCCCATAGTGTGCCTAGTTAGTCTCTATTGCCATTTTTCATCGGTTCTGGGTCATAGATCACTTATGGGTCCATGGTTTACTCCTTGTTTCTTGTTCCTCTCGAAAAGGTCTGTAATTTGAGTCTCTTGTTCTCTGTTCATTCAAAAACTTGGGTTTTCCCGTTCTCTCTATTTTCCACAGTTGGAATTTTTGTCCTTATCATTTCTACCCTAAAAATTTGAAGAAAAATGAATAGATGTGTCTCGAGGAATGTATTTGAGCCTTGTAACATTTCTAAACTCTCTATCTTTGGAGAAAATTTCATTTTAGGCTCAAATGGTAATTTTTCTATATTTTATGGTTTGATGGGCATTTCTCCCAAGGTAAAACTTACATCCTTGCATCGACAGGGGAACGTGGCCTCTTTTTATTTGACACGGATTTGGCTGGGTACTCCAAAAATTCTATGAAAAGCCTCAACTTAATAAAATTTCCACATGGGTGAATGGTGCTCATTTGAAGATTTAATTTTTGGTTTGGCCTTAGAGTAGTGCCGGGAGGACACGTGGAGGTTTTGTGGGACAGAGACACATGGAGGCTTCCGCTGGGTCTTCCCATACTTAGCCTTTCTTCAAAAACATTTTTGGGAAGTCCAGGAAATGTGGAGGAACTATGCAAGTTTGGAAAATGACCCGTTAGGTTTTATTTTAAAGAAGCTCCAGGAGGAAACTTGGAGGCCTCCACTCACTTTGCATTTTGCTTGGACTTTTCATCAGCCAAAGGAGATTGTTGTGGATCTTGACACATGGTGCCCTTCGCTGAGCTTCAGGCCTTCAAACAAATTTTTCCGGGCCAAGACACGTGGTGAGCCCACACTTATTCAAGGTTTCAATTTTGGGGACCATCCTAAGATGCACCATCATGAAACATGGTAGTTTGACAAGTCGAAAGGAGTGGGGAATTGGACCATTAGGGGTAACTTATAATTTTTACCTCTTATGCTAAAAAGGGTTAAGATATCAAAAATGTCCCACAAGCCCGACAGGATCACCAAAGTTTGTTTCAAGTCAAAGGGGTGGGGAGGCGGACCATCGGGGTAACTTGCATTTTGTGCCCCCGATATTTAAAGGATCAAAATATCAAAATGGCTCATGAAACCCGAAAAAGAAAATTCAAATTTTGTTTCAGTTAAAGGGGCGATGAGGGTAGACCATGGGGGAAACTTAGAATTTTTGCCTCTTGTATTCAAATGTCTAAAATCATCAAAATAGCCTATAGGACTGATAGAATAAGGTCAAGTCCATAGGTGTGGACTCTCGAGGGAAATTTGGAAAATTTTCCTTTTGTAAAAAGGAGTTAAAACTATAAAGAGGAGTGGGGTTCCACTAGGACCCACTTTGGAAACTAGAAGCGGAAGGGCGGAGCTGCGGGGAAACTTGGAAAAATTTCCTTTCTCCAAAAAAGGGTCAAATGATATAATTTTTTCATGTTTCCTTTGGGACCCACCTTAGGACATGTGTTAGGCCCATTTTTCATAAGTGGAGGTGTAGAGCATAATGCAATTTTTTTTCATTTTTTAAAGGGTCGTGAAAATTCAAAAGGAAGCCCCCGACCCCATTTTTGAATCATCCATGTGGATGACCAAAATTCAAAGTTAAGATCAACAAAGCTAAGATTCTGAATCTGATTTCCCCCATTTTACTAAAACATGCCTCAAAGTGTGAGTCTTCATGATTTCTTTGTATTTCCTACACACCGTAGAGAGGGGAGTTAATGTTGATATCTAAGTTTATTGGGGAGATCTTGAACACGTCTTTCACCATTAAAATGTTATGACTATCGAAGCTCAATTACATTTTCCATTTTTCTTCTCCCAAGCATGTAAAGAGCCATATTTGATAGATTAGGGGAGGAAGTGGTTTGTGAATTGAATAAAGAGTAATCTACCAAAGGAAGGAGTTGAATGAAGAGATATTTGAAGAGATCTAACCTCGAGCATCCGGTGACTTTTTATAGATCTCGATACCGAAATCATGATTGTGATCATGGCAAACAACTGGTGCACTCAATATCTAGATTTTGGGGGAAAAGGGGCTATGTAGTAAATGTTATAAATGGCACAAATTTATCGTGTAAATGGTTGGAGTGTTAGGGGTTGGGATTGAGTTTTCTAATAGAGAAAAGCTTGATAGAGCCCATCTTTTTGAGAAACTATTTGAGAAGATTGTATATCTCTTTTGTATTGAATCTAATCATGTCAAGGTGGTTGCGAGTGTACAACCATTGACAAGCTCTGAGATTGTTCTAGAAACTTTCCCCTGCTGATAGATGTAATCAAATTTGAGTTATTATGTGTTGTCTTGAGAAAAATGTGTTAGTTCCTTCTCTGAATGTATGAAAAAGTTTTTCTTTGTTTCTATTGTAATCTTGTATTAATATCTGATTCAATCACACATAGGCCTCAATCCTTGTGATAATTTAGTGGCATATGTAATTTCATCTCTTAGGAGAGCTTTCACCTAGAAGTGAAATAAATGATTTAAACTCACTTTTCTTTCATCTGTTTGACAAAGATTGTCTGTAAGCCTCTGGGTGTACCTTAGGCATGATTTGGCTTAGATTTTGATGCTTTGTTGGGTTCTCTAACTCGAGCCTTCGTGTTAGAATCTCATAGGTTGTGTGAAAAAGTGTTGATCTGGGCCTCCATTGAAGCACATATTTTGGTTAAAGAAACATTTTAGCTATCCTGTGGCATTCATTGGTCTAACCTACCATTTTGTAATATTTCTCAAGGATCTAGTGAACCAAGTTCATCCTGCCTCACCTCCCACCAAATTTTTATTTAAAAACAACTAATCCTACCCATACTACCCATGTTTTTCATGTATGTATGCCAATGCATAATCCCCATCACCAAAACATGGGGAAGCAATCGGGATCAAAAATGTATTTAGTAACCTTTTCCTTGTTGTGAAAATATCTCCATGATCTAGAAGTGACAACTCACGGGAGTCGATTTGGTGTGATGATCATATTTTCCCCAAGGTATTTTCTATGAAATTTATGCAAAAGAAAGACTTACCAATATTCTTCAATAATAGAGGTTACAAAATAGGTTCTCTTACCTTGGTTGAAAGGCACAACCTAAAATAGTGAGGATCGGATCACATCCTTTTATGGTGCTACCCACTCCTTTCAAAAACCTAGTGTCTAACAAGAAGATGTCTTCATCAGCTAAATCCATCTATTTGCCTCTATGTCTATCTAAATCCATGATGCTACTCGGTCTTTGAAGGAGATTAAATCTGGGTACCAACATGATGGATAATTATACTATGTGAAATTGTAATTTGGTTTAATCGAAACTCATTAAGTATTTGTGTGTAAGACAAAATGTGGCACCTTTAAATTATTCAAAACAAATTTCCTTGTGTAAAATATGATCCTCATGTACTTATTTCTCTCTATAAAGATTTTTTTGGTCCTTCATTATGAATTTTAAGGATTTTCATTGTTCTTTCTTGTAATATGAAATCTGCACTTATAGATTGTACTTACGAAACTATACTTCTTGATTATTGTGAACGTATTGAGTTTTATGCTTTGATGACTGTAAGAGAACACTCTAATATCAATCTTGGAGAGTCTATGGAGCTCCTAAAAATGCATTTGAATATGGAGGAAAATGTTTTTCTAAATACATGTCATCCATTATCTTGTATAAGATGAAACTTATAAGCTCTTCTATCATGTCATTTTCCTATTAGCCATTATTGTACTTGTAGTTCAATGTTTAAATTATGCTTTGTAGAATTTGAAATCTATGTCTTAGTGAATCTCTGAATATTCGATATACTTATTTGATTATGAGAACTATTTTTTCTATTTAAACTTCTTTCAATGCCTATGGATCAATATTTAACTACTGTAATGAATTTTCTTTATCACCTTTGGATCGATCTCTAAATTTTTTATTCTTTTCCACCGAATGTGATCTTTTGTTTTCTTCTTATCATATTCATAATTGTGTACTTGGAGCATTTTTCTATTGTGCACTTGACTTCCAACAACGCAACACATTGATGATTCATGGAATCATTCGTTCACTTTGATTTGAGTTGTACTTGAATTTTTCTATTGAAAGTCTATTGCATTGTATGTTGAAAGTCTATTATGGGAACTTGATAGTATGATGCTTTGGATAACAAAAATTCATATTTCAATTCCTTAACTACAAATTGTCTTTATTCCATGAAATTTTCTTCATTACTTTCATTGGATTGTTCAAATTTTATAATGTTGTTCAAGATATACTTATTTCTTGTACATGTATCATTTAGTATACCTTGTGATGTTTAGAAATGGAAATTGATCACAAAATGGGTACTTCTTATACTAAAACTGCATTCTAAAACTTTGCACTAGAATATTTATAGTTCTAATTCTTCCTGTTTCATTCAAGGAATTTGTTGTTTCTTGATCATTTCTTTTATGAAAAAGAATAAATATGGTCCCTTTCATCCGAAAGTGACATTACAAGTATAAATATGATTGATTTAGTCCTTAAAATTTTCCATTGTGAAAGTAAATTTTTGATTCCAAAGCTGAAGAGGTCATAGTATATTCACTTTGTAATTATTTACTTTTGCATATTTATAGTAAAGCTTTATGAAATTCCTTGAACACGAAAATGTATTTCGCTAGTTGTCTTTATTCTGTATTTTGTATTCATCTAAAACATGTACTTTGATTCTGTAGCTAAGTGGTAGAAACTTGAATACTTGTACTTTTGTGCTTTGATCATTGTGTAATGAGATGAATGTATTTTTTTCTTGTAGCCTTGAATACTATTTGCACAAGTGAATGCAATCTATACTTGATAATAAAAAATTTTAAAACATGCATTTTATTCTCTTCTATGATAGATTGTCCATGCACACTCAAGAAAATAGTTACAAAATAATTAGGCATTTTTGTACTCTCTTATGTTCCTTATTCTTTATTTTCTTTATTTTTGTCATGATTCATGTGAATACTATGAGATTCTTCCAGATGGTACTTTTCATTTATGTATAATTTACTTGATGTATCTTATGTTTTTGATCTCAAATGATTCATTTTCTTGAATCTAGATAGCACATGAGTACGGACCAAAACTTGATCTCTTTATGATGCATTTCTCTTTTTCATTTTCGGTACACTTTACCTCGTTTAATGCAAAATATGAAGATGGAGGAGCTGGAACTGAAACATTGAAGAATGAAAGAAAAACCAAGGCAATGATAGGTTCTTTCTATAATATTTTACTTTTAATTTCATGCACAACTACCATTTATTTTGGTAATCCTAGGTTACATCCCATGGCTTGTGTGGGAAACATTGAATTTCCTTAATGAATAAATGATATTATTTCAGTAATTGAGTTGTGTACTTCCTTTTACTTTCATCTCGTATTATATGTAATGATGGTATAATGAATTTAAAAAATCAATAACATACACAATAAAAATTAGTCATAGAAAATGATCAAATAGAAAATACTTGTAACATAAATAATAAACATCTGCAATGCAAACAACAATTGTGTCTCATTATTTTGGAGTCCAAAACCTCAAGTTTGCATCTATCTCCGCCTTCCTCAAAGATGTACTTTAGTTTTTGAGGATTTTGTGCATCTTTGATGAAGGGGATGTGGGGATAGAAGCATACGTGGGGTGTTGTATTCTGTAATAGCACACATAGCTACAATTTTCCTTGTTGATTCCCTTAAATTGAAACATAAATAAACTGTAAATTCCCTCCTAGTTAGGTTCATTCATCAATTATTTCCATCGAAAACAAAGTTCAAATTTTCCCATTTTTGCACAAGTACAAAAAATGTCAACATTTCTAGTGACCTTATGGGAAAGTTTCCTACTAGCTTTAAGACCAATACCTTGCTCGAGTTCATTACGCATGGAGTCAAAGCATATAATCAAAATTTTCCTTTTCTGAGAAACTAACCCTTATGAAAAACAAACTAAAGTTGGGAAAGGATCTGGTAAAATATATCACGTGCATGAATGCACTTATTGAATTGAAAAACCTTGCAATGTGCATGAACAACACTTATTGAAAGGGAAATCATACTCTAACCAAACACTGTAGGAGTTTCAATAACATTTTCTAAGAAACATACCATTCATAGGAATAGGAAGTTCCTCTCCATTCAGCCTTGAAATTTGAAATGCATTATACTTTTACCAAGATGTAATCATCTAAGGACCTCTCCAGATTATATCAAACTTCAAGAGGTTTCCTATCTTAACATGATCAACATCCCATTTCACCACAATGTCTCCTTTGTTGAAGACTTTGAACTTGGAATTTTACAAAAATGTTCTCTTGATCTCATTTCGATTCTTTTCAATATTCGGTAGTATCTTGAACTCTTATCTCTTACATCTCCATTAGTTCGAAGATAACGAACATGCATTAGTTCATTCTCAAGTAATTACAATTGATGTTGTTAATTCAATGTGATGAGATAAAATAAAATAATCATTATTGTCTCATGTCTGTAAACAATCTTGTATGGTGAATTGCAAACCGATCTTTTAGGAGTCACACTATCACCCAAAGTTCTGAATTCAACATCGATACCAATCTCTTTGGTTTTCCTTGAGTGTTCTTATGATAATATTTAACATATTTTATCAATACTTTTAGATAATCCATTACCATGATGGTAATAATTAGATAAATTACTCAAATAAATACCATGCTTGACATCCCAATCTCTTACGTTTTCACCAAGAAATGTTAAGGCATCATCTCGAAATGATAGTTGTTGGAACACCAAATCTACAAATTATTCCTTTATAAAATGATAAGATCAAAGTCTTGTTATCTTATTTCAAAGTTATTTCTTCATTCTAAAGTGTGAAAGAATCCATGAGAGTCAAGATGCACTTGTGTCCTTGTGATGAAGGTGAATTTATCATGCCAATGAATTCAAGACCCCACTTGCATGAAAGGTTGATCCACCGTAATAGGTTTCAGTGCACCAAAGCTAAAATTTCTTTTCCAACAAAGTATTTACACTTCCTACACTTTTTAATCCATTAAAAATACTCTTTGAATATGCTAGGCCATTAATAACTAGATTTCATAATCTTTAAGGCTTTAGTAGGTGCTAAGAAATGACCTCTGCGGGTCCTTCATGGAACTCGAGATAATAATTGTTGTATTCTATAATAATCAACACAACGGAACAACACTCCATTTTTATTATTTTTGAACAACATACCATCCATGAAAACATATGGTATAGATTTTAATATGAAACATATTCATTTATTATTGTCCATAACTTCTGGATAAGTACCGTGCTTCAAGTAATCAATCAAATCAATCATCCAACTTGATCCTTGAACCTATGGATTGAGTTTTGGTTATTGATTTTCATGTTGTAATAACATTTTTAACTATTTGATACATAATTTTAGCATGCTTTAATGGAATTTATAATTATGCATCCTTTTTTTTTTTTCCATATCGTAAATCGATGTTCACATAGTGCTTTTCCTCATACTATTTTTGCAATATGGATATCAACATCATACTCCATAACCTTTGTAATCCAAAATGCTCTCTTCTCATTCAGTTCTTTGTTTAGGAAGAACACTTTAACACTTGGATGAGAGACTAAAACATGTATCATATTATTTCAAATCATGTACTTGAAATTATTTAGTCCTCTAACTATAATAAGTACTTTTTTTTCAAGAAAAGATTACCTTGGACATGTCTCATAGTCATGTAAACTCTACCCAAAGAAAGCAATGAACTACTCTATATTTTCATCATTAATTTGAGTTAATATGGTTGAAATGGTTTCAGCTCCTGCAAGTGGATACATAGTGAAATCCTTATCAAAATTAGGATTTCCCAAGCTTGGAGCTTGTGAAAGAGATGACTTAATACCTCCAAATCATTTTATTCCTTCTCCGGTCCAAGAGAAAGTTTTATATTTCTTTAACATAGTTGCTAATGGATTGACTAATGCTACAAAATATGGAACAAATATCATAACAAAGTTTATTTTTCCAAGAAATATTTGTAATGCCTTCTTATGATGAGACAAATATAGCTATGAAATTACTTCAATTCTTAAAGGATCAATATTTTAACCTTTCCTAGAAACAATATGTCTAAGTAATTTACCTTTTTATTGTAGAAATCTACAAATTTTCTCACCATCTCCAAAAAATTGCTAGTTTTCTTCATTATCAGGTACAGAAGGTCTGATAATTAGCTTTATATGTGGCTATAATTTGTTGTTTTCAAAATGTTCTAGCACTTAAAAACTAGCACTAGCTGTTGTAAGTTTGTTTGCATGTTTGTTTTCAACTTTTGGAATATATTGCATGTTAATAGCTTCAAAATAATCCATTAAGTCTGAAACTCTATGCTTGTAATATTTCAGCAATGAATTCTTATAAACATTAAAGTTTTTTACTTGATTAATCACTAACTTTGAATCACCAAACACTTGTAACATGCTGATACCTCTTTTTCTGGCCCATTGTAAGCCATGAATTAATGCTTCATATTCAACTACGTTACAAGTACATGAAAATTGTAGACTTAGAGATGAAAAAAAAACTTTCATTTGAAGGAGAAGTAAGCATCAAACCTTCAACTTTTCCTTTTTGTTCTTTCCTCCTTTGAAATGAAGCTTCCATAAGCCTTATTTTGTATTTTTGTTTTGTATAAAGAAAGGATATGTGCATCTTCCTCATGCAATTAATGAAAACAAAATGAACCTTTTGCTAATTCCTTAAAAGGATCATAAACATGTTCTTCTTGAGTTTTTTCATCCATAAACAAGTTAGAAACACCATCTAATGCGAAACATGTGTTGTGACATCAAAATCAGTCTGATCTATGGTTGCATAATTTGCTACATCATTTGAAGCATGAGGCTCAATATGAAATCTAGCCAAAGGCTCTGAATTAATTATAACTTTAGTTTCATACCTTGTAGTGAAGAAAAAAATGACCAATTTAAAGAAATATAACCTCTTATCTTTGCTATAAAATATCTTGATAAACATAAAGCAAAGTAGGGAGGTAGATCTACAACTATTACATCTTGAAGAATAGAAACATTTAGACAAACATGTAATGTTACCTCCAAATTTTTAATGACACCGTGTTGGTTGTTGTCCCATCTAGTTGTAATACACTCTTTTCGTAATTTCTTTAGGCATGATTGTATTGCTTGCACCACTGTCAACCATGTAGTTATGAACTAAATGATCTCCAATAATCAAAGATAGATAAAAGGGTGGTGTATTTTTAATATCATGAGCATTTAAAACCTTTTGTACCATCCACTTAACCTCTTTCATGTGATCTTGCTCGATTGTACCAAGGACCATATCAGCTTTCTGAGCTTCCTTTTCTATTAGTTTTGAAGAAATATACAACTTAGTAAGCTCATGAGCAAGTATCTTTTGTTGTCCTGGAATACTTAAAGCATCCCATAATGAAATACTGATATTATGTTTTTTCATTACCTCAACAATATTAAAAGAAGCAACAATTTTAGAAAAAGATTCTATATTTTTAGCATAATATTTAGCAAAAACTAACTCTACTTCAACAACTTTTGAAATTTGAGGTATGAATAATCTTCTAGGATCAGGTTGTAATTATTTTTTCTACTCTTTAGGAGTTGAAATGCTTTCTATTTTGATGGAACAAAAGGATTATTTGCTGTTATTTTACCTACATTTGCCACTTTATCAGTAACTATAGGTAAAACATGTCCTTTTTGTTATTTTTATTTATCTTGAGACCTAGTTGTAACTATAATAAAATATTCTTCTCCAAATATAAGTTTTGTTCAGGTGATTTCTGACTCTGAGTATCTTTCTTCCCACCCTCCATTTGAGGCATGAATAATGCTTTAGATTGAGGTTGTGCAACAAGGCTTATATTCAAGAATGCATTTGGACAATTAACAGCTAAATGAGGCTAATTACAAGGTAAACACCACTCTTCTAAATCCATGTTGATTGGAACAAGTGCATTAGATGAACTAGGAACTTTATGATCAAATTGCCTTTGTTGATAAGGCTAACTATAATTTTGATTTTCATGATAAGGATGTCTATAATTCTGATTTTACTTATATGACTATCTATTTTTTGATAATTATTTTGATAAGGCCTGCTAGGATGAGCTAGTTTATTCTCAATTGATGTTAATTTGTTTCCCATAGTCTATAAGGCCTTAAATATGTCATCTAATGGTGTTGTAACAAGAAGGCTCTATTATGGTAATAGGTTGCGGTATAAGCACATAACCTACTATAAGAGGCATAAAAGGCCTTGGGGTAGTTTTCCATCTTGAATAAGGTTGTTTTCAACCCTAATAGTGATATCATAAGTTTTTGGGAGTGTAGTTCCTCCCATAGACTATATCATGGCTGAAATATCATTATTTAAATATCTAAGATAGTATAAAAATGCATGATCATCTTGAGGCTTAACATTGGCTGGAATTCTTTCCCAAGTTCTAGCAAATTTGATATTAAAACTAGCCATAAATTCATGAGGAGCTCTCTTGATTGTAGACAACTATTCTATGAGAGATAAATGATCAGAATTGTCTTGAAATTGCTTAAGTAGTTGATCTCCTAATTCATCCCAAGTTGTTATACTCCCTATCGGTAAAGTTCTATACCATTGCAAAGCTTGTCCTTTAAATGATGTAGCTAAGAGTCTCAAGGCTACATCTTCATGAGTTACAGTTATGGAATACACAAAGGGATGTAATGTATTTAATATGCTCAGTAGGGGTAATCTTATTTTCACTAGTAAATGAAGGTAAACCTTTCAAGGCAGCAACAAGTATGTCATGATAGAATGGAATTACTAAAGGGCTGCCATTAGTAAAGGTAAAAAAAATTTGGGTAGTGGTGGTGGTTGTTGCTACATGATTATTAGGATTTGAACAACAAGATTAACATGTGGTGAAGTAAGGGGCTAGGGGGTTGCAAAAACTGGGCCTATTATAGGGTAAAGTATTGCTAACTCTTCTTCATCTTGTTGAATTCTAAGTTAAAGAAACAAAATTATGTGGAATACCTCTTACCGTTGATCTCATAATCACCTTAGGCATGGAACATTCTACAAAGCTAGTATGAAATTGTAGATATTTATTTTTATTTTAAATGGATTTCTAGATATTTTTTCTTCCAAAAGTGATGTTATCTTGATGTAAATTGTTTCAATCTGCTCACAATCTGATCCGTGGTCCCACTTTGAGGCATTCCAAAAACTCTTTTTTTTCGAAGATGATGATAAAATCTACAAATTTATGCAACAAGAAACTAAATTTTTTATACTTAATCAAGAAAAATTACATCACTTATATGGTGATCAGATTGTAGAGCTAAAGACAAAAAAACTAATTAATATCTCATTATAAAATCATGTTTATTTTTATTCCTTTATTTATTCACGATGGAGGATAAAAAAACACGCATGGGCGAGCACTGATGAAACCTATTTTTATGAGGGGTTGGGTGAAGTAGTTTTTCTAAACATTGTGTACACTTCCAAGGAAAGAAGGAGGACTTTTTGGACACAAGAGTGTTGAAGCATATGTTTTCCATTTTTTCCCTTGAATGAGAACCAATTATTGCCTTTCCAATTATTTACAGTGGTGTTTATCTTTCCATTATTTCTTATGAATGTTAATTCCCTAATTAATTATCTTAACTTGATGAAAATTGGTGTTTTCTATATAGTCTTAGTGTGCATGTTAGCTACTGTGTTGTTGTGTTTTATTACCTCAACACACAAGTGTTTTCATTAAGATAAAACTGAAAATCCATTGGTTCATGCATTTGTAATTTTTTCTCAATTTTATTATGCATGTACTCAGTCAAACACCTCAATAAATTTGGGGTACCACCCCATTCCAATTCAGTTAAAACAATATATTTTACCCTTAAAACTAAAACATTAGTGTAGGATACATCAATAAGGAACCCAAACTTATACCGAAGACTCGCCTCAACAATATGTATACCCACAGACTGAGGTGTTTCCATTGTATCTACGAAAGTGAGAGATAAAGATAGCCTCAAGCCCCTGCTATCACCTTTCAACAAGGGTGCACTAATGAGAGATAACATTGTGTAAATATACACTAGAAGAGATTAATAGAAGAACATGAACATTTTTTGAGTGAATAATTATAGGAGGAAGAGGAGAAATGAAGGGGTTTAAAATGGAAAATTATTAGGTTGGGGAAAATTTTGAGGGAACCATATGTAAAAATCATATTTTTATGAGTAGGCACATGTGGAACACATTCCAGCTTTGTCAATCATTTGAAGGAGAAAGTCTCATGTAGTGCATAAATCAATGAAAGAATACATACTTTGGAAATATTTCAAAACAAAAGGTCTATTCAATCAATATAAATGATTCTAATAGGTGATACTTGTAATGTTATCCCTTTTAATTTATGGTTAGTTACAAAACATATCAGTTTAAGAAAAATTTACTCATAGAAAATGAATTTTGCATATGTTCAAATCCCATACCTTGCATCTATATCTTTTCATGTAGGGCTATGGGAACTCCTCCAATGTCTCAAATAGAAAGATGTAATATATTTCACAAGATGCATTTGAAATGTATATAAATGATGGTAAGATGGAATCACCTTCTTTTAAGGTATTCATTTGTAATGCCCACTCCTCTTCGACACTTATCCACTATGATTTCATTACTATTGATTAGAGATATCGACATTATGATTATTATATTTTAATTAGTAGGTGATAGATGATATATACATTTTTATTATTGATATGTATTTATTCATACTTTGGATTGTTATATGTTAGATGACATTGGTGGACAGTTCTATACATGTTGATTTACATTGTTTTGATTTTATATTAACCCATTATATTCATTATCCATTACTTATGTTTTGATGTTGTGGAAAGTATAGTGATCTCATGTATGTTAGTAAAATTGTATAATTTAATTATTTTTATATGGTTGATAGATGATACAATTACTTAATTTTGATTAAGACTATTGATTTCTATGTATGTGTTATTTCTCAATGTTATTGATTTATCCATGAGGTTAGAGACATCTTATTGTTTTTGATTGTAGGAAAATGATATCACTATACACCGAAAGGGGATAGGGGACCAACCCTAGAAGAAGGTTAGGTGTTTGTGACATGGCCAATTGGACAACTTATGTTGTATATATATGTGGTGTAATTTTTATGCTTGGTTAGGAGGTTTCCTCGAGGGTGACCCCATGTGTGTGGCCATGGGTTGTGATGTTTTTCTTCCTTTTAATTTTTGTGTATTTATTTTGTGGTGCATGTATCTAATTAATTGTAAAATCTAGTCACTTTATTAGTGCTTGTTAATATGCTTTTAATTAGTTAATTTAACTTAATTGTAAACAAAAAGAAAGATGTGACAATTGGGTAATTAATAGAGTAGATGGTTCTTGATTTGAACTTGATGTTGAATGAATTAATTGCATTTTAGAGTTGTTTACTCTTCCTTCTTTCCCAATCTCTAATTTTTCCTTACATGCCACATTTTGAGACTTGTGGGAAAAGTTAACATTGTCCATTACATCTAAAATTTATCTATCAACCATACTTATGAAGTATGGAGCTAATTTTAGCCTTTTTATTGCATTTGTTGAGTGTAAAAGAGTAAATAAAGTCACTTTTCTACTTACCACATTTAATATGTCCTTGGAAGGTATGGAGTGCATGTTGGAGTGTACATTTGTGCATGTCATAGCCTTACTTGTTCATTTAATTGCATTGGTATTTGTGTGTTGACTTGTTGAGTTGGAATTGGGGAATGATGAAGTGGCATCCTACATGGATCCACCTCATCATCCTCACCTCATTTTCTATTTATTGATGTAAATTTGGAGTAATTGGCACCTTACGCATCTCATTTTACACTTGCATTTTTGGAATTTTTGCTTGGGATTGCATGCTTGGAGCTTTTGGAGTTACATTTTGGGATTTTTTGGATTGAAGGTGTTTGAAGCTTGTTGTGTGAATATTTTGGAAGCTAAATGGAGAGGTAGGATCTTCACTTATTGTTTCTTCTTTTATATATGTATGTAGTAGTGAAATTTGTGATTTTTGAGTGTATGCTATGTGTGTTGTGATTGTATTATGTTGGGATTGGGTAGATTTTGACCCTAAGAATGGTGTGGGAGATGGAAAATGGGACCATTGGGGAGGGAAAAGGGAGTTGTGAGGCATGCATTTTGGAGGGAGTGTGATTAGGGTGTTCCACCTATGGGGAGAGATAAAGAGAATATTGCTACAATTTGTGTGTTTGAAATGAAGAGAGAAAATGATATATATTGAGTATTTTTGATGTGCACATGGAGGTTATTGGGTGGAACCCTATTTCACTTGGGAGGTAAAAGGAGGTGGTTCCCATATTTCCTTTCTCCTTTGGCTTGTTTTCAAGCCTATGTGTTTATTGGAAAATTGTAAATCTTGTTTGTGTGTTTATTTGAATGTGTTGAAAATTTGTGGATTGTATGTTTTTGGAAGCCATTATAATTGTGAAGTTGTCAAAGTTGAAAATCTCCCTATTATTCTATGTTTGCGGTTTCGGGGAAAATAAGAAGGATGGTTTCTTTTTAATTGATTAAAGGGTGGGCAAATAACGTCACCGAGTCCAATTTCTTTGTATTGTGATTCAAATTTGAAGAGATGAAACAGTGCTTGTTCAAGTATTTAATAACAATACAAAAGGAAAACAACATATATTTTACATACAACAACATCATCTCTTTAAAATGGTTACACATTACAACCTTTGAACACAATATCGATTTGGAAGAATTTCCTTTCCAACAAAATGCAAAATTAAAAGTACTCCTTTGAATTATAACATTACAAATTTGATAAAATAAATGTACAAGAATACTCTTTTAAAAATACAAGAATTACAAGCCTTCCACTCTAAGTGGAAACAACATGGCCAAATTTACAAAATAGGATCTTCCATTATTCTTAAGAACAAAAGTGTTCATTTAAAATCATCCTCCAACATCATAGCTTCAACCCGTAATGTAATCTCATTATATCCTACATCTCCCTCGAGACACTTGAGTTTAAAGAATCCATAATTTTTTTATTGACTCATAATCAAATGGGTTTTATATTTTCAAACTTGTCTCTATTAAATGGAGAACAACCAATATGTTTTCACAATGGGCTTTATACTTCCCAAATTTAGTTGCATTCTTGAGAATAGATTGGAATTTTAAAATCTATAAATCAGTCTCTAAAACAAATTAGGAGTGGAAGAAGCCATCACTGTAAAAAAATGAACTTGTAAAATTCAATTAATAGTACTTTTAATGAAAAAATTCTCCTAAGATATTATCCTATTTTAATTAGAATAGAAATATGATTTTCAATCTTCAATGCAAATAATTTAGAAAATAAGAAAATGCATATATCTTATTGTCATTTGTAATAAAAAATCACTAACATTATTTTGAAAAAAATGATATTTCCCTTTTCTGTTTACAAACCTTTCTCCAAATACAAGCTAAGAGAGGAAAAGATGCAAGAGGATTATCATTCAAAATAATATAATGAATCATAACCACAATTGAAATGACCATAAAATATAGACCATAAATCCTATAGGGTTGATCTAAAAGGAAACACTATTCTATATTTCAAGGGAAATATAATGCATTAAATAAAATTTAATCTTAATAAAATTTAGTGCATTACAAGAAGAGAAGGGCTTCCTTGTTGATGTCTTTTACTTCAAGGCAATTGTTTTAATGCAAATGTGTATTTCTCATGGCGAGATGACAATTTTTGTCATAGTGGTAAGGTCATATAGTTTATTGATTTTTTTTTAGGAATTTTATTAGAACCAAATATATTTGCCACGAGTAAGCTCATAGTTTCCCAACTATTAGTTTATACTTGTTGCCAATCTTCTTTTACTTGAAAATGTGGATACAATATTTTTATTGTTACACAAGTAAAAAACCAATTCATATATAAGATCACAATTGTTTGAAATTTTTCCCCTGCCAAATTTGTTGTACAAATTTTTCCTTGAATCTTAAAAATTAACGAATTTTCTGAATGTGATCATTTGCTACTGGAAATTTTGTAGATTCGGGCGAATATGCATATATGAAAATCTATTTAATTATACAAAGGTGTACAACTTATTTTCTTGTTCAGTATGTTTTGCTAATTAGTTAAAGAACCCACTGGCTGTGGTAAAATGTAATTTGAATTGGCACCGATAAATGTTAGCAATCATCCTATTTGTCTATACCAATAGCTTACTATCCTGGGCATACGCTACTCTATTCCTTATAGCTCTATCCGTGGAGTCCATTGGTATCCTCTCCCGCCCAATTATATCTATCTGGAGGCCCCCCTCCCTATCTATTTATGTGGAACTCAATTGATAAATCGAGAGCCATGGATTCATTGCCCTCAATCTTCTGAAGTTGAAGTCAGTGTGAGGGATAATATATATTTACTTGGCCTCAATTCTATTGAGTCTAACACCTATGTACTTACCAGAAATAGGTATGGGTATGGAAACATGCCAAAAATGCAAGGCAGGGCAGAGCAAGGTTTTACTGTTTACATTTTCATTCTACCCCAATTATTGGATTGAAATATTATGTGACTTCAAACTATTGTGGTTATATATATTAACTTGAATCAAGATTTTTCTCTTCCTTGTATTAGTCGGCATTCGGTTTCTTAACTACATTTCTTTTAATGGAAAACTCGGGATTGAAGTAGAATTTGGATTTGAGGCTGCCTATTTCCACATCGTCTCCACTATGTACTATTTTTACACAGGAAATAATCATCCAATTTACAAAATTAGGTGTACTTGTCAAAATTTCTTGACTGTCACTTTTCTCCATATATTCTGAAATAATTTCCTATTAGTAATAATTACTTCCAAAGAAGGTAGGAATTCTTTGCTAGGTTCCTAAATCTAGTAATTTCCAAATTAATAAGCACATTGAAATAATCCCACAACATACTTGTGATGCACTTTGAAAAATCAAATTTGTGAAGCCTAGTCATGATACAAGAGATTTAAGAAAATGGGGTTTTGAAAAGAACAAGGTAGGGTTTCAATTATTTTAAGCGGGAAACAACATGAAATCCTCAATATTCACCAAAAAACAAACTATCCCATACTTGGATAATCAATGGGGTTGCTAGTGGGCTAGATCCGGGCTCACTAGGCTTTGTGGGCTCACTTTGCAGTGTGGAGTTTTCGGGAGAAGGAGGTGGGCGGAGGAAAAGTGAATTCCTCTACAGCGCCTCCAATATATAAACAGGGGTGTTCACATGAAATTCCTTATCGCGAAGGGTGATTCACATGTACCACATTCAATGCCATACGTGGAAAACTAATACCCTAAGTGGCACTTCACATGAAATGTGTTCACAAGGGGGTGTTTGTGCAAACACCCCTGATTTTAAACCCTCGCCACATTCCCCACTCGTGTTTTTGGGACAATAAGTGGAACACAACACCATGCATTCACCCCTATACTAGAGTGGAAATGGAACACCATTTACATGGATTTGATACTATGGCTATTGATGTCTAGATACCACCATGATGCCATCATGGTCACGGTGGATAGAATGACAAAAGTGGCTCATTGTTATTCGCGAAGACCATATATACCAATAGTGCAAGAATAATATTTGGATGAGTATGAATGGGATTCCACAAAAGATCATCTACAACCGTGATCCCTTATATACATCACACTTTTGGACTACCATGTTGCAAGCCCTTCGAACAAGTATCAATTTCAGTATAGCATACCATCCAGAGATAAATGGTCGACAAAGCGGTGAACCACATTTTTGAGGACATGATTTGGATGTACGTCATGGATCATCACTCAAGGTGGGAGGAGTACTTCTACTTGGTTTATTTTACATACAAAAACAACTTCCGAGTTCTTTTGGGATGACACCATTTCAAGAACTTTATGGTAGGGAGTGTAGGACACCTTTGAGTTGGGATAGACTTGAGGAAAATTTATCTATTGGGCTAGCTATGTTGTAGGACACGGAGCGGTAGGTTGTGTTGATTCGAAATATATTCCGCAGAAGGTGCATGATAGAAAGAAGAAGTTTGCAGATCAAAGGAGATTTGAGCGTAGTTATTAGGTGGGCACGAAGGTGTTCCTTTGTGTCGGACCTCATAAGAGTCCTATCCATTACAAAAATTCCTAGATTTGTGGGTCCATTCGATATCCTAGAGCGGATCAGTCCCTTAGCTTATTTTCTAGCCTTTCCATTTGTCTTGTCTTGCATGCATAATGTGCTCCATGTATCCTTTCTTAGGAGATATATCCAAGATCTTTGCATGTATTAGATTGGACTACATTGAAAGTGCAGGAGTAGGGGAAGATGATGGTGAAGCCCATGCATATTTTAGAGTGCATAACCTTGGGCCTTCAAGGCCGAGAGATTGATCAGGTGCGAGTTGACTAAGATAGGTATGATGAGACTATTGTTACATGGGAGGATGCTACGTTGTTATGATCCAAGTTTCCACACCTATTTCAATGACTTCTAGGAGGAAGTCGAGTCTAAGGGGAGGGGTATGTAGTTCCCACTCCTCTTCGACACTTATTATATTTTGATTTCAATTATTATTTACTATAGACATGGATATTATTATATCATTTTGGTTTAGCATGATGTTATATGATAGAGATATTCTGACTATTGATGGATTGTGATGCATACTATGATTTGTGTGGATTCTTAGAGAATAGAGATATAATTTATATTGATGATTATGATGTGTTGTTAGCATATATATTTACTAATATTCAAAAATATTTCACATTGACTATGATGTAGTGTTTGAACTAAACCTTGTGATCTTACTTGATATAGATGAAATGGTAGAATTGATATGTTTTTGAAATTATATATCGATGATAGCATTGTTTATCTTAGATGATGATTTAGTTATATGAGGATGTTTATTGATAGATGTGCGTATATTTTATCTTTTATTTATTTGATGCGGCCACGAGGCCAAAGGTGGTATTGTGTGATTGTTATCCAATTTTTCCCCTAGAAAAATTTAACAAATGTGAACTTGTGCACTGAGAAAACGGGGATGATTCAGTCATGTGAGCTTGTATTTCGACTTTGGTTGAATATGGTCGAAGTGGGTTAAGAATTGCAGAGAAGTTAGGAAGTGAAGAAGCTCCAAAGTTTGAATTTCAGACTTCAGAGGTGGAGCCTTACACGAAGTGTGAGAAACATGTAAAAATAAGAAAAAAAAGGCCCGAAAGTTGAAAATGTCGAAGTTCAAAAGTATTTGTATTTTTGGGTTCAACTCCCTTTCAGGGTCAATGGCATCGTGAAAATGGAATTTTGAGTCCGAACTCCAAAATTTTGAATTTTAGACTTCGGAGGTTCAGAGGTTTGAGTTTTTCACTAAAAAAATGGAAAAAGGCAAGCTAATGCCCAAAATCCCAAAATTACGAAGTCCGAAAGGGTTTGGATTTTAGGGGTGAAAATTAATTTTGGGATCAACGTGGTAGGGATTTTTAAGTTTTGGAGGTCTCATTTTTGTCTTTCGAGGTCGAGGTTTCAAGCTTCGGGTTATGGGTTTGGATTTTCAAGGTCTCAAAGCAGCATTAAGTGGATGGACAAAGTGTCAAAAGTCTTGAAGGTGCAAGGTCTAAAACACGAATTCCAAATTTTTTTCTTTGGTGTTTCGTAGAGGTTTTATTTTCGAGTTTCGATCTCTCAAGATAATAAGCAGATGAATAGTAACTCAACCTCCGAAGTCAAGATACTTAAAATTCTGAAATTCAGATTTCAAGGTTGAAGGAATTTTCGGAGTCCGAAAAAATGAGCCAACCACCCACAGCTTAATACAATAGGACACCCACATCTTCGAGATGACCATAAATTTTGAATGGGAGCTCGGATTTGCACAAGAAAGGACTCAACATCCTCTACACAACTACATCTGGTTATCTTAATTTAAGTGGGACTAAGCTTTTCAAATGAAGAAATACCGTTTGCCATTTCGAGAGGGTGTCATATTTCTCACCTACCATAATGATGGGGTATGGGTAGGAGGTATTTTTTTTTAAGCAGCACCCATCATTATTGTGGGTGAATTCAATGTAAATTGTGGTGGTTAAATCAATATTTTGAATTCTTCTCTCCCTTTTTCTCTCATTCTTCATATATATTATAAGGGGGACACTATTCTAATGTTGGATAATTTTTCTTTGTACCCCCTTATTCTCTGCAGTCTCAGTAGGTGAAATTTTGGAGTTCAAACCTCCCATTCAATTTGTAATGCAAGTGTGTGCCTCTTGGCCATTGTAATGCACTATATCAAATCCTTGGAGAAATAATATAAGTATGTGGATGAATTTAAACATTCTTCTCGCATTAATATTTTTCTTTTTAATCTCTCACTTTGGAATCATGGTTATCTTTGTATGGTTATAGTATTACATGTTTATTGGCTTGTGTTTAATGGTTAGTGGATTTGATCAATGGATTCATCTTGTGGTTTTTTTCATCCTCCTTAATTTGATTGTTGCTTTCCATCTCCATGCAAAGTAGGTGTTCATCATTCCTTTTGGTGTATAACCTTTGTTTGTTAGGTTTAATTTCTTTTAATATTCTAAAACTTATCTCCTTTGCAATTTTCAAGTGGATTTTAAGGCGGATCCTCAACAATTTGGATGTATGCATCGAGAATAGAGGAATAGGAACCGACCTTCATCCAGAGAGCTTTCCAGATCACAAAGTCACACACTTTTATAAAATCTCCATGTTATGCAAACACACTAATAGTTTTAACCCATCGACTTGCAAACATTCTGGGGTGTTGTGATTACGCATTAACAACGATTTTATAGGTAATTGTATCATAACAATCAAAAGGGGGTTAAGATACCAAGCATAGAGAAATACTTACAATGAAGGTCACAATGGCAACTTCTGTGTAATGTTTCGTGTTTTTCTATTAGTTTTGTGAGGGGTTCCCTATGGTGGCATGACCTCTAATGTTTCCATGGGCTATGTGTGTAATTCCTTCCGTTTTCTTTTATTTTTTTGGAGTATGTGATTTATTTTGTGACGTAATTCATTTAATCATTGTTGATTAATGTGCCTTAATTAAGAGGATTAATTATGTTTATTAAGTTATTTGGGGATGTGAGAAAAAGGGGCCATTTATTATAGTATTTGATCCTTTGGATCCTTGTTACTTAAGTTGAGTGTATTTGACTTTGAGTGTTGTACACCTACCTTACTTTGGAAATTCGGATTTCAGATTAAGGGAAATTTTTGGAGGCTTATGGGACAACTTAAGCTTTTCCCACACCTCTTAATTTCTTCTACCAACTATACCTATGGGTTGGGGGGTCAAAAATAGAGCCCATTATTTGATTTATAAGGAAAAAGGTTAGGTTTATTGCACTTTCCTTACATGTGTTTTAAATTATGTCCTTAGGGGATGTGGGTTTGTGTTGAGTGTGTAAGAGGCTTGTAGTTTCTCTCAACCACCAATTTATTTTGACTTGGGATTGAGTTTTGAATTTTGAGGTGGAGTTGAGGATAAGTGATGTGGCATCCTACATGGAGCCACCACACCCTCTTCTCCTCTTTTTCTATATATGCAATTTTAAATTGTTTGTTTGGGGGTTACTTCCTTTTGATTGTGCACTTGTATTTTTGGAGTTACGAGATCTTGGAGTTCTTGTTGAATTTCTTAATATTTTGAAATTGGATTGAGCTTAAAGGATCTTGGAGTGTGATTATTTGATCAAGCTCTTAGTATGGAAAGGAAGGAACTACATCCTTGTTTTACATGTTTTCTTTTATATTTGTGTATTTGCATGTAAGTGAATGGTTTGTGTGATTTTTGGAATGATGGGTATAATGCCTAAGTATGGTGTAAGAGAATGGTATGGGGATTTTATATTATAGGGAGGCATAAGAATCTTGTTTCATCTTTCGGAGGGAGTTGGGTTTGGTGCCCCAACTTTGATAAGAAAAATGTTTTCTTTTATTACTTGGTTTTTTTGAGGGAGACTAAGAGATTGTAGGGAGGTATAAGAAAATGTGGGAGGAAAAACAAGATCTTGAGGAGGCATAAGAGTTTTGTAGGGGTTTTGAGTTGATTTTTGGAGGTTTTTAAGTTGGGCACCTAATCCCATTGGGAAGCATAAGTTATCTCCCCATAGATTTCTTGCTCCATTGGCTTTGAGTTTCTAAGCCTTGTGTATTTTGAAAGTTGCTTTTTTTTTTATATATCCTTTTGTTAGAATGTGTGTTAAATGGTTGTGAAAGTGTGTATTGTGATGTGGAAGCATTATGTTGTTGGGGCTGAGGGGCCAATGAGGAGGATAACTTTTTCTCCTCATTGGATTATTGATTGTGTGGAGAGTGTCTCCTCTCCCCATTTTTCTTGTTGTGATTGAAGCGAACAAATGGTGGAGCTCTTGTTAAAAATTGCGAACTTGAAGAACTTTTAGAAGAAAAAAAGAAAATGCTTCATTGTAGAAAGTTTTCTTGTAGTTCCCACTTAAGGAGGAAGGCTAGTAATCTTCCATTTTACTAAAAATTTGTATTGTATATTTCGTTTATCAAGTTGTAATGTATTGTTGAAAAGAAATCTTTTTGCATAATAAGAAATGAGAAATACTCAAACAGAAAGAAAGCTCATTGTTACTTGTAGGATTTTGCATTATTGTAAGAATGAAGAAAGAACTTAGAAGTTTTAAATCATTAAGAAAGTATTATTAGTAAATTTTGAATGTAATATAGTTTCTTGTGCTTTCTTTGAATAAGCGATTGTAGTTGTAATGTAAAAATTCTCTAAGTTATAGTGATTTAACTTGTTTAAGGAATTACATTCTTGTGTATTATTGAAATAGAAAATCCATGTAACTAGTGATTTAAGTCATGGAAAGAATAAATGTTTTAACCTTTCAACTAGTGTCTTAAGGCATACAAATTCAAGCTAAGGATAAACTATAAATCACCCTAGTAATTTTTTTGGAAAAATTGATGGAATGATGGTTCTTTTTCAAAGAACAAGACCACTACCCTTTGCATAGTGGTAGTCTCCGAACTACCACCCTGATCGAGTGGCATCCTTTGAACCACCACCCAGCAAGGGTGGCGCTTTTAAATCATCACCAATGAAGTGCGGCAATTCGACTTGCTTGGGGTGGTTATTTCATCACTTTAAGAGAAAAAGTGAAATCAACGACTATGTAATTTTGAAGTTTATTTAATTAAAATCGAGCCTATAAAATGTAAAAAAAAACCACCAACAAACCATAAGGGAGTAAAGTCATTGTTTTAAGCATGTCAAACCTTAAATGAGCATTTAAATCTATTAAATCTTGTATATTAAATGGAAATAGGTTTTTCTTAAGTAGAGAACTTGAAATGGAAATAACTAAATAAAAACCCTAGATTTAGAGTGAAAACCTCTTCAATCATAAAAAGAATACATTAAATTAACAATCCATGAATAAACTAAACTAAAATAAGCTAGATCCAAATGAATCCCTCCATGTCTTTCTTCCTTTCTTCCATGGCTTCCACTCCTCCAACCTGCAAATCAAAGAAAAGAAAAGAGACCAAATGAGGAGGCTAGGGAAAAGAGAAAGGTTTAATAAAATTTCATAAGGATAGTTAGGGTTAGTTTGGAACCCTAGGATCTAGTGGCCACAATTGATTTAATCCAAGGGTTAGGAATCAATCCTACAATTTTTAGGTGAGAATATATATCATGGGATTTTAAATAATTTAAGTGTATGTGAAAATGGGTGAATGGGGCCACTTAGTGCCCTAGTGTATTAAGTTAAAAATGTAACTCTTCTAGTATGTTTTAGTAAATGATTCAATGGACATTAAGGCTAATAATTTAAGGGAACTAAGGTAACTAAGGATAAGGGTTTAATAAATGTGGCTTTGAATTTTATCTTAAGAAGGGAAAAATAATTTGATCATGTAAAATAATTATTAGACACTTTTCTAGTGGATTGTAATAAAATTGACACTAGAAATGGATTAAGAATATTTAATTATTAATCTAGACTGATCCATCCATTGTAATATAAAAATTGTTGGTAGGAATTAATTAAATGTATTATAGGGCTTGATACCCTTACAATCTAAAATAAAATAAAAATAAAAAATTCTCGCAACTTTCTAAATGATTATTTAAGGCATAATGTGGATTTTCGAACGTTGGAAATTGTGGGCATTACACAATAGGTGCTAACTAATTCAAATATAAGAAAATTTTGTATTGATAGAAAATATGAAAAATGTCCTTTATTATTATAGGTACACATTTCTTAACAAAGAAAATTTGAATTTTAAAAATATATAATGATATTACTTGGGTAAAATAATAAAATTGTGTTGTAATTTTAACCATTTTGGGTCTATCAGAAAATGTTACCCAAAAACAAAAATTTATCATACATGTCGAAAATGATCAAACCCAAATTTTAAGAGCTTAAAATATACATATATGTTGTATACCCAAAATTTATATACGCATTTAATATTTTAATAGTATTTTTAAATACATATATAGTAATTACTGTTTAAAATGTTTTTGACCACCTAATTATATACAATTTAATGATTTGACATAATTTAGAATACAAATTCAATGTTTTCGTCACCATAATATATTTTATTTATACTTACATTTTTAATACATGAACTATTTTTGATATTCATATATGATCTAGATTTTATAATAAAATAATGGGGTGAAAATAATTTTTCTTGTTAACTAGTTTAATATGTAATATTTTTTAAAAATGAGATATGGTGTTCTCTCCAATTTTTCCTAGGGAACTCATAACTCTTAATCTAGCCCTAAATATTTTCCCATGGATACTTGAAGGAATGAATTCATCTAATGAATATTCATGTGACTAAGAGAAAATGAACACCTTAAATCAATGTTGGAGGAATATAAACCACCACATATTATTACGAAAGTTAATGTCTATTTATAGTTTCTCTAAAACTTATCTATGAAGAACGTATAAAAAATATTAGGTGGTACTATGAAAAGTATAGGTGATTATTTCATTAATACCCATATCTATTAGTACACGATCTTCATGAAGTACATCCTCTACCATGGTATGAAATCACATCCTTCAAAATAATCCATAAATTTCACACTAGACTTCTAATATACTTAAAATTATTAAACGCCTAGTGTCCAATTATGACAATTCCAAGGGTACTTTTCACATATAAATCCCCTTCATATAATTTCCTTTGGAACATCCCTTGAAGATATTCAAATTTTGAATCGAATTCCACATAAAGATGTGGATATTTTCACAAATAATTCCATGATTAAAAAGACACCAATGCCTTTACTTCATGATTTAACACACCGTTTTCTTCGTACGATGGTGGAAATTTTCTATGCCAGGATTATTTTGCAAGGAAGATATACTAACATTTCTAGTGGGACTTTGTTTACATTATACATACCCTTGGAAGTAACCAATATGATTGGTGCACTTACTTATCCAAAAATATGATGAATGACATTAATCATGCTTTTTTGAATGAATCTAGTGTAATTAAGCCTTCAAATTATATACTTCCATTATAAAATGCAGTTTTGATTTATTTAATTTTCACAGTTTTAAGGATTTAGATTGGATGGTGTTTAATTTATTATATAAGGAAAAAATATGAAGCAAATTTTTGAAATAAAAATGTATAAATTAAATACATGCATGTCCCACTCCTATTCAACATATCAATTTTTTTGCTACCCAAATAATATATGTTATATGTGATAGACTCTATATTCTCAATATAGCTTGCATTATTCACAAGATGTCGAAAGAAATTAGGGAAAATTTAATAGGTTCCATCGGTAGAACCCAACCAAAATGTTTTACTTATACAACATTTTAGTCCACCTTTTAGTTGTAGGCTCAAGTAATTCAAAAAATGTGCACCACTACATAATATCCAAATAACACCATATTGGATTTTCCCCTTTTTTTTTATTTTTCCCCCTTAAGTGTAAGTTACAATCACAGAATAATGTTAATGCGATCATGATGAAAAATTGAAGTAGAGATAGTAGATATTATTTTAGTAGGAACAATATACATCATGTAATATGTGTGTGATGCATAGAGATTTAATTCTCGAAATTTTCTTTTCAACATTCCATTTATGTCTTTGTTTTATCTAAAAACTTATATTTCATCTAATCAAATACCTTTGTGCCATAGAAAAATAAAAATATCATTTATAAATGGCATCCTGTTGTTGCTAGTAACCAACCCTTACTGTGTTCGATGGATGTTTGTCCACCCTAGCAATCAAAGTATATACAACTCCCATGAATAAAAATTTTGGATGTCAATTTTTCACTAGCAAGGACCAATGGATTTTTTTGTATTCAGGTTTATGGGACATGATTGTTAAATTGTGAAGGATTTGAAATTTCAAATATGTGTAGTCCATTAAGGATCACCATGGCACAACCAATTCCATGGCCATTGAGCCATATCTATTTAATTTTTGCTGAGTTTTGAAATTATATAAGGTTAAAGTATGGATGACACTCAAGATCACCTAATACAATGATATCACATTACACAACAACTGAGGTGAATATGTGTGAGTTATAATAAAAATGCATTCTTCTTCTTCATATTGCATTCTCTTACGTTAAAGATAATTCTCATCATTCATGTAGATCATTAGTGAGTTCATAGTTTCATTCATCATCTATATCAAATGGATGAAAAAAATATGAGGAAGTGTTAATTATTCAATTTTTTAAAAAGAAGTTATCTATATTGAACATTGGGAAATATTTGTATTCTTTAGATAAGATAATATTTTTTTTTTTGGAAGAAATCTTTTCTAATTTTTAAAAATTTAATATATTATTAAATCTACTTGTTGCTCATTTGTCTAATCATTATAGGGGCTTAATTATCGATTAGTATTTGCACATCCCTCATCACTACATATAGTGTACAAATATCAAAATTGGGGTCATTTGAAATTTATTCATGATTTCAATTTTTAAATTTTTTTAAGGGATATCTAATGCAAACAAAATGCAATAATATTGTTATCCAAAATTCACCCCCAAAGTAATTTTGATAACTTACACAATTTCTTCATACTGGAGCAAGAAGAAATGGTGAAAGGCCAAATTTTTTAGTTTTAGGTACCCCTTTTCTTTCATCTAACTTCTGTGTCCAATAAAAATCAAAGGAGTTAGAAAAATTTGCAAAAATTTGAGAAAATGAAGCTAAGGGCCTATTTTAGTGCAAATCAAGTTTGGGGGCTGTTGATGGATCAAATGTGGGTCCTACTAAGGTTCTTCATACCAATTTCAAGGAAAAAATGCTAAGGTAATAGTGGTTTGCGGAAAAATCAGATCGGCGCGTCCCATGCCGCATAGGAACACACATGATAGTTGGGCCCAAAATCACTGATTTCGCCACACGAGAAATAAAGCTAGTGTATTTTAGAGATGGTGGAAAAAGGTGTCTAGGACATTTGGGCCCAAAAAAGCCGTAATAGCTACAAGTATGGGAAAAGGAGAAAAAGGTAGAAGTTTTTAATCCGCACACGGTCCCCAAGCCAGCCAGATGAAAGTAAGTGTAGGCTTAGAAAAGTCAAATTTTCTGCACTCAAAGAAAAATGGGTGGAGTTGAAGTCAACAGCCCTCACCTCCCGATCCAATGGCGAGATGCGTGGGATAGAAAATCCCGAATCGGGCGATGTGGAAGAAGGAAGCCCAATGAGCCTGCGAGACACTTATGCAACCTAAACACAAAATCACCTAAACATCCACACAAAGAAGGAATAAAAAAAGGTGCAAAATATTGGCCCATACAATCCTAATTACCACAGGGACATGAGTTCCCCAAAAGCTCACAATACAAAGGAAAACTCAAAATAACTTCTCACACTCAAAAAGTAAACTTTTGCATTTCTCAACGAAATTGCACAAAATTGGTCTCATTGGAATCATGATTCCAAGACCAATGCACAAAAATAAAGAAATAAAAAATTAATAAATGTTTTGTAATGCCCACTATAACCACCCACTTGATATACGAAACAACCTAGTATTAGTTAGAAAAATTATGTACTATTTTTTTGTAAAGTGTTAACAACCAAAGTCTCAAGGGCCATTAAATTCAACTAATAAATTTTTCCATTATATAAATTACTAATTCCACATTATAAATCACTAAGTGTAATAAATCCACACCTAGCTCAAATCTCGTTAGGGATTAATTTAATCACTGATTACATTGACATTTTAGTTAAATATTCCTTGATTAAAATTTTAGGGTTTGGGGACCAAAAAATTAAATACCAAAGGTAAATAATTCTGTAAGATCCAAAACAAGAGCAAGGTTTAATTATAGGGGGATAATACACATTTAAACTAGCGGGTAAATCCTCACTTACCCACTCGAGAACTCTCTTAAAAGATTCAAAATGATTTTTCCCATATTTTATTCACTCAAACTTCCTAAAACATTCCCATTAGATAGGAAATTTTCTCACCTTTCCAGTGATAGAAAGAAGTCCTCCTAACTCCCTGTATTTCAAATGTTATGGATCGAAGGACCTTGGGAGGAAATTTTTCCCAAGGCGGATCAACAGCCTAGGGAGAAAAGTTTCCCCAGGGCGGGTATACGGGCCATGGGGAGAAATTTTTCTTAGAGGAGGAGTTAGGTCAGTGGAGCGGGGATAATTTTTGAATATTTTACCTCTTGGGGTGAAAAGCCACCTTTGCACCCGTGGCCCGTAAGTCTGCAAGTCTGCAAGGGACATGTGGAGCCTCCTAAGACAACGCGGGAAAGTGGGATAGTGGGGATAAAAGAGTTTTAATGCAAAGAAGGGTGAAAAGGATAAAATTCACCCACACCTCTGCCGATGCCTCACGATACAACATGACAGATCCAGTTGGTGATGGGCTAATGAGGCCGCGGAGAAAACTAGGAAAAGTTTCCAAATTTTAAGTTTACACATGCCAAGGTTAAGAGGGATTCTGTGCCTATGACAGAGCCTCATTAAACCATGTGGAAGAACTTGATTGGCTATAGGCCTATGGGGATGTGTGGGAAACGTAGAATTTTTTTCCTAATTTTTTTTTTGAAACTTAGATTCTTTTAATCAACAAGGATGTTTGTGGGTCAGCGAAGTGGCGGGAACTTCATGCCTTAAGCATTTTTGGACAAATGGCACAAAAGGAAGGATTTTTCCCGGGATCTGCCTAAGAATGTTTTTGAAAGCAAAATGAAGTGAAAGCTTTATAAGGTCCTAACTTTTGATTAGAAACTCATTTTTTGAAAATGAGGAATTTTTGGAAAGCTTGGATGTCCTCTTTGCATAGAATCATTAAATTTTCATTTTGTTAAAATTTAAGGGGTATATTTCATGAAAATGATCTGCGTAGATTTTAAAAGGCAACATGTTCAATTTTGATGGAAGAAATAGAATATTTATTCAATGCCTCGCAAAACCAAATACATGCGAGCCATATATAGGCTTTAGAGAAGGATAGAGTAGGAACAGTTACACGGGACAAAACAGTTACATGGCGTGGTGTGTGAAGAATGTATTAAGATAACATTCCCCCCTTAATACATTGTTCCTACATATGTACCCCCTAAACAAATCAAACTTCACCTTGTGGAGAGGCTTGGTGAGAATATCTGCAACCTGAAAATTAGTAGGGTAGTACTGGAGCTAAATTTGGTGGTTTAAGACCTGTTCAAAAATGTAGTGACATTCCACCTCAATATTCTTTGTACATTCATGAAAAATAGGATTCTTCACAAGCTTCAACACACCTTGATTGTCATAGTAAATGATGGGAGGTTTCTCTTCAGGAATCCCTATATCTTCAAGAATGAAATATAACCAAATCACTTCATACACACGCTCCTCATGCGGTGTGGTATTCACCTCATGGATGAGAGTTTACTTCTCGCTAATCCATGAGATAGGTCCAAATCCGAGATGAAAAACATACCTCAAGTGGATTTCTGTCATCAACGGATCCTACATAGTCCGAAGTCTCAGTATATCCTGTAAGAAGAACTGAGTGTTTTGCTTTGAATACTCAAGACCAAAGTCAACTATACCTTTGACATATCTCAAGACATGCTTTGTTGTTATCCAATGACATTTCTTCAAATCCTACATAAATCGATGAGATATCTCACTGCAAAGATCTAGTCTGCGGTATAAGTCAAGTAAATGAGACTCCCCATAAGCTTAGCCTATTGTAGTGAGTGCCATCTACTCGCGGTGACTGCAAAGCAAAGATCTAGTCTGGTATAAGTCAAGTAAATGAGACTCCCCACAAGCTTCCTGTAGTGAGTGCCATCTACCTGTGGTGAATCTTGGAATCTAGATAATTGCAAACCTTTTTCCATAGGGGTGGACATAGGTTTACAATCTGACATACCATACTTCTCCAAGAGTGTCTTGGCATATTTCATCTGGGAGATGAAGATATGATTCTTCTTTTCCATATCTCTAAGCCAAGATAATAGTGAAGTAGCCCCAAATCATCATGTTGAAGTATTTCTTCAAATCATTCTTTACATCATCCACAAGATTGTTAAAATTTCCCGTGATCACAAGATCATCTACGTACAAAACTAGAATGACAATCTCTATTCCTAACTTCTTAATATACAAATTTGTATCCGAGGGGCTATGATTGAATCCATGCTACAATAGGTGATCATTAATTTTTATATACCATGCCCTAGGTGCTTGTTTGAGTCCATAAAGAGAATTTATCGATGACATACTTTGTGTGGTTGATGCTCATCTACAAACCCTTCAGTTGGGCCATGTATACTTCTTCTTTTAGATCACCACTTAGAAAATCACTCTTGACATCCATCTGCTAAAGTTTCCACCCATTTTGTGCTACTAGTGCATAGACAACTCTGATGGTTTTGATCTTCACAGTGGGTGTAAAGGTCTCATCATAGTCAATTCCTTTTTGTTGAGCATAACCCTTTGCAACAAGTCATGCTTTGTGTTTGTCGATTTAACCATCTGCCTTATATTTTGTTTTGAAAATCCATTTGTAGCCAATGAATTTCTTACTTGGAGGCAGATCGACAAGTCCCACATCCGATTCTCGAATTAGGGAATCATATTCAAAGATCCATAGCTATTTCCACTGTGATTGATCTAATGCCTCACGAATAGTGTCGTTTCGGTGCTATCAACAACTGAACTCATGAGTGCAAAATTTACCTCATGTCTGGCTTGACTTCATGTTCTGACTCCCGTAGAAGTGCCTGGATGTGAGTTCAGGTGTGCATCCCTAATAGTATTCTAGACCCATTTCAGACATTGGTGTTGTTACTGCTAATGTGAAGATGTGTTTTCCAATGTGCCTAGATCAACAAACAAGTCTCCACTCACTCTTCTTCTCTCTGAGAAGAATCATCTTTACCATCATCTGGATGTGTGAGCAATCTATGTGATGAGGTCGATACTAGATCTCCAGTGTGGTAGGAGTCAAAGGATGACTCATCACACACCACATCTCAACTCTCATAGATCTTCTTCGTCTCAAGATCCATGAGACGATATGCCTTTGAGGTAGTACTATACCCCAAGAAAAGACATGGCAGTTTCTTTGGATCGATCTTCTTCCTTTTCTCATCTAGAACATGCATATATGTAGTACAACCAAAAACTCTCAAATGATGAATAGAAGGTTTACGACCAGTCCATACCTCTTCCAAAGTCCTGTCTCGCAAGATCTTCGTGGGTGCCTGGTGAGTAGATACACTACTTGTCTGGACTACTTCTACCCAAAATTGATCCTCCAAATTGGCAATGGAGAGAATACAATGAGCCATCTCCATGATAGTCCTATTGTGTCACTCGAAATCCCATTCTGTTGGGGCATGTAGGGTACAAATGTTGTTAAATGCCATGCTGCTTCAGGTATGCTAAGAACTTCTTTGACACAAATTCCCCCCGATCTAAGTGTAGGAGAAGAAGAGGCTTCCAAGACTTCTTGGTGGCGTGCTAGTAAAAGGTTTGGAAATTGGAAAATTCCTCACTCTTCTTTTGGAGAAAATATACCCACATTTTCTATGAGTAATCATCAATGATGAGCTAGAAGTACTCAAAACCTTGGAAGCTAGTTGGCAGGGGTCCACACATATCGGTGTGTACGACCTGAAGATGCTCTATAGAATGATAAGGGCTCTATTTGAATGGACCTTTTGTTTTTTCCCGCAAGACATCCCGAGAAAATAGGTAAGGAATGGGAGAGTGGAGGAAGCCCTCTTACCATTTCCTTGGCACTGAGTTGATGCAGAGCCTCGGCAGAAAGATGACCATATCGAAAGTGCCATAGTGCAGTGGACTCCATTGTTGAAGCAGAGAGAGCAATGTTAGATGAAGTGACTGCATCCAGTGTAAATAGATGGCCCTTCATAAATGCTCAAGCAATGACTGATTCTCCCTGGGAAATGATGCAGGAGTTGACCCCTTTCTCAACAAAGAATTCAACCTGCATTCGATGATTAAGAAGTTGACTCACAGACAAGAGATTTGAGGTCAAACCTAGAACATATATCACCTTCATGAGTGTACATCTTCGTGTTCCAAGAGGAATGATGACATCACCAATCCCCGCCACGATATACTCCTGATTGGCTACGATGGTGATCTGATCTCCAGTGGGCCGGTCACTCAGGGTATGAAACAACTTCTTATTTCCAGTCATGTGTTTTTGTTGGCACTGAATCAATCAAGCCAAACACTTTTTGATTGTTTTGAAGTCTATGAGACTAGGACAATGTCCGGATGAGTTGTTTCTGGGAACCATTTCATCAGAGGTGGCATCCTGCTGAGCAACATTGTGACCCTTCTACCTCTTATTACGAGCACGCCATCAAGATTTCTTGGAATATCCTTGGCCAGAAGTGCTCTCTTCACTAGAGTTTCCATATTTATGACCATTGTAATAATAGTTTGTAGTCATGTGTGTATCCATGGAGCAAATGTGGCACCATCGATCCGCCTTGTTGTTCTCACAGATTTGGGGTGGCCACTTGTCATGGCTACTCGAGAAGTTTTCTCCGAGGATGTTACTTCTGATTCTAGGGGATGACTACCCTTTCGGCTTATACTTTTTCCTCGTGATGGGAGCCTTGTCTTTGAATGGTTCTTGAACATTCTCGCATAGCTTCTTCCCGTTGGAGATAATTCACTAGTGTGGCAAAAATCACCTCCTATTGAGTGATGGTCAATGTGGTGATCAATGTCCCAAAACCGGAAGGAAGATCTCACAAGGTGGGTGGGACTAGAAACTTGTCGTCCACCGGTTCACCAAGATCATAAAGTTCTACACGTTACTCGACCACACACCACAAGAAGGCTTCTACCGATTCACCACCATGCATATTCATCGTGTGAAGCTTTCTCTGAAGATGCGGCTTCATCATCGATTCTTGGCTTCATAGATGGTACACAATGTGGTCCATGCCTGAGAGGAAGTGGTTGCTTCCCAAATGTAAGGTTACACCTCATCGAAAGGCTTAGAGTGATAAGCATTAATGCTTTTACATTGGCCTTTTCATGCTTAGCAAACAGATCGGTGTTTGTGGGAGGGGTGTCTTTGCTGAAATGATCCCCATAGATCTTCAAACCGAAGAATCATCTCGCATCTTGGTCTTCCATTGGGTGAAATTTGGCCCTTTGAGCAACTGGGCATCCGAAAACAAAATGCGAGGTGCAGACATTTTCAAAAACTCAAAATTTTATTTTATTTATTTATTTTTCAAAAATGGCTACAATGCTTACTGAAGAAACCTATCCCAGAGATGGGCTCTATAGGCTCATGTAGTGAGACATGGATGCTCCTGTGGGTGTTCTACTTTGCGTTCATCATCTACATCATAGCCACGTTCAAGTTCTGCATGAATCTACCGTGCTTGACATCAAACGTTGAACCAAAAATATTCCAATAGTCCTCGGCACAAAATCTCGTCAAAGAGAATATTCCTAGTGTTGTAGAGCTTGTTGACTAAGGCTAAGAATAGTCTAGTGGTGTCTTCATTGTCGCTCAATGCCCAAACATTTGGTGCATTGCTCACGGTGCTTTCTGCAACTGAAATTTGTGACATACGCAGGCTGGTTCTTCCACGTTCTCTTCATTGGCAATCAAATCTTTCTCGTTGGTTGGTTCTTTTATGCAGGTCTAGATTCTTGTATGGAATGAATCAGTTATAAACATTTAGTTATTTCCATCTAGGCTTTAACCTCATGGCTCACCTCCTCTAGTGCTGCAGGTCCTTAAATCTTTATAGGTCTACAAAATTTTACACGAACAACTGCCCATGCAGGAATGGAAGCATTTAGTTTTACACGCATGGATCTTCCTAGCACCATGCATCAGTCTCTCCCATATATAGAGCACTCACAAACCAAATATCTACAAAAAGGTCGTAGGTTTCTTACCCACATGCCAAGCAATTGCTCCTTCAGCGCTAGGACTACACACCAATTTCCAGCGATGGTTTCCACGCAGGTGTCTCCAAAGAACCGCTCTAATTAGAACATGTATTTCTCCATGCAAAACATAGGAAAATAGTCTCCTCCACGCACAACATGACACAACAAATCCTCCACGCACAGAAATCCTCACGCCAAAAGAAAGTCTCCAAATCTACATGCATGTCAAGGAAATAATGGAGCTCGATACAATGATGGAAGAAATAGAATATTTATTCAATTCCTACAAAAAAAAATACATGCAAGTCATATATAGGCTATGGAGAAGGATGGAGTAGGAACAGTTACACGGGAAAAAATAGTTACACGCTTACACGGCATGGCATGTGAAGAATGTATTAAGCTAACAAATTTTAACTTGTGAAATTTTAATCAATTGATCTTCTTCCTCTCTCAACATGTCAATTAGACATGGAGAATTGTTCTTAGATGGATTTAGGATGGATCTGGAAGGTAATTTTATTTGATTGACTTCTAATTTAAAAAAGGAATAAAATTTTGAAAGCAAAATGACAAAGAAACGGTTGACCCTCATTTTGATATTTTTTCTAAGAAATTCCTCAAGTATTTTTGTCTAATTGAAATAGTTTAGGGAATAATACTTCAATTCAATCATTCAATTTGTTATTTCCTTGTTGCAGGTTCAAACTGTGAATTTTAGGTAAAGTATTTGGAAGTTTGAAAATACAAAATCGAGATCAAATTTTCAAGGATCTATTTTCCATTTTCATCTTCCAAGTAATAGAATGTGTTCCAATTCTAATCTAATACATTTATTTTATTCAAATCAAACTATTCAAAACCAAAATGTAATTTTGATTTCCAATTCTACACATTTCAAAAGACATAGTTCGTATTTTCCTCACACACATTTCTTCCTTTCAACTAGAGATTTCAAATACATTTCAAACTCATATTTTAAATAAAGCAGTAGTTCCAATTGTGAAAAATAATGCAACCTTTATTCAAAATACAAAATTTCCTTCTTTTACAACTTCTCTTTTCTGTTGATTTTCACAATACAATATACAAAATACATCTCTTTCTTTTAAAATAGAAACAAAGTATATCTCTCCTTTACATTTCAAAATAACAAATTTCATATTCAATACAACATATTTCCATTTCAAAACATATACGAGTTCATCCACTTCAAGTGGGAAAGTTTACAATAAGATTTATTTTCAACAAGGGAATATCAAACTATTTTCTTTTGCTTTTCTCCTTTGCTCCGGAATCCTAACATGTAAATTTATCATTCTTCCAATTCTAATCACAACAAGAGCAGGGGAAGGGCAACACTCTCCATCCAACCAAGAGATCAAATGACAAGGAGTAGCCATCCTTCTTCATTGGCCCCTAAACCCCAACCAAAATGCAATAAAAGATTTGTTTCAACTCTTGGCAACAACAGCTTCCAAAACACACATGCAAATTTCACATTTAAAACACAATCATTAAAACTTAAAACATAGAAAAACAAAACTTAGGCTACATCATGCAAGCAAAATGAGCAGGAAACTATGGGGGATGCTACTTATGCCTCCTAAAGGGAAATGGGTATCACCACCTGATTTCAAACCGCCAAAATATAATATATCAAATCTTTGGCATGCCCTTATGCCTCCCGTGAGTACCCCTTATTCCTTACACTTCCTTATGCCTCCCCAACCTCTTATGGCACCCCATAATGAGTAAAGAAATGCAAGTTATTTCTTTGTAAGGTGGAACCCAAATCCCAACTCCCTCCACACTTATACCTCCCCAAAACACTTGTTCCTCCCAAAAAATGAACCCCATAGTCTTCTCTGACACCATACCTAGTCCATCTATCCAACATCCCACAAACATGCCAAAACATTCACAACAATAACAATTTCATTAAACATAAAAGAAGCATTACAAAATCCAAGCTCCTACCTCTCCATGATGGAGTTGTTACAAGTTCCAAAACAACACTTTATCCCAATGCAAGCAATCCAAATTATCCAAGCACAAGCATGCAAAAATCTTCCAAAAACTTCTCCAAAGCAAGAGCTCTAAAATAATAAAAGAATTCACCCCCAAAAGGAGTTTCCAAAAGTGAAGCAACCCAAAACAAGCCAAGCAATTCAAAATTATATAAGAGGGAAGAGAAGAGGATGAGGTGGATCCATGTAGGATGCCACATCACACATCCTCAACCCCAACCCAAAATTCAACTTCATTCTCCAATGCATAATAAATAGGTGGGTGAATAATATGACAATTTACTTACACACTTAAATCAAACCCACACCTAAAAGGACTGAAATTAAACCATGTAAGAAAAGTGCAATTAAAAATTACAATTTGTCTTTACAAAATGCATTATAAAAGTTTAATTTTAACCCCCAAAGCCTAGGTATGGTTGGTAAGTAAATTTAAGAGGTATGAGACAAGTTTAACTTGTCCCACAAGCCTCCAAAATCAGCCTCCAAGGACCAATTCGAATTTCAAAGAAGATGAAGTGTTTCATACTCCAAAGTCAACTTACATATCTCTTACACATTTCTTACAACACTTTAATTCAAGGCCAACAACTCTATTAATTACTTTCTTATGAAATATTTAATTAATTAACTTAACAACATGATTACTCATAATATTTAAACACCATTTAACAAATAATTAAAGGGTCAATGCATCAAAAATAAACATATGCAAACATAAAAGATGGGTCGAAATAAAAGAAGATACATAAAATACCTTGGTAACATTTAAAGGTGATCCTCCCCCATGGGAATCCCTAACACACACACACAAACAAATACGATTGCCATGATGACCTTGTTAAATTTATCTAGAATTACAAAGTGGTTGGTCCCCAATCCCCAATGTTTGTTATGATATTTAATACCTACAAAATAAAAATACCTCCTTTGCCTCGTGGCCATATCAAAACATCCAAATAAATATAAATATAATTTCATGATCATCAATATATATGTGAGTCACTACAATCATCAAGACAATCAACAAGATTATCACTTATAATTTCATCCACAACTATATCATCATCAATTTTAATTCAATTCTCATTTTCTAGGTTAACTCAAAATATCCAAATATCAAAGTCCGAACAACATCTATAATATAACCATGTCAAACAAGTTATCAACATCAATATCCAGATATGTCTCTAATAAAAACCATACATCGATATGAACTAAAATCAACAATAATCCATGATCTAACATCTAACATCATACTAAATCAAACTATAACAATGTCCATGTTATAGTCGGTAGTATTGCAATCAGTTATCGAAGGTGTAAAAAGGGAAGTGGGCACTATAGTTTTGATGATGATTTTCTTTAAAAAGTGTCCGGTTCGAATAATGATTTTATTGGTGGTTGTGAGAACATTTAATGAAGCATTGGCATACATTTTTCACTTCTGCAAGTTATGGGACAACACGGGGAGCATTTTACAAGTAAAAAACCATCATTTCATCTCATTTATGACATCTTTCAAGTGGTTGGAAGGAAGATTTTGGGATTTTCATTTCTCCCTTTCTCTCTCCTCTTAGAACTCTATAAATAAGAATGTTGGGCTCATTGTAAAGGGGAGGTAGTTTTGTGTAGCAAAACTCTGTCAAATTGGTTTTGTGAAGCCAATGTGCTGCAAGCCCTTGTAGTGGACCCCTTACGTGGTGATCCAGGCCCTTATTTTGTAATGGATTGAACCGTGTATATCAATGAAGCAATAGATACAAGTTTGTGGACCCCTTACTTGTTTGTGATCTTCTTTCCTCCGTAACCTCATCACAAATATATTGTTTCTATCTTATGCACTTCACTTGCCCATTATTTTGTAATGGAGTGAGAACTATGTTCACCCTCTCTAGTATATTCGCTCATCTTTCACACATTGGAAAGCTATTCTCATCCACCCCTTTTTTGGTGTATCACCACTATAGTTTAGGATTTGTTTTCATGCACTCTCTCTCCTTGGTCCCTTTGAGAGTTAGATTAAGATAAAATAGTTTTCCTACAGTTTGTGGATGTATTTTCCACCTTTCTTTGTCAATCTCAAGTTTGTTTGCATTATTCTTTCCTCATAATATTTGTTAACTTTTTACCACATTTATGTCGCATCAATCACAAATATATCTCACATTTCTATCTTATGATGTAAATATCACTTATCATTTTCACTCTTGGAAAGGACAAGGATAAAACATTATCATTATAAAAAGTGTCTAATTTTTTAAATTTTAATTTTTTTTTCATTAATTGACATCAAGTTGTGAATGCAATTTTACTTCCATGCAAATAGAAACAATTATATATAAACATATTACATGGGACCATATATCCTTGATTGTGGAGAACTATTTACATTCACCGTCCTCTCATAGATTTGGGGTTTTAAACATTTCATGTATGTTCACATTCTTTTTAACATCTTTCACATAATCATTAATGAAAGCTGTTATTCTCATCCCCATTAACGTAAATATCATAATAATACATTAATACTTATAATAATTTGATGATTAAGCATTAAAAACATGTCATTCTCCATGATTATGATTTATGCTAAAGCATAGTGATGAGTCAGATTTGATATCCTTTCTTTAGGGTAGATATTGTACAATCTTGATCTCTTTATATGGTTTTACCCAACTCAAAATCATGGTAAGTTACTTTCTAGGTTTTGTTAATTTTTAGACTTTAGTTTTCTCCTCTTGATAACACTGTGAGGTTTTATAAATAATCACATCTTTACTTGAGTCCTGGTATATTTTTGAGTGCTTGAAAATGTGGGAATAACTTCTACCATATCAACCTTAGTTTCTCCCTTGTCCTACTATTGGGATATTTGAGTGCTTGAAAATGTGGGAATAACTTCCCTATTCCTATTAGGAAGCATTAGAGTTGTAGATAGATTTTACCCAAAGAAATTGCAAAGGTATTTTATGAGTATAGGGATATTTTGGTGCCCTTTTTTTCTATCATTTGCATTTAGATTTTAGTAGAGTGCTAGGTTATGTTAGGTACTAAAAGGGTGAGTTTCACTTGTTTATATATGCTTCTTAAGGTGATTTAAATTAGATCTATAGTCATAACTAATGTTCACTTTTCCTTCCTCTCTACATATGTATCTATGGGAATATTTCATCCATTGCATAAACATATAACTAGTGGGATATTAATTTAATCACTATTTTCATTATCTATAGTTTCATTCATCACCATCAGTTCATCACCATTATCTTCTTCAAACTTACTTCCACCTTGATCAATATGATAATCTTCTTCATTGTTGGTAGGGTCATCATCATCATTAGATTCATGTTCATCATATCTATTAACACCATCAATTGTTCCCCATGATGCTCATGTTACAAAACTATTTTCATCAACAACATGTCTCATCCTTGGATCATAGTGTAACATGAACATCCTATTACCTTCTCTATATATATCAAGATAGGAGACCTATATAAACATAGTTAAAAATAAATTCATGAAAAAGGATACCTACATATAAAAATTGTGTGCATGAAAAAGGAGAAGATGTACATAAGAAAAATTACACAAATTAATACTTAGTTGCAATGTTGAGGTAAAATATATGGCTCCTTCCCCTTGTATAATGTTCTATAAAAGTCACAGAGTAGAAGTTACTTTCAATTTTTCTCGAGAAAATTATGTTATCAATGCAAAGGTAATAAGTACAACTAAATATGATAGTTTAAATACTTATATAATCAAGTTTTATTATTTCTTCTATCTTTCCATTATAATCCAATTGCTCGTAGACCAACCTCCTATCATTTGAACTAGCTCAGATAACTTACTCACAAGGAACAAATCTACAAAAAAACAGTGGCCTTTATCTTGTATATATTTTCTACACAAAAATATCTTCCTTTAAATTGCATTATTGAATGTTTACTAGCCTTCGTTGTGTCAAAAAAATTAAGATCCATCAAACAATCACTTTGGCATGTAGAGGATGGTTTCCTATCCTTGAAATCAAATTATAGAAAACCAAAATCGGTGAAGGACATGGACACATTTTATTATCTTCATATGACTAATAACCAAGGTGTGTTATACTTGGGTTAATGGGAAAATATTGTCACATTTTGGAGGATGTTAGATTTCAAATTGTGGATTCCATTCAGGATAACCATAATGGTGTAATTTCTTTGACAATTGAGTCTTATGATTCTATTTTCATGAGTTCCATCGACTACTAATTTAAAGGATGGATGTGGCTAAAGATTACTCAATAACTATGCTCTCACATTCCTCCTCCACTAGGATGATGACTTGAAAGTTTTAGTAAGAAAACATTACTCTCCTCTATGTTGAATTTTTTTGTGTTAAAGAGACCTCGGTGAAAGTGGATCTAAAAATTTGTACAAGAAGCAAGTATTATGGTTTAGTTTCAATCTTACAACATACTATATTTTTACAATTTTCTATTTTGACCCCTTTGAGTATAAATTACTCTCGGGTGAATAATGTGAGTGAGATAAAGATAATAAAGTTGAGAAAAAATATAAAATATTATTTGGGTAGAAACAATTGAAGTTATGGAATAGATTTGGGACGTACATGTATTCAATTCCCACATTTTTATTTCCAAATTTCTCTTCATATTTTTGTCTTATCTAACATATTAAATTACATCCAATCGAAATCCGTGTTTCCATTAAAATATAAAAAATATATTAAATCCCATTGTAAGTTTGTGGGCATTGAGGGATTACATCACTATGAGGTCTATTGATTAGGAGACTTTAAACACTACCCTAATAACTAGAGAGAAGCCCTAATTGAAAACGTGCATCAAATTGTTACCTTGGGATGCAAAGTCCACTACACGTATCCCTATCTCCAAAGTTTCCTATGATACTAGAAAGTGAAGTTCCCTTACATTGACGTGTGTTGTAACTATATAAAGAAAACAAGGGTAGTCATTGAAAACACCAACTATTTACATTTGCATCATGGATAAACCATTCCTTATGTTTCGAGATATCTCCAATAAGATGTCCTCAATGAACTACACACCGAAACTCATTTCTACTTCAATCGATCGACAAAATATACATGTGGTCATAAGGAAGAATATTTTTCCATTATTTATGAAGGAAAATATGAGAATAGAAATTGATTGAATGTCTTGCCTTGATTAAAATATGCTAGAAGCAATAAAATATATACAAAGAGAGTTCATTATAGGTGGAGATAACCAACTGTAGTTAGGAAAACCTAAAATGCCATGAAGACATAACTACTCACATTAAATAATGTATTAAGCTATGCTAACAATCACCCCCCTTAATACATTTTTTTATTACAAACATCATATTTCCATATAGTGGACCCCCCTTATTTCCATCATGGTAATAAGTTTCTACACTCTCCGTATAACCTCCTCACCTTTTAGGTGGCATGCCATATTTGCGGCTTCATGCTCATGGTGATACCTTGGTTTTTCCTTGTAGGATAACCAAGAACCTAGAAATGACATGAGTACATTTCTTACGCAGACACCTTATGTGGTTTCTAGTTTCCTAGATTACCAAGAAACCCTATGGTTTTCCCACGTAGGTTGACCATGAACCTAGAGGTGATCAAAGGTCTCAATTGTATACTTTGGTGGTTTCTCATATTTCCACAAACCCTTTACCAAGAACCAAGTGCTACTTTAGTGCTTCTTCTCCTCACAATGTTCTTCATTCAGGAGGTACCAAACTGGAACACACTCTACATTTTATTGAAAACATAGTTACACACCAAAACAACACCACAAACAAAAAAAACAAACACTAAGAAATACCTCGCCAAAGAAATGATGCAACCCAATCGTAGATGACTGACGAGAGGATGTCAATTGTCCTCCAACCTCTGTGTATCTTCCAAGAAGGTCCAACTTAATTAACAAATATGACTTTGGGGCTCATTATGTTCCAATTGATTTAAACAATCTCAACACATCTTAGCGCTGCTTTCAACATTTAGAATATGTGATATGTGCTCTCATGTCACTTTTCATCCTCCACATTTTGTAACGGAAATCTTCTATGACATCAAAGGATTCTTTCAATCAAAATGCAGGTTTGCAAAACTGGTTTCTATTTCACAAATAAGTCTCCACTTTCACTGCATTGTTGGTAAGGGAAACAAGCGAAGTATGATAGAAATGAACTCTTTTGATAAACAACTTTGTGTTGCATGTTTGGATAGAGTTGTTACGCATGGGTTTATGCACCATGCTTGGATCTCTTTAGAGCTAATATGCAGGTCACGCCAAATGCCAAATTACATGCCAATCGAACAATAAACATGTTTGCCTCCAAATAATCTTCACGCTTTGCTTTGCCTTTCTTCCACACTTCCCCACACAAATCACTATGATTGCTCAACGCCAAATAACAACTATAACATGTAATTAAAACCCATATCGACTATTAAAAATATTCATGTGCTAGCCCCTCTTCCTAACGTCAAGTCACATCACAATAGAAATGTCACTCCTGCCAACAAACTTGCTGTATGGTCAACGATGTGAAGTTCATCTACACCTCCAAGTCTTCGTGCGAAAATTGTTATGGGCAACGATTCTAGAAAACGTGGCCGAATGTCCACCATAATATATGATGTCATGGGTTGCTAGTGAATAAGTATGGAACACTAGACCTGACGATTATCTGTGAAGAAGAACGAAGAATTATGGACGACGTGTCGCTTAGCAGTCCTCTAATACGTGACATGAACCCAAACCTGGTATGGAGGTTTTGGAAAGAGTCAAAACTTCATGGAAAATTGGAGGCCCAGCTATATTCAGCACAATTTCAATGTTTGGGTTGAGTATTATTACGCAGGGTTTCGTAGGTCACATTGGAAATTTGGAGCTAGCTGCTTATTCCATGGTTAACAACGTTATTGTGGGTTTCGCTTCAGGTCTCCTGGTCTGTATTTTTGTTCTCTTCTTTACTCTGCTTTTGCGTTCAACAATCCAATGCCCTTAATTTAGTAGTTTCTACCCATATTTTTTTGGGTTACTTGTGTAGTTAGGAATGGGGAGTGCCGTTTCCACGCTATGCGGACAAGCTTATGGAGCAAAGAAAGAACACATGCTAGGAATATACATGCGACGTTCTTGGATTGTTATCACCGCCATTGCATTTGCACTTTTTCCCATTTATATCTTTACCACACCTCTCCTAAAACTTTTTGGCCTGCCAGATGACATTGCGGAATTATCAGGAAGAGTGTCTCTGTTGTGTATTCCGATGCTTTTCTCGTTTGTATTCTATTACGTTCTTAGCAGATTTTTACAGGCACAGTCCAAGAATTTCATAACCGCGTGGTCATCGGCACTTGGGGCCTTATTAAACATTCTCTTATGCTGGTTGCTTGTCTGCAAATGGAGCATGGGACTTGACGGTGCAATTATTTCCTTAAATGTGGCATGGTGGACCCCTGTGATTATTCAATACGTTTATGCTACCTGTGGGTGGTGTCCACAGTCATGGACAGGATACTCAATGAATGCATTTGCAGATCTTTGGCCTTTTTCAAGCTATCTGTTGCATCTGGTGTCATGTTATGGTTAGATTCTATTTTTTCTTCATGATTTTAGATATGCACATAACTTACTATTTTGTCTTCAGGATGTATTTTATTTGGTTTTAATTTCAACAGCTTGGAGCTTTGGTACCAGAAAATAGTGGTTCTAATGGCAGTGAAGTTAAAAGACACAGATGTTGCAGTTGATTCATTTTCTATTTGGTAGGGCAAATATGTTTTCTTAATATGATGAGTGGTTATGTACAATCTTTTGTGTGACCTGCTCAGTATCTCATTAATCTATATATAAGAAAGTACGAAATTGCACATTAATCTTTTCATGAAATTTTACGTTAAATTGTCATTGCCCAGCTTAAACATCAATTCGTGGGAAATGGCTATACCACTTGGTTTTCTTGTTTCAAATAGGTATGGCTGTACCCCTTACAATTTTATCACAATACAACTATGATACAGTTTTAAGAGTTTGTTTAATGCGAGTGTCTTGTGTATGTAGTGTGAGGGTTGCGAATGAGCTTGGAGCAGGGAGACCCAAGGAAGCAAAATTTGCAGTAGCAGTCTCAGTCATAACTTCCACAGTTATAGGAATGGTTCTCCTAATTCTTATATTGGCCATCCGCAGTGATTTAGCCACGGTTTTCACAAACAGTACTATTCTACAAAAGGCTGTTTATAAATTGTCAATATTACTAGCGTTTACAATTATGTTGAATAGCGTACAACCAGTCCTTACAGGTATGCAGGCTTCAAATAATTCTTCTTAAAGGAAACATTTATTTATCAAAATACTCATAATTTACAGCTTTATAAATCATAGTCCTTAAAAGTTTATTGTATTTTAACATTTATGTATGAAAATTTTGTTCAGGAGTTGCCGTTGGGGTGGGGAAACAGGCTATTGTTGCCTATGTAAATATTGCATGCTACTATATAATCGGCATTCCGCTCGGCATTCTCCTCGGTTATGTTTTTCATTTGCAAGTTATGGTGAGTGGCAAGTAAGATACAACGTTGAAGGTTTTATGTAATGTTGTTATTGTTATTCTTTGATTTTCCTTTATTTCTTCTAGGGAATCTGGCTGGGAATGATAGGAGGGATAGCAGTCCAAACCCTTTCATTGATGTTTATCGCATGGAAAATAGACTGGAATATGGAGGCAAGTGACTATTTGTTTTTATTCTAATAGTTATTAAATTAACATTGTCTCATATTTTTCTTTTCCAATATGAAAATGAACGTCATTTTATCAAGTGTTCTATGGGGACGGATCCCTCCTCCCAAAAGTGATGTCTTTGAAACTTGAGATTTTTCTGAAATTTGTGGATAGCTTGGAAAAAAACCCCTACCATATTCTAACTGCCACTAGTCAGAGGGGATGTTGTCCAAACGTCTCTGAAAGAAAAATGTTTTTGAGACGTCAGCTCATTTTAGGGATTTCATAGGGACTTGGGAATGTCCTAGAGATTCTCAGCCATCTCAAGCAGTATAGGTCTGTCTAAAACTTTTCATTTCTAAAATTATCTTGTTTTATATTTTTTTGGCCTTCGACTGTAACTCTAATATTCAATGAGACCTACCCACCCCTACACACTCCAAAAATAACTATAAATAAGACTTACACCCTCGCTCCAAATCATTATAAAAATCAAAGTAAAAGTAAAAATATTATCAAGTCAAAGTGAGAAGAAGCAATAATTGCAGCATTAGCAAAGAGCAGGGACCGATCCACTTATGGCTTCATCTACTCTAGGAAGAGTAACATGCATACCTCTAAAAGGCTGGATAAATAGTTTTATGTAGTGTCTCACATCTCATTGAACACAACATGCTTACATACAAGAAGAATCCAACAAGTTACACTTCGATAGGATGTAAAGCCAAATAAGTCATCTCAAATTGCCGATGATGTTGCAAAAACAACATTGATTAGAATTGGTTAGGAGGAACTTTATCTTAAGGAGTCAAATAGTTCGAATGATGAGGAGTTTTGGCATAGACTTTGGGAATGATTAGATTTATTAGAGACATTGATCCATGAGCCAAATGTATTTGAATTTTGGATATAATTTTTATTTTAAATATAATAATTAATATATTGATATTAGGCAATTTCATTATTCAATGTAATGTGTTTAATACTTCAAAATTTTATTAGTTATTCCTTATATATATATATTATACTTAATTTTTTAACTAATATATGTTTGCGTTGTCATCCCCACCACTCTCAAACTTAAGCCTCGTTGTCCCCTCATCTCTACTACTTGTCCCCTCACTCCAAGACTCCATAGACCACTAATTTTATTTTGTTTCTTGTTTCTTTCTCATTTGCAGTTACAAGAATTATAGCTCAAGTGAAAAATTGTCCTCTACCGTGGCCTCAATATAAAAGAAGAAAGAAATGAATCCAAGCACGTAAGAATTTTTTTTTTTTTGAAAAATAGCACCAATATTTTTATTAGAAATGTACAGGTTGTATTTGTCTTTTTCTCCTTTGTTCCTTCTATTCAAAGTTTGGATGAATGGGGAGAACAAATTGAATTCATTGTTTAAAAGTGGTCAGTTACTTTGAAGGTCACATCGGATTTGATAGTTAATTTAAGAATATGAACAAATTTGTTTGGGGGTAATCATTTACTAAACTCACCACATCTTATATCAAATAGACTTAAAAGAAATAAAGATGAGAGATTCTCAAGTAATTGTAATTAATTATCAAAAAGGATATTAATCATAATAATTAATTGTTTTAAAGTAGATTAATAACATTGGGTTTTTTAATATCATATATTATTTATTATGTCTTGAGACATTTTTACCATGACATTCATCATATATTATTTATTATGTCTTGAGACATTTTTTACCATGACAAATATTGCTCTTCCAAACTCTAATCTTGTGTCAACACTTTGGAAAATAATGTCAAATCAAGGTAGAGATGTGTAATGCAATAATTTATAGTATTATAATATTTAACCATGTTTTAGTATTTTGGTGAGATTTATAAGAGCAATTAGGTTATTTTTATAGAAAATTTATTAAAAAAATATTCAATAATGGAGTCTTTGGAATTATTTTTATATACATATAAATTTTGATGTTTTTTAATAATCTCTTCTCTTAAGCTCCAAATATCTCACTTGCTTTCATAGTTTTGATGCTAATATGATGGAAACAAATATTGCTCTTCCAAACTCTAATCTTGTGTCAACACTTTGGAAAATAATGTCAAATCGAAATCTCGAGTCATGAGAACAATTTTTTTTCTTGGTTGGCGTGAGACAGGGGGAGTCTGACACTTTAGATTGTTTGGAAAAAACACCAATGTAATGCAAGTTTCTTAATCCTTATGCTTTCAATGTTATTATCAATGCAATATTTAATAAATGGCACATGTCCTCTAAATGAGTGATCTATATTTGGGACTAGAATGCTCACAAACATTTACTTAAGATCCTCAAATAGGCTTCAATATAATGAATTATTGTCTTATTTTTAAAAATATTCTTATGTATTTATAGAAATATTCAATTAAAATGAGATCCTATTCATGAACATAATGATACACTATAGGGAAGAAAATGGGAAAAAAGGATAATTATACTAGATATAAGGTCTTAAATGTAAAATATTTTTGCAAATTTATTATATAAGCACATATTTAAATTGTGAATCCAATTGTTAATTATGGATTGCATGTAATAATGATGCTAGGGTTAGTTGTCTTGGAGTGGATTTGAGATGTTGAACATAATTATAAGTTGAAACATTAAATTATGAAAAACCGAAGTTTATGGAGTCTACTTTAACGAATTAGATAAGTATTCTCAAAACATGTAGGACTACTATCATTGGAAACATTGTGACAATACCATGACGTTAAATTTATTAAAAAGTGTACAACCATAAAAATATCATAACATGGCCGCACTTGAGGGAAGCCCCAAATAGGCATGATAAGACTAACTCTCTCTTACCGCTTTAAGATTTGGATAAATCGACCTTTGCAATTTGGTTCAATTCAAAAGTTGTGATAATAGTATAACTCAATTTTGATTTTATTTTTATTGTTTATTTTTATTGGTAAATTTTGGAAAGGATCTACGAGGACCAATACATCAAAATTTAATAGAAAAAACCAAGGAGTCAAAGAAACTTGACTCATCACAACAACTAGAAAATAGATATGCTTCGAGTCAAACCAACAAAACTCTTCCCAAAGTTCCTTTGTGTCAGAGGAGTGAGATCTTAATGTCATATGTGTTGGGGTTGAATTCATGCTTCGTGTCGCCGCAACCCGAAACCCGAAAATTTGTTTTCTCTTATGTTGGAGTAAAGTCCATTCTCACTTATTTGAATCTTAATTGTTATGCATCGGGTTTCCACATCATTTTACTGATGTGATGACAACTTCAATCAAAGAAATGGGTTGATGCATCAATTTTGGAGGGATGAAGGTTCCCTCTCCTTAACCATTCTGATGTGGAGTTTCCTTCAACGAAACATGCTGATGCTCTTGAGAGGATTTTTCCACAATAGGAGTACTCTCAACCCTTGAAATGTTCTTCTGAAGAAAAATTTTTCTCACAATCCAAAGGGTTCTCTACTCGATATGATGAGAAGGAAGTAATACTTCCACCAAGATGAATTTTCTCTGCTTTTTCCATTTGGGTAGCCCACACTAAACTTAATGTCGTCTATTAAATGTCTTATTGTGAGGGAATATATATGATTGTAAGGAATTTAATATCTTGTAATCAAGTCTTTGAATCCAAACCCTTTCTCCAATTTATAGCTCAATCTTATCGTAAATGTAGATCAAGGTGGGAACATCCATATCTACCAAATTATGGGCATAAGAGGGATACATCGACTAAGTGGATGCCTCATATGTGGCTACAAAGCCACCTAATGTATCACCAATAGCTTCCATTTTGATATTCATACTAGATTTGTAAGGGAAGACCAAGAAACCTAGCTGAGACAAGCATCCAATCAAATAAGTCTTTCAACGCATCAAACACTTGGAACCATGGTTTTTTCATAAGACCATAATCCCCCTCACTTGGTAAGAATAACTTGTGCAATCAGCTCAATAGCATTTATTGATATACCTGGTGGTGAATCATTTCTTCTAAAACATGTGGCCTAGCCGTGAGAGTGTCATGTGTTGGGCTTCTATGTGTTCCTTATCTAGCCTAGATTCAAAGACAACAATAAAAATTCTTTCAAATAGGGATAAATTTCTAGTTTACCCATGATTTTAGGACTCCAGCTTTTACTATATCCATTAATGTAGATGGGAAAGCTTTGGCTATAACAATAAAAGTGGTAGATGAGTCCATGCTTTCCTAAATCCTCCTCCCATTCAAGAAATTTAAGAAGAAGAAGGTCCTCTTCAATCTTCAGAACAAGTGTTTTGGTTAAAGGTTTGATGAATTTCCTCTCACCTCTACCTCCCTTCGGAGGCTCCTTCTGCAACCATTTGATGTAGCCAAAAAACATTTCCTTTCCATGCATTATTTTTCATACAGGTTCGCCTCCATTCAACAAACCATTTTCATGGCTAGATTTGTAGTCTACCTTACCAAACAAGGATCCTTCTACCAAATTATGTTACATCAACTAATTGGCCTCATATGTCTAGACCCACCACAATCATTACTAAGGGAAGACCAAGAAACCTAGCCGAGACAAGCTCAATTGCTAAAAGGGAAGGCTCCCACCCTACCACTAAGGCTTGCTTGAACCACACCATTCCCTTGGGAAGATCCGCCATCATTAGGAGGTGATCCTTCCTTTCCATTGTAAAATTTTCTTCCTTGTTGGATACCTCCACCTATGTGAAAGCTCTAGTCTCCACCGTTTTTCCTACAGATTGCAGCTTGCCTTACTGCAAAGCACCTTCATTGTCATTACTACAGCCATCCTCCATTACCCTACCACAAGCTCCTATGCTCTTGGGTTAGATCACGTGATGGCTTCCATTGTAGTTCCTAGAAGATACTAATTATTTAATTCATAAGATACTAATTATATCTAGTAATCTTAGAAGTACATTTCATGATCAACTCATAATGTCATTTTTAAGGGTACTATTCCTTCCTATGATTTTTGTATACTCAATTTTATATAATTAATAGAAACATAGTATTTAAATGAATATAAATATTATTATTAATTATAATGATTTTATATTTTAATTTCTATTTAGTAATTATTTAAACTTTTAAAAAATATATTCATAAAACATAATTTTTTATTTAGAAATATATTATATATATTTATATATATATATATAAAGTAACATCAAATTGATTAATATTAAAATATATTGTAGTGATATTATATATTTGTTTTTATTTACCACAAACATATGTTAATTACATGTGACATATTAGGAAAATATGATAAGATGTATCAATGACATAAGAGCAATTATATTGAAAACTAAAACTATTGAGTTGTTGGAAAATCATAATCAATTGTTGGAAATAAAAATTTTGATTGAAAAAGTATAAAAGTAGATTAAAAAAACATTTCACACAAAATATGCAACAAAATAAGATCGAGAAGTAACAAACATTTGAAATTATGGTGATGTGAAAATACATAAAAATGTTATGTCGAAGGGAAAGGACAATCATGCAAGTGATTGTAGTGGATTAAAATATCTAATAATTAATATGTATCTATCTTATCGATAATTAGTTTAAATGTAAGACATTTTGTTCCATTTTCAAAATAAATCATTATTTTTCCTAAACTATATAACTATATTTTATATGAACTTGCTAATAGATCATATTATTTAAATAATAAATACAACCATTTGCAATAAAAGATAGTCTTTTGGTATATGTGACAAAAAAGGATGATTTTTGTTTGGAAAGAACATGATGAAACATACTACTTAGTGAATGAAAAATAAGTATTGAACAAACCAAAAGTAGAAAATTAGGAACATGTGTCAACAAAATTAGGAGGAGGAGGTGGGTCATCCTTTATTGGGCTTCAAATAGATGGCACATGGGATGGAAGTTTTGACACCATCCACTCCATCCCATCATGATTATGAGAATCATCTTCAAGAGAAAAAGAAACACCGACTCTCCACTTAGATGATTGAGGAAAAAATTAGGACATTTGCCTACATTGGTGAAGACAACTAGGAAGGGCCCATGGATGATTTTCCCTACATGGATTGTAGTGGGATACATGTACTAACCAAGGGAAATATGCGAACCAACCACAAGACAACTTGTGATGTCATTTGGTAAAAGGTGGCGACACAGCTTATGTGGACGATGGTCTAGTGGATTTTGCATCATCATTGTAGATCTTGACTAGATTAATAAAAACATATAATATTAATGTTTAAAGAAATAATAGTTCATGTTATTAAATGTGTTGATTATCCAATGGATTAAATTACCCCATCTGAATGCACATGGGTTGGTTATGTGGAAAGGAGTTTTGGTGGTGGTGGTGGCATGTGGTAGGAGTGTGGATAGGGAATGGGCCTCCATCAACCTTCATTCAAACCTTTCACATTCCTTGCATAGTAATTCAAGCACTTCATTTGAGATCCAAAGACCTGCACATTTGAAGGAATTCAAGTTTGTGCACTAAAATGAAGTTACTACAGGTTGGAGGAGATGAATTGGTACAACTCATTATCCCAATCGAGTCTTCCCATGCCACCATTTTATATCTTGGGAACTTGGCCTTCTTTAATTTAGGGACCTTAATGCTTCCAAGATCCCTTTTCAATGCACTTAGCCTAATCAAGTTAAAATGATGTGTAGAAATGGAAAGAAAATTTCATTATTTTAGAGATCATATGAGTAAAATGGGTTTTAACCTTCTTCAAAGATTGCATTTTGCCCGATACGAGAACTGGATGATCTTGAGTTAAAGCTTTGTGAGCTTGAAATTGAATTATTAAAAATCAATTTGAATAGTGACAAGTTACGTCGTGTGGTCGATGAGGTTCAAGAGTTTAAGCTTGAACTCCAAACAGATGGTGCATTCTTCTCATCGACTCTAATGTAACGACCGCTATAAACTTCCACTTGAGAATGAAGAACAACCTAGGCTTAGTTACAAAAATTATCAAATAATTTTTTTTAAGGTGTTAATAACCTAAGTCTCAAGGAAAATTAAATTCAACTAATAAATTTTCCCATTATAACAATTAATAATTCCACATTATAAATCAATAAGTATAATAAATTCACATCTAGCTCAAATCTTCTTAGGGATTAATTTAATCACTGATTACACATACATTTTAGCTAGATATCCCCTAATTTAACATTTTAGGGTTAAGGGACCAAAAAAATTAAATATCCAAGGTATTTTATTCCACAAGATCAACGACAAAAGGAAGGTTTAATTACAGGGGGGAAAGAATACATATTTAAAATCATCACAGTAAATTCTTACTTACCCCCTCCCAAAACTCACTATAAGATTCAACTAGATTTTTCTCATAATTAACGTAATTAAAACTTCCTAAAAAATTATCATTAAATAGGAAATTTCCTCACCTTTCTAATGATATAAAGAAGTCCTCCAAACTTCTCATATTTTTCAAGTAATGGGCTGGCGGAACTTAGGGTGAAAATTTTCCCAAGAGCGGGCCTAGGGGCTTGTGGAGGAAAATTTTCCCCAACTCGGGCCTGCAAAATTCGTAGAGAAATTTCTCCTAGAAGAGGACTGTGGACAAGAAGAGTGGGGAAAAAAGAATTTCCCATACGTGGACCAGCAGAGCTGGGAGGAACTTAGCGCTTTTGAATTTTTGGGATAAATGTGCAAACTACCTGCATGCTTCCGCGAGTTTGTAAGGGAAAACATGTCATCATTTCCAAGCACCAACAAGAAGTCAGGCCAATAGAGAATTTAATACATTTAGCTTTACTTTGCCGAAAAAAATGTTAATGGATCAATATGACCCGCACCTCCGCCGGCGATGCCGATGATGCCACGTGTCAGGATCTCATTGGCTATGGGAGGTTGGGCGGTGAAGAAACTTTTAAATTTTTACCAAAAGAATTTTAAAACATTAAGGTTGAAAAATCAACCGCTCCTCCTCCACCATCTCATGAATCCATGTGTCATCCAATCATTGGCTACGGGAGGTAGGTTAGAGGATAAACTTCTAGAAAATTTCCCAAAAGTTTAAAAGTTAAGTGCTAGAACGTGGGCCCGCACGCTCATGGAATTGATTTTCCAAGGCAAGGGAAGGGATGCGGGGCCACGGAGAAAAGTAGGAATTTTCACCAAAATTTTCAAAGGTTAAGTTAAGGGTTTGAGGCCAGCGCATCCGCGGAAATGTTTCCAAAAGTGAAGGGTGGGACAATGGGGTCGTAGGGAAAATTTTCCAAATTTTCCTTTTTCAAACTTAGATTATTATTATTTTTAGGCAAAATGAAGGCTTATGGGTTAGTGGAGCGGTGATAAAATTCATGACTTGGCGCCTTTTGGGCAAAAAAAAAAAAAAAAAAGAGTTTTATCCTGTGTGTCCGCTTGAGAATATTTTATTCATTAAAATTTGATAGTTAGATATTTTTAAGCCAAATGAAGTAAAAACTTCATAAGGCCATAACTTTTGATAGGGAGCCCATGTTTTGGAAAATGAGAACTTTATGGAATGCTCTTGATGTCCTCTTTCCATAGAAACCTTAAGAATTTTATTTTGACAAAGTTTTAAGGGTAAATTTTGAGAAACATTTTGTAGGCTTCTAAAATGTGAACTGGTATTTTTAACTTATAAATTTTGTTCAAATTTGCCATTAACTCTTTCTCAACATGCCCAACAGGCATGGAGGATATTCCTTGGAATATTTTAGAATGAATTTCAAGGATAAAAGGTTTGATTGATTAGTAATTCCAAAATTACCAAAAAAATCTATCCAACAAAAGTCGAGTTTTTTTCTGACCCGATTTGAATGGTTCCTATAAAATTTTCATAAGTATTTTATTTTTTTGGCATAATTTTGATGTTTCTGAGATTGTATTAGTGTTTCAATTGTTTTCCATAGTTTTGTAGGGGTTTTTATGTATCTTTTGATAAAAAAATTCAAGTTTACCGTGAAATAAAAATGAAGTTTATACAATTCACAACTAGAGATTAATCTATTTCTTTTTCCATGCCATATAAACATTGATTAAATTTCATGATAGTTTTAACTAGTTATCTTTCCTTCAAATCATGCATTTCAACAAAAACAAAGTGATATATCTTCTTCATACGTGTTTCTCTCTTTCAAATAGAATCTCCTCAACATATTTCAACACATTTTTTTACACAATAATAATCTAACTCATTTATTTAAATGAATACAATTTCTATTTATATTTATCACATACAACTTTACAATTTACCACTCTTTCACTTTTCCTTTCATTCAAATGCACTTTTGCATCTCTTTACATAATATAGATTTCATGATGCATATCTCTTTCTTATTTAAACATGGGATTTCATTTATTAAAATAGAATAATTATCAATAAAACAAATAATATTACAATTGTCATCCAACTCATGTAGAATTGTGGTGGAAAATATATGAGCCCACAAGATAATAAGTCTCTCCTTGTTTATAGGAAATGGAAAGGCTATATATTGTAACTCTATCTGTAATTTCCATATTATTCAATCAATAATATAGTGTGTTTATTATATTTTGCTCTTATTTTGTGCTTATGTTATTATCTTCACAACATTGTCTCTTATTGAATATCCTCCATTTTCTCATCCGATTTAGGGAAATTTATGATCATCAACAAAGCCACAGCCTCTAAGATGCAGATATGAGAGTTTTGAAGCTTTCATTGCCATTTTCGGAATTCTGATCTGAAAAAACGACTGGTAATTCACGTTTTTCTCAAAAACCCAGATTCAAAATTTTCACTTTTGGGTCATTCAATTATTTATTTTCTGAAATTTTTTTTACGGGGTTGTTACTTTGTATTATTTAAAACTTCTGTCAAAAAATTACAGAAACCCATTTCGTATTTTACGAAAAATCGTGGAAACAATTCAGACGGTTTCTAATTATTCTGCAAAAAAAAAAAAAAAAAATAGTGACTGATTTCTAGCAATTAAAATCTGATATGCTTTATTATTTTGGATAAATATAAAGCTGATTATTATTGTAAGGGTGCATTATCGGTTGAAACCGACACCTAATAGAATTGAAATGAGCAAGTTGAGTTAACATCATCGCGATTTTTCAGGGCAATTCTCATCAGGCACCATCGACGCCCGCGGTATTGATATGGTGGCCAAGTATTTCAGTTGTGTGTTTGATTCCATTATTGTTTGTAATGAACAATATGTCACATTCTCTTGAGATGTTTTCCAACACATGGAAACACAAGAAAAAGCATGCTTTTTTCTTGAAGAGGATGAACAACACAAAGACAAATTGTCTCATTCAAAGGTTCAGTGTGTATATAGTCCAAAGAAGACGTGTGAAACATTGTTCACATTAGGGGGAGTGTATGTGTGGAAATATCAATGTTAAATAAGGACAATGTTAGGAATAAGATATTGTGAACATTACAAATATATATTATATATTAGTGTGAGAAAAATAAAAGATTGTAATATTATTAATATGAGTCATAAAACAAATCATTATTAATAATATAGGATATTGTATTAGTTGTGAGACAAAGGAGATATTGGTGGGATATATGAAACTATGGTGGGATCATAGGAGAGATTGTTAGTGGGATAATATTGCCTCCTTGTTTAAAGGAAATGGAAAGGCTATATGTTGTAAGCTCTCTCATCATGTAATTGCTACAATCAATAATATAGTATGTTTAATATTTTTGCTCTTATTTTGTGCTTATGTTATTATCTTCATTCTGCAACATTGTCTCTTATTGATATATATATATATCATTTTATTTATAATAGATATCCACATCAAAAGGCCCGCACATGCCCTTATGCTTTCTCCCCAACCTCTTATCCTCCATTTTCTTGGCACCCAACACTCTCCACCCAACCAAGACAAATGAAAGGCAAGTCCTTTTCTTTTTGAGCCCCAACCACGGTGAAACTTTCCAAACATCACCATGCTTCACTCTCAACACAAAGACAAATTTCGAAATCCACACGTATACCTCCCCAAAATACTTATGCTTTTATGCCTCCCAAAGGTGAAATGGGTATCACTACCCCAAATCCCCAGTCTTCTCATTTCGCATCCCCGACACCCTTACCTCCCCAAGTACCCTTATCCCTCGCATTTCCTTGGCCATCCACACTTACCTCCCAAACATCCCACACACCCATAGTCTTCTCCTAAATCCCTAGGCATTCCCAAACATCCCACACACATGCCAAAACATTTGCAACAAAACATTTGCACAAATAAAAGAAGAGCATTTCAAGAGCCAAGCTCTTACCTCTCCATACTGGATTTTGTTCCAAGTTCCCAATGGCAAGCTTTCCAATGCAAAACAACTCAAGATCAACAAAACACAAGCCTCAAAAATTTTGTGAACTTTCTCCAAAAGTAAGAGCTCAAAACAACAAAATAATTTTTCCCCAAAAGAAGTATGCAAAAGTGAAGCAAACAAAAAAGTGTAACCCTAAAACAATAAAATGAGTTCGAATATATAGAAGGGGGAAGAGAGGATGATGAGGTGGATCTTTGTAGGATGCCACAACACACATCCTTAACTCCAACTCACAAGTAAACTTCAATCTCGAAGACACAATAAATAAGTAGGTGAATAATATGACAATTTACCTTCATATTCAAATCAAGCCTATACCCCAAAGGACTGAAATTATTTCCAAGCAAGATGTGCAATTAAAAATTTCAACTAGACTTAGAAAAATGCATAATGAAGCCTAGATTTAAACTCTCCAACAATATGTAAGGTTGGTATGCAAATTTGAGAGGTATGGGACAAGTTTAACTTGTCCCACAAACCTCCAAAATAGTCTCCAAGCACAATTTCGAATTCTAAAGAAATGAAGTGTTTCATACTCAAAATTTACTTACATATCTCTTACATATCAATTACACATTGCTTACACATATCTTACAACATTTAATACAAGATTCAACCACTCCAATAATTACTTTCTTATGACCTAAGATGGTTAATTTATTTTAAAAATATGATTACTCACATTATATACCACAATTTATTTAAATAAAAAGGGGTAAACACATCACTTAATAAACACATACAAAAATAAATAAAAGGGAACCACATAAATAAATACGCATAACCCTCGGTCACATTTAATGGTGATCCCCCTATGGGAATCCCTAACACAATCAACAAAAAAAAAAACAAGTTTCCATGGTGACCTTGTTGAATTCATCTAGAATTCCAATGTAGTTGGTCTCCAATCCCCATATTTTTGATATTTTAAACTTGCAAAATAAAATACCTCCTTCGGCCTTGTGGCGATATTAGAACATCGAAATGAATATAAGTATAATTTCAGGATCATCAGCATTTACATGAATCACAACAAACATCAAGGCAATCAACAATATCACTTACAATTTCATCCACAACTATATCATCTCCAATTTTAATTCAATTCTCATTTTATAGGTCTACTCAAAATATCCAAATATCACAAGTCCAAATGACATCTACAATGTAACCATATCAAACAATATATCAACATCAATATCTAAAATGTCTCTAATAATCATCATGCACCATATATGAATCAATGTCCACAATAAACCATGATATAAAATATAACATCATGCTAAATTAAACTATAACAATGTCCATAATATAGTTAGCGAGATATCGGGATCAATATCACATGGTTTCAAGGAAAGTGGGAACTACATCCCCCTCATTTTAGGCTTGAATACCTCCCGGAAGTCATTGGAATAGATGCGAACTAAAATCATAACAAAGTACCATCCTCCCATGTAGCTAAAATCTCATCATATATTTCCCACTATACCTAGACTAATCAATCTCTCTTCCTCAAGGCCCGTGGTCCCGTGATCTATAATGTGAATGGGCTCCACCATCACTTGTCCCCGATCCCGCACCTACAAATATGTCCAATCTAACACATGAGAAGGATATGTAACATATCTCCTAAGAATTGAAACATGAAACACATCATGGACGCGAGACAAGCTAGGTGGCAATGCTAGTCGGTAGGCCAAAGGGCCGATACACTCCAAGATCTCAAAAGGACACATGAATTTAGGAGCTAACTTAGAACCTTTTCCATAATGGATAGGGATCTTATGTTGCCTAACACGAAGGAACACCTTCATGCCCACATCAAAAATATGATCGTTCTATGTTGGTTGGCGTACTTCTTACCTATCTTGTGCCTCATACAGCCTTAGCTTCGATCATAACCACCTACCGCTCCATGTCCTGCAACAAAGTTGGTCCAAGAGAAACCTTGTCCTCTAACCTGTCCTAGCTAAGAGGTGTCATGCACTCTCTTCCATACAAGGCCTCAAAGGATCCATGCCTATAGAACTTTGAAAAATATTACCGTAGGCAAACTCCACCAAGTACAAGTACTCCTCCCATCTCATATGATGATCCATCACATGCATCCTTAAGCATGTCCTCTAAAATCTAATTAACCCACTCGGTTTTCCATCTATCTCGGGGTGATATGTCGTGTTTAAGTATATCCTCGTCCTAAGGGCATATTGCATGGTTTTCCAAAATGGGAAGTATACAAAGGTTAACATTCACAAATGATCTTTTACGAAACCCATGTAACCTAATAATCTCATCAAGATATACATGTGTCACTACACCGCTATATATGTGGTCTTTCTAGAGAAAAATGATCTACTTTTGTCAATTCATGCACCGTGACATTGATGGCGTGGTGGTGGTATCTCAACATTGGTAGCCCAATAATGAAGTCCATGGAAATGGTATCCCACTTCCATTCCGGTATAGCATGAGCATAGAGAATGCCACTTGGATGGTGATGCTAGGCCTTTATCTTCAGAACTCTAAAACTATGGCATGAAATGAGCCACGTCTCTACAAAGTCCTCTCCAATGATATAACTATCTCAAGGTGGTGTGGATCTTATTCACCAGATGGGCTTAATATGGTGCATGATGTGCCTCTGCCAAGATGTCCCGCCTCAAGCCTCCTCTCTTTGGGAACATAAATCCGGGCCTCTATGCCCGAGAAACCATTTTCCTCTAAAGAAAAACCATCAAACTTCCCCTTGATGGGTCTCTCGAGAATCGATCTCTGCAGTTCAGTTGCAATGTAGAAGCTATCGTGAGGAAGCATTTATAGAATCCTTCTCCACAAATCAGTACTCACCGAGATGGCCATAGCCACATGCCTCTGTCTGCTAAGAGTGTCTAAAATCACATTCTCCTTCCCTTCACATGCTCTATCTCCATATAATACTAACTAATTAAATCCATCTAATGCCACATTGCCGAGCGTTGAGATTGGGTTGTATGAAGAGTTTATGAAGACTCAAATGATCAGTCTTAAGTGTGAATCTCCTGCCAAGAAGAAAGTGTCTCCATCGAACCAAGGTGTGCATGACTACTGAAATCTCAAGATCATGATTTGGATAATTAAAATGATAATCCTTGAGTTTGCGAGACTCAAAATCCACCACTTTTCCCTCTTGCATCAATACACCTCCAAGTCCCGCTAAAGAAACATATGTGCATACAAAAAAATCACTCGTGGATGTGGCACTACAATAATAGGTGATGTGGTGAGACATTCCTTTATTATCCCAAAGGCCTACTCACACTTGTCGACCAAACAAACTTCTTCCCTTTCGCCTGAAGGGAAGTGATGGGGTGAGCAATCCGAGAGATGTCTGAAAAATCTCCCGTACTACCCTCGCTAATCCCATGAAGCTACACACCTCAAGCACCATAGTGGGTGTTTTCACTAATCCATGATAGCTCTAATATTTCAAGCATCAATTGGGATACCTCCCCCGAAATGATATGACCCAAATACTACACCTCTATCTAAAATAATGCACACTTCTCCAAGTTCCGGTAATGTTGATGCTCATGAAGACACTGAAGAACCTGGTGAAGGTTCCCTCATTCTCCTCACACTTACGGGAGTAAATAAAAATGTCATCAAGGAGGATGAGCATGAAGTGATCTAAGAAGGTCCTAAATACCCCATTCATCAAAGTCATAAACAAACATTCGTCAAATGAAAAGGCACCACTATGAACTCATAGTGGCCATATCTCGTACGAAAGGTGGTCTTATGAATGTCTGCCTCTGAAATCCTCAGTTGATGGTAGCTTGACTTAAGGTCTATCTTAGAGAAATTTGTGGTTCCCTTCATCTGATCAAACAAATCATCAATGCATGGAAGGGCATAACGATTCTTGATCATTACTTTTTTCATCTGGCGATAATCAATACACAATCGCAAGGATCTATCCTTCTTCTTTACAAAGATCATCAATGCACCCCAAGGGGATACACTAGGATGAATTAGGCATTTATCCACAAGGTTCTTCAAAGCTATAACTTAAGCTCGTAGAGCTCACAGAAGTCATCCGAAAAGGTGCTCATGAGATAGGCTCTTCTCCTGGAAAATGATCTATATGAAAATCTATCTCACGTGGGGGTGGTAACCCCGGTATCTCCCCTGGAAAGACATCAGAAAAATATCTCAAAATGGGATGGTCATCTAGCGATGGTGTGCTAGACTCATCTTCTAATCGAGATAAGTAACTATGACAAAAAACATCTAATAACCTCATTGCACACACCTCTTAAGCTACATAGCGGAGATGGTGGGAATGGAAACAGGTCTCCTGACCCCGATATCATTACCTCAAATCCTAGATCATCTGTACAAGATATGATATTGTGGTGACAATCCACTCTAGCTCTGTGTGTACATAACCAGTACATGCCCAAGATGACTCATAAGAGCCCAAAAAGGATATAAAGATCCGAGGTAGTGGTGAAAGGTCCCAAATCCACTACACACTCCTTAACTAAGGATTCTACAAAGATCTTGGCTCCAAAGCTATCTCCACATCCCAACTATGACCCTACCTAACTGCTACCAACTTGCATCACTCTATTAAGGATGGTGCAATAAAATAATCAAAAGAACCAGAATCAAACAAAATGGAGGTAGGGATACCACCAATGTTACCCGTAGTCTCAATAAATGTACTCTAATGCTCTTCCTGGTGGTTCTTGAACACTACGTACATCCTATGAATGTGCCCATGTCACCAACAGTAGGCTCTAAGATCTATGTCTTACCCTTGTTATTAAGGTCCTATGGGAAGTCTCTCTAAAAATTTCAGATTCAAGCCCAGGATGAACTTGTGGATCCGCACCCACTCATCCCGCATGTGATCAACATACTTTGGATTAAATCCAAAAATCTACTCTCATACTTAGCCACTATAAGAGATGCATGCGAGGTCATGAAACTCATCAATCCTCTATTGTATGAAGCTCGAGATAAATATCTACTCTTGAACTACTCCTCAAAGAGCTCCTGATAACTATCTCGGAATCAATATGGAGCTTCTACTCCTCTTTCCTCCCACATACACTTGTTCAATCCCTTAGAAGATGGATCACAACACAAGATTTCATGTTTCTAGAGTAAAGGAAGAGCTTGAAGTACCCACTCAAGCTCACTAACTAGGCCTCTACCTGAAATCCACCTATGTCACCAGAATAATGAGTTAGTCGTAGCTTCAGGATCTCCCTGATATGGTTTGCGGGGGTGGTCTGCGACCCATAGGCCTCTCTGCATGCTCATCCCTAAGCCTAGGGCTCCAAGACCTATCTTTGTGTCCTAAAACCTAGTCTCCATGTCCTCTCTGTGGTGACATTGCTCTAACTGAATCCTCATGGGAGTTCTCTCCTTTATGCTCCTCACTATGCTGAGGAGATGCATGAGCCTCAATGGATGTCACCCTATCATGTCTGACTAAATGTGCTCCTAGGGTCCCTCCGCGTAGACCGGCACTAATATCCTCAAGTGTCCATAAAATATGTGGTAGAATCACTACTACCACATGATCTCGGTGGTGCTAAGTCTAGGTCTATGTGAAAATACCCCTTGTCCCATTTGTGGCTCCTACGCATAGACCAAGGTGAGAGTTAGTTCATCTTTCTAAGTTTTACTCAGTTTCCATGTTTGCTAAAATATGTAATTTCCACAAAGTTGTTTTCTAGATTCAAAAATGTGCTAGGTTAAATTTCATGTTTCAATTTTTCTAGTGTGCCCATGGGTCCAAGATCTTAAACCCACAGCTCTGATACCAAGTGTAATGCCCACTATAAACTTCCACTTGAGAACCAAGAACAACCTAGGCTTAGTTAGAAAAATTATGGAATATTTTTTTTTGAAATGTGTTAACAACCAAAGTCATAAGGACAATTAAATTCAACTAATAAATTTTCCCATTATAACAATTACTAATTCCACATTATAAATCAATAAGTGTAATAAATCCACACCTAGCTCAAATCTTGTTAGGGATTAATTTAATCATTGATTACATTGACATTTTAGCTAGATATCCCCGATTTAAAATTTTAGGGTTAAAAGACCAAAAAATTAAATACCCAAGGTATTTAAATTCTATGAGATCCATGACAAAAGAAATTTTTAATTACAGGGGGAAAGAATACATATTTAAAATCATCGAATAAATTCTTACTTACCCCCTCCGTAACTCACTAAAAGATTCAACTATATTTTTCTCATAGTTAATGTAATTAAAAATTCTTGAAAAATATTCTCATTAGATAGGAAATTTCCTCACCTTTCCAGTGATATAAAGAAGTCCTCCTAAATCCTCATATTTCTCAAGTTATGGGCCAGCGGAACTTGGGGTGAAAATTTTCTCAAGAGTAGGCTTGTGGGCTTGGGGAGGAAAATTTTCACCAACTCGAGCCTCAGTAGAATTCGAGAGAGAAATTTTTCCTAGAGGAGGAATGTAGAATGGTGGAGGAGGGAAAAAAAAATCCCATACGCAGCCGGTGAAGCGGGGAGGAACTTAGTGCTTTTGAATTTTTAGGATAAATGCACAAACTGCCTCCGTGCTCCTATGAGTCTGTAAGGGGACACATGTCAGCATTTCCAATCTCAAATGGGATGTCGGGTCGCCGAAGAAATTTAAGACATTTATCTTGCCTACCAAGAACATTAAGGAATCAAATGACCCGCGCCTCCGCCACACTTAATGATGCTACGTTTCGGATCTCATTGGCTATGGGCAGTGGGGCAATGCGAGAAACTTTTAAATTTTTCACCAAAAGAATTTTAAAATATTAAGGTTGAAAAATCAACCACTCCTCTACCATCATCTCATGAAGCCATGTGTTAGCCAATCATTGGCTACGGGGAGGCGGGCGATGGAGAAAATTCTAGAAATTTTCCCAAAATTTTAAAAGTTAAGTGTTAGAACGCAGGCCCGCGCACCCACCGAACTTGTTTTCCAAGGAAAGGGTGGGGATGCGGGGCCATGGAGAAAAGTAGGAATTTTTGCAAAATTTTGAAAGGTTAAGTTAAGGGTTACGGGCCCACGCGCCCGTGGAAATGTTTCCAAAAGTGAAGGGCGGGGTGGCGGGGCCACGGGAAAATTTTCAAAATTTTCCTTTTTCAAACTTAGATTATTATTTTTTTAGGAAAAATGAAGGCTTGTGGGTTAGTAGAGTGGCGGGAAACTTCATGACTTGGCACCTTTTGGAAAAAACAAAAAAAAGAGAGTTTTAGCCTGCGGGTCCGCCCAAGAATATTTTATTCATTAAAATTTGATAGTTAGATTATTTTTGAAGCCAAATGAAGTAAAAACTTTAGAAGGCCATAACATTTGATAGGGAACTCATTTTTTGGAAAACAAGGACTTTCTAGAACACTCTCAATGTTCTCTTTGCACAGAAAGCTTAAGAATTTTATTTTTACAAATTTTAAGGGTCATTTTTTAGAAACATTCTGCAGGCTTTTAAAATGTGAATCAGGTATTTTTAACTTATAAATTTTGTTCAAATTTCCCATTAAATATTTCTCAAATGCCTAATGTGTATGGAGGATTTTACTTGGAATATTTTAGGATGGATTGCAAGGTTCAAAAGATTTTATTGATTAGCAATTCCAAAATTACCAAAAAAATATCCAAAGAAAAAGTCTGAGTTTTTGTTTGAACCCAATTTGAAAGGTTCTATAAAATTTTCATAAGTATTTTAGTTTTATTTTTTTGGGCTCATTCTAATCTTTCTTAGATTGTATTAGTTTTTAAAAAAATCCATAGTTTTACAGGGTTGTTATGTATCTTTTGATAAAAATTTGCAAGTTTACCTTGAAATAAAAATGAAGTTTATACAATTCACAACCAGAGATTAATCTATTTCTTTTTCCATGCCATACAAACATTGATTACATTTCATGCTATTTTAACTAGTTATCTTTCCTTCAATCTAAATGTAAAAACAAGAATGCAGCTTCTAATTTTCAAATCATGCATTTAAAAAAAAACAGAGTAATATATCTTCTTCATACGTGTTTCTCTCTTTCAAACAAAATCTTCTCAACATATTTCAACACATTTTTTTACACAACAAGAACTCCATTTGTGGAAAAAAATACAACTTCTATTTATATTTACCACATGCAACTTTACAATTTACTACTCTTTCACTTTTCCTTTCAATCAAATGCACTTTCACATCTCTTTACATAGTTCAACTTTCGGTGCATATCTCTTTCTTATTTAAACATAAGATTTCATTTCCAAAAGAATAACTATCCAATACAAATAATATTACAAGTCATGTACTTGAAGTTGGAAAAATTCGTACAACAAGAAGTCTCGTAAAGGACTACCAAACTCTATCTTCCTTCTCAGCTCCAAAACAACAACATGAATATCCTCCTTTTTCTTTATTTCAATTTTATCACAATGAGCAGAACGGTGGGAAAGACAACGCTCTCCACCCAACAAAGACATCCAATGAAAGGATCAGCCATCCTTCATCATTAGCCCCGAACCCCAACCATAATGCAAAAAGAGATGTTTTCCAACACATGGAAAAAACATGCTTCCACAACACAAAGACAAATTTCTCATTCAAAAACAATCCAAAAAAAAACTACGTTTGCAACACCAAAATAAAAACAAAAAACAACACTTAGGCTTCATCATGCAAGCCAAAGGAACAAGAAACTATGGGGGTGTTGCTTATGTCTCCCAAAGGGAAATGGGTATAACTACCTAAGACCAAACCACCAATATATATAGATATAGATATAGATATATATACATTAAATACATACATACATGCATACATACATACATACATACATACATACATACATACATACATACATATATATATATATATATATATATATATATCATTTCAGATCCATGACATGCCCTTATGCCTTCCCAACTCTTATGGCACCTCATAACAAGTAAAGAAATGCAAGCTATTTAACTTTTTAGGTGGAACCCAAATCTCAAATCCCTCCACACTTATACCTTCCCAAAATACTTATGCCTCCCACAGAAATACCCCATAGTCTTCTCCTACACCATCTCTATGCCATATACCCAAAAACCCACACACATGCCAAAACATTCACAACAATAACATTTGCACAAATAAAAGAAGAGCATTTCAAGAGTCAAGCTCTTACCTCTCCATATTGGATTTTTTTCCAAGTTCCCAACGAAAGCTTTCCAATGCAAAATAACTCAAGATCAACAAAACACAGGCCTGTAAAAATTCTGTAAACTTTCTCCAAATTCAAGAACTCAAAAAAATAAAATAATTTTACACTCGAAAGAAGTATGCAAAAGTGAAGCAACCACAAGATTGTAACCCCAAAACAATAAAATGAGTTCAAATATACAGAAGGGGGAAGAGAGGAGGATGAGGTGGATCTTTGTAGGATTCCACAACACACATCCTCAACTCCAACTCACAAGTGAACTTCAATCTCCAACACACAATAGATAAGTAGGTGAATAATATGACAATTTACTTACATACTCAAATCAAGCCCATACCCCAAAGGAATGAAATTAATTTCAAGAAATAAGTGTAATTAAAACATTCAGCTTAGACTTAAAAAAATGCATAATGAAGGATAGATTTAAAATCTCCTATGTAGGTAAGGTTAGTATGTAAGTTTAAGAGGTATGGGACAAGTTTAACTTGTCCCACAAACCTCAGTAAATAGTCTCCAAGGAAATTTCAATTCCAAAGAAGATGAAGTGTTTCATACTCCAAATTTTACTTACACATCACTTACACATTGCTTACACATATCTTACAACATTTAATATAAGAGATAACCACTCCAATAAGTACTTTCTTATGACCCAAGGTGGTTAATTTATTTTAACAATATGATTACTCACATTATATACCACAATTTATTTAAATAAAAATGGGTAAACACATCACTTAATAAACACATACAAATATCAATAAAAAGGAACCAAATAAATAAATACACATAACCCTTGGTCACATTTAATGGTGATCCCCTATGGGAGTCCCTAACATAATCAACACACAAACAAATACAAGTTGCCATGGTGACCTTGTTAAATTCATCTAGAATTCAAATTTGGTTGGTCTCTAATCCCATGTTGTTTGTTGTGATATTTTAAACCTACAAAATAAAATTACCTCCTTCGGCCTTGTGGACATATTAGAACAACCAAATGAATATAAGTATAATTTCAAGATCATCGGCATATACATGAATCACAAAAATATCAAGACAATCAACAATATCACTTACAATTTCATCCACAACTATATCATCACCAATTTTAATTCAATTCTCATTTTCTAGGTCTACTCAAAATATCCAAATATCACAAGTCCAAACAACATCTATAATGTAACCATGTCAAACAATATATCAACATCAATATCTAAAATGTCTCTAATAATCATCATGCACCATATATGAATCAAAGTCCACAATAAACCATGATCTAACATCTAACATCATGCTAAATTAAACTATAACAATGTCCATAATATAGTTAGTAGTATCAAGATCAATATCACAAGGTGTCAAAGGAAAGAAGGCACTACACTAATTGAAGAAGCTACACGTCGGACAAAAATAGAGTAATCCTCATGTGTTTGCGTAAAGAATATATGGATAGTCCCTTGTTATTAGAACAAAAAGGCTGACATAACCATAAAAAAAGGATGGCTCAAATTTATTAATGGCCTTGTCCCAAAGACAAGGTAATACCATTTCAAAAGATAACTTTAGATACTACAAGGAGTAATATGTACCTAAATCAGATCTAGTTTACAAACCATCCATTGAACTCCGTCCCAATAGAAAAGGTTGAAAAAAATAAAATAAAAAATAAAAATATTTTTGTAGTGTTTTTTTTTTTTTTTGGGAGAGCATGTAAGGGCTATAATAGTTAAGATATGTGAGGCCTTTGGAGAAAATTGTTACCCTTTTTCCTAAAGAATTCATGAAACAAAGGAAGTTATTTGGAGAGGTATTTGGAAGGTTTTAAAAGCTACAAAGGAGAATAGATGCTAGCATTCTTCATCAAGAAAACGTACTAACAACAACTTGATACTAGTTTGAGAAGTGGAATATTTTGGTGATAAAAGAGAAATATGTTTATCACACTCTCAACATGCTTAGCGAGGATATGTGGCACCTCATTGGATCCCAGCTAGTAATGAACTCTAAGTTCACTAAAAACTCATTGGTGGAGTTTTAATGGATACAAGAGGAGTTCCCTTAATAAATAAAACTTTAGTTCCCGTAGAAAATCAGATGTAGTGTTTCTTGTAGCTATCGGCGGGTATAAGGGAATGATAAAGAGCCTCTATTGAGGGAAAAATGTGGGTTTATTAGACTTGGTTTTGGTTTTGGCATGCTTAAAGATTTTGGTATAGTTTTGTTTCTCCCCAATTAGCAAATTATTCACTTAATGTGAGATTTTTTAAAGGTGTTGTTATTATGGTAGTTAGAAAACTTATTGAGGTATCCAATTTTGAGAACAAAATAGACTTCATATAAATGAAAAGGGTGACTACCTTGGATTTAATATAGAGGTCTATTTCTCATCTTAGGTTTATTGCATTGCTCGACTATATTTTGAGGTTGCTAGGAAATGATGTGTGAAGCTTGCTCGGTTTGACAAGGCCAATGTGTTGTAGGCTTTATAGCTTTGGCTGATTTTTTTTCCAGCATGGTCTCCTTACCTTTTATTTTATAATTTTCACAATTTGGTACTTCATTTGCAATATTATAAAAACATTAAACCACTATATAATATTACAAATGGATATGTAAAAAAAATTAAATAGTGTAAGGAAATAAAATTCCACCTTGTAATTTTCAAAATCGATTTACAATTTAAACATTAAATGTTGTCACTACCATAACCTTACATGATTATACTAGAATATATGAATTAGGTACTCATATCTAGTGGTATTACAAAGAGTTAGATAATGTTTTCAAATCAAAAATCAATTTTCCTATCTTGCAAAGTTAGAAAAGCACAATTTCCAAGACTTACAAAACAACACTCTGAGCCCTATAAAAGAGATGTCAAGCATTGTATGTGTTCCTTGTTATGTAGAGAGTTATGTAAATTATTAGCTCAAACTTATTTTACCATTTATTCTATCTTCACCGCTTCTCTAGTAGCCCTATTACTCTATTTTATACTTTTAAGGAGTGGTTAAAATATAAAAGATGGATTTTGTTTCGACCCACCATTTGGTCCTTGAGTAATGAAATAATTTTTTGCCTTCTCAAACCTCTAGTATTTTTTCTAGACAATTTCCTAGAACCTCTAGTTTGGGAAAATCACATTCCTAGTTAGTTTGGAAAAGGCATTTTATATGCTTCTGGTTGAAGTTTTGACTAGGTCAAATCGGACAATTTACGACCGGTGGATCTGGAATACCCGTCGCGGTTGAAACTTCGTTTGCAGCTTCTAAGTCCCATCAACTCGATGAATTATTCATATATAGGGGGACTTGTAGGAAATATTTCATTGTGCATTTGTCCATCGAATGCTAGTTTTGGACATGGTTTCTGTGCCCTCGAGCTAACTTTTGATCATTGGAAACTATGCCAATTACTACTATTGGACTCGAGAATAGTGGTTGCCTATCGTAAATTGTTCACCATTTCTGAATTATATAGGTTCCTATGAATTATTGGTGTATAGGAGGAGACACACAAAAACTTACCCATAGTGTATTTTATCATCGGAAGATAGTGTTTCTTAGCCTACAAGCCTAAATTGACCCTTGAAGATATTTGACACTCATATCATGTGACTTACTATGTGAAATTGAAATTTTGGCAAAATAGTGTTTCTATCTCTTCCTATCTCTTTCTATCTCTTTCTCTCTCCTTGGTTAAGAAATAAAGTGAAATTAAATTAAATCCATAAATGTCTCTAACCCTTTCATTTCAAATGCAAATTATTATTATTATTATTATATAGAAATGGAAACTAAAACCGTTAATTATGCTAGATCTAGATGGATGTCATGCTAGCGATTTATCGATGATTTCATGCTCACACGGTTTTGTAGGATGCAAGAAAGATAGTGGAAAGGCGTGGTGTAATTCATTTATTTTAATTGTAATTTGTATAGGTCATTGTAGAATGTATATACGTATAATGTATTGCATGTTACGAAAAATTTTATATTTGAAATTTGTAATACGTATAGGATGTTATTTATAGGGATGCCTAGGGAAATGTGTAATTAAACATAGGTATAATTTTAATTCATTTTTATAGATGGTAAAAAGGTTTGATATACATATGTGTTAAATGAATTTGAATTTAATATCTTGTAGTGTTTTTCTAGTGTGCAATAGTCATTAAATAATTGGGGTATCGTATTCTTTACCTTGAAGGTGTAATAAAGAAATATAACTGTAACAGAAACCTTAGGTTAAAAATAGTGCATATCTACCTGTCTCACATGATCTTTCTTAACACAGAAGAAAATGAAACCATAGAATGAACTTAAACTTTGCATTCAAAGACACCTCCTAGTTTAGGTAAATAAGAGTCCAATATTGAGTTTATCGTCATCGGTATGTTTAGTGACATCGTTGTAAACTCTGAAGGTTAGAACGACATCGTCAAACTATATCTATATTAAGAAGAAATACCACTTCCATATCATCCAAGTGGACTACTAAGTATTATGAAATTAGATCTATAAATTAACTTTATCATCGAATGAACTCTTTCTAGGATCCATATGAAACAAATGGAGCTAGTGAAATAGTTGTAATATGATATAAAATCTTGTTAATGATCTCTTTAGTTATTCACAATTGAATGTGTTACTATTATCCTAATTTTACCCTCGGAAAAATTGGTTGAATGAAACAAAACACAGAGGAAATAAAGGAGTCACTTTGTCGTATGGGCTTGCATTCAATCCCAAATTCGATCTAAGAATGATCCAACCCGAAGAAGAGAAAATAACTATGGAAGGGGGCCATGTGCTTCATCGGCACAATTCCAAGGGAAATCCAAAGAAAGGTCTTTAAATGAGTGCAAGCCCTACGTGTCTCTCGGGTCGGGCATAGTGTATTCACCAAAATGTGGGATTTAAGTAGAATACAAAGGAAACAAAGTATGCCCATGGATAACACCACATGTTAGTTTGGTGAAACTTTAGGATCCAATAGGAGGGGGCACAATCTTGAGACATGTGGGGCTGCCACATGGATCTTGCATGAATAGAATCCAAGCCTGAAGCACCTTTAGGCAGCCATATCTTTCGACTGCAAGCTTGGAATCAAGCGGGAGAGGACATTTTGGAAATATCTCAGTGCCTGCTACTCGCCTGCCACCATTAATGATTAGGTCCAACATTTTTGAGGATGTTAAGTCTCCCACCTACCCCTATAATGGATTATGATCTTCCTTTCTTGCCTAGTAAGGAACAACAATGGGGGCATGTGTATTGCAACAAGACCTATCATTGTTGTAGGGGAATTCATTGCCCTTTTGGGGTGGTTGAACAAGAGTCTAGATTTCTTCTCCCCCTTCTTTGATTATTCCTATATATTATACAAGAGGGGAAATTTCTAATGGTTGGACACTCTTTCTTTGTGCCCTCCCTTCTTCTCTATCGTACAGGTGAATTCAAGGAGTTTCCAAGCCTCTCATTCAAATTGCAATGCAATCTTGCCTCTTGGCCATTGTAATGGATGGTATCAAATATTTGGAATAATAGTATAAGTTTTGGGGTGATATTAACCATGTCTTATGTTTATTGTATCTTCTTGATGTCTCAAGATGACCTCTTGGTTATTTGTGCATGGTATTTTTTTGTGTTTTTATGGTTTGTGTTTATTACAAATCGATAGTCATCATTCTTTTAGTGCATCAACTCTATTATATTAGGTTTGATTTCTTTATCTCCCTACCCTTGTCCCCTTGGAAGATTAGAGTAGGATTTAGAATAGACCCTCTGCAATATGAACATGTGCATATCAATAGAGCAATAGGAGCCGGCCTTCATCCAAAGAGTTTCCCAATTCGCAAAACCCCACACTTTGGGAGGAACTTCATGTTATGTAATCACACTAATATTCTTAACCCATCGAGTTATAGACTTCAGGGGTGTTGTGATTTTGCATCAATAGTTTTGGCATGCTTGATGGGACAAAGAAGTCTTCATTTTATTACGAAATATTTATGTGTACTTGTGAGTTTCCATCTTGAAAAAGCATTGAAATTACACATCCGATGAGTCTTAAGAGGTAAAACCACTAGTTTAAGTAGTCTAATATTGGAGGATTCACGAGAAGAATCCAAACAATCAAGAACTAGAGAAGAGGGAATTTTTTTCTATCTGCATTTATCCCCAGAAAGAGCAAGGAGAGGAAGAAGAGCCTAAAGGAATCCATCTCCACTAAACATCACATTGTCAAACCTCCATCCGGTAGGCCTTTTGTTCAATTGAATAAATTCCTCGGACCAATCAGGGATGGCACATCCCAACTACTACATCAACTTCACTTTGGAAGCATCCCGCTTTCTCTCAATGCACAAAATATAGTTCCATATGCAACACTAAAGAGAATTCCATATTTTACTGGAGAGAACCGGATAACTCAATTGATCACATCCAAGATATTACAAATTTCTATGCAATTCATGAGATTAATCAAATGGACGTTGCGGTCAATATATTGGCATTATCCTTCAAAGTTAAATCTTTGTAATGGTTCGAAGTATAACAACAAGGTCTTTCTAGAATTGGGACCATTTGTGTATAGCCCTTCATGATCGGTTTGGAGAAAAGAGGGATAATTTTTCCGTGTTGGAGTAGTTGAAAACAATAAAGAGGCTCCTAATGAGTAGTTAAAAACTTCAACTTCAGATTCTAGCATACGTGGGATAGGATTACTCGTGGCCATGAGACCAACAGACGAAGGTACATTTTTATACTTCTTTAAATATTTAAATTTTGATATTACTAGTATGATTCAATCAATGGGAGGTATAACTTTAACCGCATCCTATAACATTTCTATTAGAGCTGAAAATTGTTTAATTCAAGATGGTAAACTTGCACCTAGGCCACTTATGCCTCTATATCCAAAACTAGTGATCTCCAAGCACTAGTCAAGGACCCACATTAGCTCCCATTCCTACTCCAACAAATCAGAGTTCATTTAAAACTTCCACCTCATCTTATAGATTTTCAAATGAGATCCAAGAAGTCATGAAGAAATGACAAAACTTTGCTAATGATTTTATGACACATAAGATGCAACAAGCTAAAAATTTCAGATCATATCAACCTCGGACTCAACCTAATAGGCCTCCATATCAGCCTAATATGCCACCCATCAAAAATCAAAATCAAAATCAAGCCAAACCTCATGCTAATAGTTATTCCAGCCTTACAATCCTAATGTAGCATCCACATCTAGAACCTTGGAACCAGGTGTAAAATAATATGGCTCGGAATATGATTTTTGTTTCCCATGCAATCAACCTCATAACTAGTCAATTTGTTTTAATGGTGCTTTGGATCAAGCCTTATGGTGACAAATACAGGTGTAGAACAAGAGACATGCCAAGAAGGAAATCAGAACCAAGAGGTGAATCAGCCAGAGGCACCTCCAAATGAGACCACACTTGTCAATTGGTAGGCTAAAGATTTATGTGGTATGAATCAAGCACCTCCTCATAGTGTAGCAACAAATACATGGTCCAAGAAGAGGAATATTGAAGAAGGGAATTCATCCAATTAAAATGGTCCATAACCCTCTATTACTCCACAAGGTATGGGTAATCAAAGCACAACTCCTAATGTGCAAGGTCAGCCCAAGCCACCTTCTAGACCAGCTCAAGTACCGGTTGTAATGACCCATGTGCAAGAGAAGAATGTGCAAGGCAAGGGACAAAAAAATGATATCTCATCCGCATTCAACATCATTGAGCAGATGAAGAAAAAGAATGTAAGCATCTCAATGTGGAATTCATTGGTTATCCTAGGACAAAGAGACCTATTGCAAGCTGCTATGGAAAACTGGTCAGTGTCAAATCAGCCACCCAATCAACAATAATTTTTTCATCTATACAAATTTCGGCAAGAGGAAATCATGGAAGCCACCAAGGTAATAATTTGAAGCCCCCACCATTCTATGTCTCATTGATCGGTGGAGACAAGTGAGTGCATAATTGCATGATTGATTCGGGAGAAATTAGCTAGTTCATATTGAAAAATAGCTGATCGCTAGTTCTTCAATATGAAGTCATCTCTAAAGGTGTTGTGCAATTATATGGGACAACAATAATAATGGTTGGATTAATCAAGGATATGGGCCTCATATTGCATGCATGCCCCAATGTGACCGTATTGCAAGATGTATAAATCATATATTTTCTGCCTCTCTTTGCATTATGTTTGTCAAGAGACTTCACCGCTAAAATTAAAGGTTATTTGTCTACTGATTGGTCACAGATGCTTTTTAGAATGAGGTATGGAGCCAAGGATACGATCATATCTGAGTCCATTGCAAACTTCCACATAGAGCCTCATACATCGAGTCCAATCAACGTAAATTTTTCAACCTTTGATCAAGAAGATCTCCCAAGCACTTATGAAGTAGATACTAAGGTTGGATGCATCCCAGACTTGACTCTTGATGAATGGAAAACAAGAGGCATGATTTTCACCCTTACAAATAAATGGAAGAATTTGAGCTAGGATTCTATAGTTTTCATGAAGAGAATCATCCTCTCCCTAGCATTACCAAGCCATACCAAAAATATGATAATGAGGTATGGTAGTTATTCTTTGATGGTTCAAGAAGTAGACAAGGTGCCAGAGGAGGAGCTATGCTTGTTTCACCTAAAGGTACACAATATTACTCATCTTTTTGTTTCCAGTTTTCTTTCTCTAACAACACATCTGAGTATGAATCCTTAGTTCACAGATTCATTAGGCAAGAAAGAAAAGTATTAAGAATTTTCAAGTCTTTAAAGATAGTGAGTTAATTGTGAACCAAGTTAGAGGACAAAATGCTGCCAAGAATTATCTATTGAAGAACTACAAGAATCAAGTATGGGATCTCATTCAATATTTTGAAGCTTTTAGCATCAATTACATCCTAAGGAAGAATAATGAAGCAACAGACAAATTGGAAACAATTGTGATGACATTTGATGTTGTAGAAAGTATCAAGAGTGAGAAATATCAGACCCATATTAAAGTCGTTGTAAGACTAGTTGTTCCAGACAACAACAAAAGTTGGAAAGTCTTCAAGAATGATCAAACAAATTTTCAATTTTCTACAAGAAGAAGATGAGTTCTGCACAAAACCAAGACAAGTTGGAACAGTGGTATGGTGACCAAGTGGTGCACCTGAGAACTAAAAAATTACCAAAAGGTCTTGTAACTTTGGAATCAATCTTCAACCCAAATGATCAATTCCGGGCGAGAAGGAAAATATTCAGGTAAAGGGTGAAGATTCGGAGCCTATTTCAATAGATGAAGGAAAGACATTGCAAATTGGCAAGGTAAGTACCCAACAAGAAAAATATTAATTCATTCAAATTTTTCAAGAATTCCCAAATGTCTTTGCATGGACTTATAAAGATTTAAGAGGTTTCAACCCAAAGTTGGCACAACACACTATTGAGCTAGATATGAGATTTAAACCTATCAAACAAAGAAAATGGTGGTAAATCCCCACATTGAACCTCTCATGAGGAAAGAGTTGAACAAGTTGATTGAAGCTAGCATCATCTTCCCTATCAAACATTCAAGTTGGGTTACAAACTTGGTGCCAGTGAGGAAAAGAAATGGAGAAATCATATTGTGTGTGGACTTCCATGATCTGAATAGAGCATCACTCAAGGATCATTATCCACTTCCATCAATGGAACAAATCTTTCAAGTCGTAGCTAGCTCTAAATGTTTTCATTACTAGATGGATAATAAAGATATAGCCAAATAATGGTGAAAGAATAATATCATTACAATAAAACCTTTACCACGAAATGGGGCACATACGCTTATAAGAAGATGCCATTTGGATTTTCAAATATCGAATCAATGTTTTAGCAAGCTATGGATATGGCATTCAAAGGATTAATTAACAAGATGCTACCGGGTAGAACTAGATGATATCAATTTCTTCTTAAAGAATGTAGAAGACCACCTCTTTCACCTTAGGCAAGTATTTCAAAGGTGTACAAGGTTTGTAGTGTCATTGAATCCAAATAAATGTGTATTTTTGGCATACGAGGGAAATTTGTTGGGCCACATTGTCTCAAGAGAGGGGTTAACAATTGTCCCTGAAACAATTGAATCCATTAGAACACTTCCACTAGCACATCGCATGAAATCTCTCCAAAGCTTCTTGGGAAGAATAAACTTTGTCCGTAGAGATTTGTGCTTTATTTTTCCACTCTTGTGAAGCCTTTAACAATGATGATGAAGAAGAGTCTTGCATTCAAATGGAAAACAAAAGGAAAATATAGTTTTGAGGCTATCAAGCGTGCAATATCACAAGCCCCAACTCTTATTAACCCAAAATTTTCAAATGATTTCATGTTGTATGCCTTTGGAGGGTCAGAAACAATCTCATCTATCTTGGCTCAACCTAATAGAGAAGGTTCATAATAGCCCATAGCATTCTTCAGCCAAATCCTGGAAGATTATGAAGTAAGGTACTCTTTTATTGAGAAACATGTTCTTGCTATCATTAGGAGTTTGAAGAAGTTCAGACACTTAGTCTCAAACAACAAGATTCAACTACTAGTGTCTCATGCTGGTGTAAAGGAATTTCTTCTAAAAAGGATTTGAATGAGAAGAGAGAAAGTTAGATCACTCGGGTAATGGAATACAATATTGAAATTAAAGTGACCAAGCTGATCTCAGGAAAATGTCTATGTGAGCATCTTGCTTCCAAACAATAAGCCTAGTCAAAGGATAAAGAAGAGGTTGTCCTACTACTGCATAATGAGCTAGAGCATCCAGCTAATTATGCTCCCATTCTATGTCGACTCAATACTTGTCAGCATTACCTCAAAAAAAATGTTGTTCCCTCCAAAATGGGCAAAGAAAAGAGAAGGTACTTTAGATTACAAGCCATTCTATATGTGCTTGTTGATGGTGTTTTGTTCAAGAGAGACATCAATGGTGTCCTATTAAGGTGCATTGGGACAGTCCAAGTTGAGAATATATTACATGAGTTCCATGATGGAGAAGCAGGAGGCCACTTTTCTCCATGGGTAACAACACTCAAAATTATGAGGGCTAGTTACTATTGGCCTACGATGTTTAGTGATTGCTACTCATGGATCAAGAAATGCAAGAAGTGCACATTCTTCACAGGGAAAGAAAGATTATCAACCCTACCCCTTCGTCCATTTTTAGTAGATCAGCCATTCATACAATGGGGTTATAATTAGTCGGAGTAATCAACCCAAATTCAAGTACATGCCACAAGTGGATACTCACGAAGAATGACTATTTCACCAAGTGGATCAAGCAAAGGGAACTTCAGGAAGTAAATGAAGCAAACATCTTGGATTTATATGAAGGGATAGTCACAAGATTCGGTGCCCTACTACTATCATATCAAACAATGCATTGGAATTTATTAGTGCAAAGATCACCAAATGGGCTATAAATAATGGTGTATATTTGAGATCCTCTTCAAAATATTACCCTTAGGGTAATGGCCAAGTAGAGTCCACAAACAAGAACTTACTAAGAATCATCAGAAGGACTCTTGATGAGAATCAGAGAACTTGGCACACAAAACTCAAATCATCTCTTTGGGAAGATAGGGTCACACCCAAGAGGTCTACAGGAAGCTCTCCATTTAAGCTTGTATATGGGAAGGAAGAATTTCTACCTATATCACTTGAGTTTTCAGCATTAGAACTCATGAAACAACTGGAACTAGCTTGAGTTTGAGCCTATGGAGATCAGGTATGTAGAGCTGATGGAGTTAGAAGAAGCAAGAGAACATGTAGTGCAGACCATGGATAAGGATCAAGCATTGACCAAGAAGATCTTTGACAAGAAAGCTAAGATAGGACATTCCAAGTTGGAGACTCGGTACTCAAGTGGGATACAACCATACAAAGCCAGGAAAACATTCCAAGTTTGATGCCATATGTAGTGGTCGATACATGATCGCTGAATGCAAAGGTAGTAATGCCTTTTAGTTGGCTAAGTTGGATGGTGAATAATTTCATATTCCAATCAATGGGATCTATCTCAAACATTGCTACTAGAAGGATAATTCTCACCCTTGTACATATTAGTCTAGGATTTCCAATTCTTCCAAGTGTTTATGCACATTTTTATTGTTATTAGCATAGGTTTCATTTCCCTAAGTGCTCCGGCATAGGTTTTTTTGCTCCGGGGTTGTGTCATTTTATAGTTTGATGCACCTCTGGGTGAATGTTGTAGAGTCCATTTCATGAGCGGGTGAAATCCCATGTCAAGATGAATTTATACTCTTAGAAATCTCATCTTCAAGATTTTCTTATGAAAATTGAGAGTGTGGACAGCGGGGTAGGTTCAGGGTCACCAAGTGCAAGTGTCGGATTCAAGTTTCAAGAATAGGATCAATATTAGGCTACCATCCATGACTTCATGTCAAATGGATACAATAAGGCAAATCTGATCTGCATTCACCTAACAGCAGTGATCCCGTGAATCGCCAAAATGTAGTCCCAATTTTACCCCCAGGAAAAATTGGTTGAATGCGATAAAACATAGAGGAAATGAAGGGTTCAACTATGTCGTATGGGATTATATTCGATCCCAAAATCGGAAAATCCAACCCAAGCAAAAAAAAATAATGATAGAAGGGGTCCACGTGCTTCATTGGGTCAATTCCAAGGGCAAAATCCAAGCAGGGTCTTCAAACGAGTGCCAGCTCTCCACGTGTCTCGGGTCAGGCATGGTGTCTCTGCCAAAAGTTGGGATTTAAGTAGAACACAAAGGAAACAGAGTAGGCCCATGGAAATTCCATGTGTCGGTTGCAACTTCGGGAGCTAATAGGAGGGAGCATAATATTGAGACGTGTGATGCTACCACATGGATCTTATGAAAATAGACTCCAAGCCCGAAGCACCTTTAGGTGGCCATATCTTTCAAATGGAAGCTCGGAATTGAGCAGGAGAGAATATTTTGGAAAGCTCTTGGCACCTACTTGGCTTGCTCGCCACCATTAATTATTTGGTCTTCCATTTTTGAGGCTATCAAGTCTCCCTCCTACCCCCATAATGGATTATGGGCTTCCCTTCTTTCCCAGCAAGGAACAATGATGGGGGCATAGGTATTGTAACAAAACCCATCATTTTTGTAGGGGAATTCATTTCCCTTTTGGGGTGGTTGAACAAGAGTCTTGATTTCATCTCCCACCTTCTCTGATTATTCCTATATATTATACATGAGGGGTAATTTCTAAGGGTTGGACACTCTTTCTTTGTGCCCTCCCTTCTTCTCTTCCCTGGATGAGAATTTGTGGAGTTTCCAAGCATCCCATTCAAATTACAATGCAATCTTTCCTCATTGCCATTGGAATGGACAATATGAAATCTTTAGAACAATAGTATAAGTATGTATATGATTTCAACCCTCTCTTATGTTCATTGTATCTTTTTTCTCTCATTACAATCTTCATTATCTGTGCATGGTAGTTGTTTTGTGTTTTTATGGTTTGTGTTTATTACAAAGTAGATGTGCATCATTCCTTTCATGCATCACCTCTATTAGATTAGGTTTAATTTCTTATATCTCCTTACCCCTGTCCCCTTGGCAGATTAGAGTAGGATTTAGAATAGACCCTCTGCAATACGAATGTGTGCATCTGAATAGAGGAATAGGAGCCAACCTTCATCCAAGAGTTTCCCTAATTGATAAATTAACACACTTTGGGAGAAGCTCCATGTTATGAAATCACACTGAGAGTATCAACCTATTGAGTTGCAGACTTCTTTAGGGGCACTATGATTCTGCATCAACAATTACCTTCGCTAGTGGCAATATAGCGCCTTCATCTTTTTCGAGGCTTTATAGGGTAAGTGTAATTTCACACCTTAATCTAAATCAATAATAAGACGAAAATCCCTAAGTGAATATTGTAATTGAAATAAACCTTAGTTGATTTTGAGGTTTCCTTATGGGTATTAAATCATAAATCTTTGCAAATGAAATTGATTTGAAGGATGTTGACTTAAGATAAATAAGGAAACTAGAAACTAAGTCTCGTAATCCTTCTTATTCCCTTTTATGACGTTAAAATAAATCAAATTTCACATAAATCTTGAAATGCGAAACATGGGATCTTACCTTGAAAACACATCCTAGTGATTCGTGTGTAGTTATAATGCTTCCAATCATCTACTTCTTAAATATGTTAGACAAGTACCTTCGTAAATATTTTTTAAAGTGACGCCAATAAGAGACCTAATAAAAAATGTAAATGAGATGAAAAAAACATATGTTATAATGGTTTAGGAACAAAATATCACTTGGAGTCCTTATGGTTGAACTAAGCATTGACTTTTGTTAAGAATGGATACAATTTATTCTTGGTTGGACTAGGCCTTTGAGCAATTATAGAGTCCACTAAAAATAAAAATTATGATATGTAAATAAAAATTGACTCAAACTAAATTTGGAACTAAAACAACCATAATATGAGAAACAAACCTTTAACGTAAGAATGAGTTATTGGGAGACTCATAGTTTCTTAAAATTGACTTTAATTAACAAATGATCTATGGATAATTAATGGGATTCGATAAAGGAATCAATCATGCATTCTCCTTTAAAGACTATTTCCCTGTAAAGAAAAGTAATTGAAGATTGTAAAGTAGGAAATTTTAAACCTTATGTGTTTAATTCTCTTGAAAACTATAAGGTCATACAATGGAAACCTAAATGTAATGAAGATGTAAACCATAAAAAGGCCATGTCATGGAGTATGCCTACCCGATATTTCTTATTGTAATTGATTCAGTATCCTAGTTTATGTTTTTTTTTGATTATGACATTGATGGGTACCATATGTTATCCTATTGTATGAGTGGTTTTATGTTTATGTAAGTGTCTTATGTGTTTTTAGTTTCTCTATTGGGAGCCATTGTGGTGTCGTGTAGTGAGTAGTGTAAGTAAAAAAATTATTCTAGTATTTTACTTATTGTATCTGTGTGTAAAATGTGGATGTTATATTTGGTATTAGAGCAGATGTTCTTGCTCTCAAACCTCTAGGATAGATTGGATTTGTGATGGTTTTAGATGGTGGTGGTGGAGATTGGAAGAGTAATGTGATATATGTTGTTATGTGAGCAACATCGTAATTGTGATATTGTGAATGTACATGTTGTGCATGTCACTTAGTCTGTATCTATTATCCTATTGATGTGCTAGTGATGAGATTATTTTCTCCTTTTTATGGATTCAACGAGGAATTTTTGTGTGATGTACCACTTTATTGTGTGTGAGAAGAATGTTATTGTGGATTGTAGAGTGTTGGAGAATTTTGGCGTTATGTGATATGAAGGTGGATTGATGTATTACATGATAAAATTTATGTAAAGTGAATTAGATTGTATCATGATGTCATCACTATGTGTTGTGGTGATTCATGTGTGTCACCATGTTGTAATGGAAATTGACTATATGTTGTAATGTTATACATTATGTTCATCATATGAATAATTTTTGTAATATGTGATGGTTCATGTCATTATTTAGGGGCATAAGATGAGCGTATGATCACTATTGTATAGTGATTGCACATTGGGTGAAGTATGTGGTAATGTGATGTATTGTAACCCATGAAAGTAATTATTGTGTTATACCCTGTATATATAGCATGTGTAAGACACTATGGTTAACTATTTGAATCACCATTGTGTTAGTGATGTAGTTATGTGTTATGTTCCAAACCCTACACTAACTAAACCTAAGGGACATAAAAAAAAAAGTATGTTTGGAGCGAGGAAATGTGTACCATTGACTAGTCACTCGAGACAAGTATGAGATAAGAATTGATTCTTACATAGGCTTAAAAACCAATTTGTTTCATTTGGTATGTATGGCACATGCTCAACGCTATCAGTATATTGTGTTTCACAAAAAGCTTAGGCTCAGTAGATGGTGACTTGTACTCCTTTCTCTATCCCTATATGGTTATTGTATGGATTCAACCTAAGTACAATTATGACTGTGTTGACCCTTGTGGAAGCAGTTGAGGGATGATTCAAAAAAGATGATGATAATTGTATTATTTGATATGTTATTTTATGAGCTGAGGCTCGATGTTCGAGTGCCAACAACTTGTTGAGTACCCCTTTGGTGGCCATATAAGGCCACATAGTTATTGTGATGTGATATTTCTCTATATGTATTTTATTTGTAAATTGAACATTTTCTAGTTGGTAGAACTAGCAGTTTTCTTGATTGATGTGTTCTTATATTTTAGGCATTTTATTTGGTTGTTGCACTAACATAAATTTTTTCACTAACTATGGCTATTTGGCCATTTGCTTTACTTAAAATTAAATTTTATTTTCATGTTTAAAGGTTTTATAGCCTATCCCAAGGCATGGGATTTTTACCACTTAGAATTTGAAACAGATTGTTATGCTTGTTCTAATGGCATAATGTGTGGAATAGGGTCATGGGATGCAACATGGAGTGGTTGAACCCATGGACCCGCTTCGTTGTATGGGGCTATGCCCTAAGGAGTTACAAATAACTAGCTGGTTTTCAAACCATGAGTTATTATGTCACTTGGGTTAAGGTTATTTGGAGTCTATGTGCCTTAGCCCATAGGGTGATTGACCTCTTTTGGGGATCGAAAAGGAAAATTTATCTTTATTGTATTGCTTGGGAGGTACATGGAGTTAATTTTTGATGCTTTGGGAGGTATATGGAGCTATTTTGTGCTTCTTCGAGAGGTATATGAAGTTTTTTGTGATGCTTCAAGAGGTATATCAAGTTTTTTGTGATGTTTTGGGAGTCGGTGTTTTTATTTATGTGTATTGATGTGAGTTTGGCTATGATTCGTGATGTTGACGATTGATGCTGCTTGTTGAGGGTATGATTTGATAACCTTTTGACACTATGTAACTACAATTATGGTCTTGAGTTTTGTGAAACCTTTATATATGTACATATATGGAATTCCATGTTGTAGTAGTTTGCTTATGTTATGAGTAATTTTGTGTTAGGGGCATGTGTGACAAGTACTATGTTGTGAGGGCCATGTATGTTCCTTCCATGGTTTGGTTGAGTTCTTGTGATGTGATATAGTCATGAAAGTATGTAGAAATATGTCTTGTGGACCATTAGTGTTGTGTTTGGGCTTTGTGTCGCATCATGATGTCAGTTGTTGTTGGGAACTCACACAAAAGAAATAAATTAAAATCCTAAAAATGAATATTAAGACCTTGAGTTTTAGGAATAATTTAAAGGAAAAATATTAACTAAGTAATAATGTAAACTAGAATTACCAATCTAAACAAAACATTAAGAAATCACCAAAACCTGCCTTAAATCTTGTGGTCATGTTCTATCGACATAATTCTTTTCCTTAGATAAGATTTTCCATTGTGTCTTGTAGCCTTGCTTTCATGTCACATCGAGAATGATGCTCTTATAAGGGGAGGGAGATGTAGTGCCAAAATAAATTAATAAAAAATATAATAGTAGTATTTAAATATATAATAGTTGGTGCTATTAAATGCTTTTGTTGGCCAATGGAGTAAATGACCCCATGTGAATGCACATGGGATGGTTGCATGGGAAGGAATTTTTGTGGTTGGTGGTGGCATGTGGTAGGAGTGTGGCCATGGTATGGGCCATCATCAACCTTATTTCATCCTGTCACATTCCTTGCATAGTAATTCATGGACTTCATTCAAGATCTAAAGACCTGTAACATGGCGAGGAATTCGAGTTTTTGTGCTACAATGAAGTTATTTTGGTTAGAGGAGATGAATTTGGTACAACTCATTATACCCATTAAGTCTTCCCATGCCACCATTTTATATCTTGGGGAGCTCGGGATTCTTCAATTTAATAACCTTAATACGAAAAATATCCCTTTTAAATGAACTTAGCCAAATCAAGTTAAACAATGTCTAGAAATGACATAGAAATTACATTTCTTTTCAGTGATAAAATGAGTAAAAATGGGTTTTCAATTTCTTCAAGACCTATGTTGTGCCTAGATATTGAGTTGGATGATCTTGAGTTAAAGTCACGTGATCTTTAAAAGAAAAATTTAGAAATCAATTCGAATAGTGACAAGTTGCGTTGTGGTCGGTGAAATTAAATAGTCTAAGCATGTACTCTAAAATGGATGGTGTATTCTTCAAATAATATCTTAGTGATATAACTACATATTAGAGATAAATAGAGGACTCTTCATGTGTTGCGAGAACAATCTATGGATATTCCCTTGTTACTTGAATAGGAAAGGTGACATATAGTCACAAACAAGGAAGGTTTGGATTCATTAGTGGTATTATCCGCAAATACAAGGAAATAGCATTAGAAAGGATTATTTTATATGCTACAAGGAGTAATATGTACCTAGAGTAGGCTCTAGTCAACAAACAAGTCACCGAACTCATCTCAGGAGAAAAGGTTGAAAAAATGTTTTTGTAGGGTCTTTTTTTCAAGAGAGCGTGCAAGGAAAAATATTTTGAAGATATGTGATGCCTTTGGAGAAAATGGCTACCCTCTTTCCTGAAGAATTAGGTAAACAAAGGAAATTTTTGAGAGATCTCTAGAAGGCTTACCAAGTTACAAAGGAAAATAGATGCTTGGCATTTTTCATTGAGAAAATTTATTGATAACAACTGGATACCGCTTTAAGTAGTGGAATATTTGGGTGACAAAAGAGAAATGTTTTATCACACAATCAACATGGTTAAAATGGATGTGTGGAACCTCATTGGATCCCTACTAGCAATAAAATCTAAGTTCACTAAAACACTCATTGGTGGAGTGTAATAGATACAAGAGGAGACCCCTTACTAAATAAAACTTTGGTTCCTGCAAAGAATCATATGCAATGTTACTAGCAGCTATTGGTGGGTATAAGGGAATGATAACGACCCTCTCTTGAGTTCAAAAATTGGGTTTCTTATACTTTCTCTACCGTCTTAGCATGTTTACAAATTTGCGGCATGCTATTGTTTTGCTTCAATTAGCAGATTATTCACTTAAAGTGAGATGTTTCAAGGTGTTTTTATTATTGTAGTTAGAAAACATATTTGAAGTATCCAATTTTGATTTCCAAAAGGACTTCATATAAATGAAAAGTGTTAACACCATGGATATAATACAGAGGTTTATTCCTCATCTAAGGTTGGTTGCATTGCTCGACTATCTTTTGAGATTCTTAAGAAACGACGTGGTAAGCTTTCTCATTGACAAGGCCAATGTGTTGTAGCCTTCATAACTTTGGTCGATTAATTTTCCAGGCATGATCTCCTTACCTTTTTAGTTCATAATTTTTGTAATTTGGTTCTTCATTTGAACTAAAATAGAAACACTAAACCAATGGATAATCTTACAAATAGATATGTAATTTTTTTAATAGTGTAAGGAAATAAATTCCACCTTGTAATTTCCAAAGCCGATTCACAATTAAAACATAAACTATGGTTGCTACCATAACCTTATACGATGATAGTAGAACATCCAGATTAGGTACTTGTATCTAGTGGTATTAGTGAGAGTTAGATGATATCGTTAAATAAACAATCCATTTTCCTACCTTGCAAAGTTCAGTAAACATAATTTCCAAGACTCACAAAACAAGAGTTTGTGCCCCTTAAAAGAGATGCCAAGTTTTGTATGTGTTCATTGTTATGTAAGGAGTCATGTCAAGCATTATTTCAACCCCATTTGACCATTTTCGCTATCGTCACTCTTGTTATAGTAGACTGTTACTCCGTTTGTACTTTTAAGGAGCGGTTAAAACTGAAAAGTTGGATTTCGTTTGGACCAACCATTTCGTCCCTGAATAACAAAATGTTTGTCCACCTTAGAAAAATTCTAGTATTTTTAGTAGAAAATTTCTTGGAACCTTTATTTTGGGAAATTAAAATTCCTGGTTAGTTTGGAAAAGGCATTTTGTAGGCCTCTGGTTACAGTTTCACTAGGTGAAACTGGACCAATTATGATCGGTGGCTACAAAAAACTCGTCATCACTTTGTTTAAACCCGTATTCCGAGTTCTTAGTCCCATGTCGACTCTAAAAAATTCCCCATATATAGGGGCACTTGTTGGAAATTTCTCGTTACGTGTTCGTCCATCAAACACTAGTTTTGGACGTGGTTTTGTGAGCCCTCAAGTTAACTTTTTATCATTTGTAAGTAGGCCAATTACGATCGATGGCCTTGGAAAACTAACTCGCTTATCATAAACCGTTTACCAATTTTGAATACTATATGTTCTTCAATTCTTGGTGTAAATGAGGACACGTATAAGTTTACCCATGGTGTTTTTTCTCATTTGAAGACAATGTTTGAAATTAGTTTCATAACCTCGAACCTAAATTGAATGTTTTTTCAAATAGTAGGAAAACGTAAATAGAAAGTTGTAGGAACCCTTTACATGCTACCAAACCACCATGGAAACTTGTTGACACTTATAAATAAGTGTTTAAAAGTCTATCATGTGACTTTTTGTGTCAAATAGAACATTTGGAAAAATAATGTTTATCTCTCTCACTATCTTTTTCTCTCTCCTTGGTTAAGAAATAAAGTGAAATAAAATGAAATCAACTCTAACCCACTTGTTTTAAATGTAAACTATTATTATTATGTAAATGGAAACTAAAAAAGTTAATTATGGTACATCTAGGTGGATTTCATGTGAGTGATTTATCATTGATTTCATGCTCACATGATTTTGTAGGATTCAAGAAAGATGGCGAAAAGGCATGGTGTAATTCATTGTTTATTATCATTATTTATATAGGTCATTGTAGAATGTATATATGTATAATGTATTTCCATGTTACCAAAAAGAGTATATTTGAAATTTGGTGATATGTATGAGAAGTTAGTTTTAGGGATTCCTAGGAAATGTGCATTTAATCATAGGTGTATTTTTAATTCAGATTTATGGATGGTAAAAGTTTTGATATATATATATATATATAATAAATTTGAATTTAATATATCGTATTACATTTCCAAAGGTGTGTAATAGTCGATTAAATAATTGGTGTGTTGTATTCTTTACCTTGAAGGTCTAATAAAGAAATCCAACCACAACAGAAACCTTAGTTTACAAGTAGTGCATATATACCCTTCTCACATGATCTTTCTTATCACATAAGAAAATAAAAATGCGAGAATGACCTTAAAATTTACACTTGATGGAATCTCCTATTTTATGTAAATAAGAGCCCAAGATTGAGTTTATCATCATATTTTTGGTATGTTTAGTGACATCTTCGTTAACCCGATGATTAGGAACGATATAGTCAAACTATGTATGGATTAAGTAGAACTAACACTTCCTTATTATCATAGTTGACTACCAAGTCTTACGAATTTAGATCTAGAAATTAACTCATCGTCGAATGAATTCCTTATGGGATCTAGTGAAATAGTTTTAATATGACTTAAACTCTTGTTAATGATCTCTTTAGTTCTTCACATCTAAATGTATTACCTCACTAGTGATGATACAACACTTTTTTCTTTTTGGAGGCTTTATAGGGTAAATATGTTTTGATACCTTAATCTAATCTATAATAGTTTGTAGAGCCTTGAGAGTGCATATTGGAATTTAACTAAACCTCGGTTGATTAGGAGGTTAACTTGGGGGTAGAAATCATAACTAACTCTTTGTGAATGAAATTGATTTGAAAGATGTTGAATTAAGAGAAACTAGGAAACTAAAAACTTGGTCTTGTAATCCCTTGCTATGCCCTTTTATGACATTAAGAATAAAAGAAGTTTCACATGCAGAATTTTGAAATGTGAAAACATGGGATCTTACCTTGAAAACAAATCCTAGTGGGTCATGTGTAGATATAATGCTTCCAATCATATCCTTCTTAAATATGTTATACAAGTACTTTTGTATCTCTTTTGTTAAAGCGACGCTAATAAGAGACCTAAGAAACAATGTAAATGAGATAAAATGTGTGTGTGTGTGTGTGTGTGTGTGTGTGTGTGTGTGTGTGTGTGTGTGTGTGTGTGTGTGTGATAATGGTTTGGGAAAAATTTCACTTAAAGTCTTTATGGTTGAAGTAAGAATTGATTTTATTAAGAATGGATACAAATTGTTCTGGTAGGACTAAGCATTTGAACAATATAGAGTCCACTAAAAATATAAATTATGACGTGTAAATTCTAAATTGAATAAAACTATTTGGAACTAAAACAACCATAGCATGAGAAACAAACCTTTAACATAAGAAAAATTTATTGGGAGACTAATAGTTTCTTAAAATTGACTTTAATTAAAAAATGAGCTAGGGATAATTAATCGATTTGATAAAGGAATCAATCGTGTATTCTCCTTTAAAGACTATTGCCATCTAAAGAAAAGTAATTGAAGAATATAAAGTTGGAGATTTTAAACCTTTTTTTTTTTAATTCTCTTGAAAACTATAAGGTCATACAATGAAACCTAAATGTGATGAAGATATAAACCATAAAAAGGCCATATCATGAGGTATGCCTACCAAGTGTTTCTTAGTGTAATTGGTTCATTATCCTAGTTTATGTAGTTTGAGGATGGCATTGATGGGTACCCTATGTTATCCTACTTTATGAGTGTTTTCATGTTTATGTAAGTGTCTTATGCATTTTTATTTTCTCTACTTGTAACCCTTGTGGCGTTATGTAGTGAGCAATGTTAGTAAAAAAACTATTCCGGTATTTTACTATTGTATTTGTGTGTGTAAAATGTGGGCATTGCAATCATGCAAGGGCCACTGACCTAATGGTAGAGAAGCTTCTATAAATGACTTAATTTAAGATCAATTTTTGTGTATTACCCATGAGTTTGCATACAAAGAATATCTCGATAGATTTTTTTCATTAGTCGAGTTCACATAAAATATATTTTCTTTACAAAAGATAGCAAGATTTTTATATTTACACAATTTTCTTACAAAAAAATCAACTAAAATAAATGGAATAAATCAAATCACCATCATAGAGAAAATTAGCCACTTTAAAAAGGTCATGAATCCAATGCCGGGAAATATGAGCTCATATGAAAATTAAAATATGTTGTATGATAGAATCGAGATGCACGCATAAAGTGCATTATATAGAGAGGCATAAATGGTAGATTTGATCACCAATGTGCAAGCCGTGATACGTAAATAACCATAGAAAATTGGCTAACATAGGTTCTACTTTGGTAGAGGAAAACCAGTTGAGTTGAGATAATCAAGTATAGGAATATGATATTAAATTACAACAAAACATTAATTTACCTAAAGAGTAAGCAAGGGCTCTAGATATTTGATAAAACGACCTCAAAGAGTAACCTCTAAATGTAATATCAAAATTATAGCAATAATCTTTCGACTATGCTAATGGGAGTTAGAAGTCATGTTTGTGAAGCATAACATATAACATGATATCTTTTATGTGAATAATGGAAGGAAGATAACAAGGAATAATGTGGGACTACTATTAAAAAGTGGCTAGGGAATTCAATCCCAAGAAGAAACTAGGTCATGAACAATGTGAATACCTATGTCAAACAACCGAGATAGATTTGAAGTTAGGATTCTCTTCTAATGAATTATGACACAATTAGAAATGGGTGAACATTAGAGATTTTGATCACTAAATTAAATATTAAAAAAACCAAACATACATCACAAAATCATTTGAGGCGAGGTTCAAAAAATTTAAAAGTATAGATGCTTTTGATAAGAGAATACCAATCAATTTTGCTAATAATATTGATGATTAAAAGTGTTTCAAAGTCAATATTTCACTACAAAATTTCACTATTAGGTTCTCTTGTAGAGATATAATGGATTAAAATGATGTTCCAAGATTATTTTCCTTCAACCACCGACATAAGTAATGTGGTAAAAATATTGATACTTTTGGGATGGATTTGCATAATACACACACCACCTTCCTCATGTGGTAACAAAAAATATCCGAAGTGACTCTGTGGAATCCCTAAGATTTTTACAATTATCCAATATAAAATTATACAAGATCATAGATAACTTATTATGATTTGTTTTTTCAGGGAGGCAAACAAGAAGAATAATAGACAAGAAGTGGAAATAATTTTTGTCTAGGCTTAGAGTTTACCTAAAAGAAATAAAATGTATGGAATGTTTACAAATGGATTTAGTGTTAAAGGATATTAATTTTTTTGTAAGAGAATAGTAAGAAAGATGGAAAAATTTAATAAATTTTATCTTAATTTAGTTATATTGATTTCTTATGTCTCTTTGTGGTCCCTATTTATGCTACTAATGGGATATTTTTATAGTGTTGCATTGAATTTAGGATATAGTCAAGGGATAACTTCTATCCATGGGAATTTTTTTGGTTATTTGATGATTGTTGTTGGTTAGTTTTCTTAAATTAATATCCTTGTTTCAAACCATTATAGCAACAATCCTTAATTTCATGCCCCAAACTAAAAATATGATACTTTTATTTGGATGACCCTTGAATTTTTCTCAATTTTATCATAGAATGTTTCCTTATTGCTTATAATGTTTCTATGTATGCTCCCCTCTGAATTCAGAGGTAATTGTAGGATATTCATCATTTTCCTCATTGTACATGGATTTTTCTTTCACTAGCATGTCCACCAACTATTCAAATGTTATCATATTATCTAAGAGATTAAATGAGGTGAAAAACACTTTATAGGATTGTGGAAATGCTATCAACACTATAGCTACAAGTTTTTATTATCTTACAATAGATCATTTAGTGCTAGATATTACTTTATAGGTATTGAAACACATCTAAAAAACACCGTAATTACATCATTGAACTTGAATTTGATGTTGTATATAGTTAGTTTTATAAATTTAGGTGAATAATTTGATTATATGCTTGATGCACAATTTTAAACTCATCCCAAAATGATTTGGTTGGCTGTTTATTTATGATGTGAGGTTAGACATCATCATTTCATACAAACATTATGGTTAACTTCGATTTTTTGTCATCCATACCATATATTCATTACTAATCATAATCTATTAGATTCCATGTGAGAGTACCTTCAACTACATTCTATATATTTCTTTCAATTACATACATGTCTTGATCTTAGTTTTACATAGAGCATAATATTATCTCCATAGGAATTATGAATCAGAAGGAAACAAATTGGACCATATTTTTCCATCTTATTTGTGCATGAATTGTATAAAGGTGACATATTGAATTTGATCACTCTAAGTATAATTACTATCTTTATGTACTACCAGTTTGATATACCAAACATCTCTACATACACACATTAATATGTACTAGTTGATACTATCAAAATTTCTACGTTTAAGTATACCCAATGGTACATGAAGGAGACATTAATAAATATGAGAGAATATAACTACATGGTACATAGAAAATACTTGAGAATGATCTAGAAATGGGTGAATATTAGTGATTTTGATCACTAAATTAAATATTAAAAAACCAAACATGCATCACAAAATCATTTGAGGCAAGGTTCAAAAAATTTAAAAGTATAGATGCTTTTGATAAGAGAATACCCATCAATTTTGATAATAATATTAATGATTAAAAGTGTTTCAAAGCCAATATTTTTCTACAAAATTTCACTATTAGGTTCTCTTGTAGAGATACAACGGATTAAAATGATGTTCCAAGATTATTTTCCTTCCACCACCGACATAAGTAATGTTGTAAAAAATATTGATACTTTTGGGATGGATTTGCATAATACACACACCACCTTCCTCATGTGGTAACAAACAAATATCCAGTGACTCTGTGGAATCCCTCGATTTTTACAATTATCAATACAAAATTATACAAGATCATAGATATCTTATTATGATTTGTTTTTCAGAGGCCATCAAGCGGGAATAATAGACAAGGTGGAAATAATTTTTGTCTAGGATTAGAGTTTACCTAAAAGAAATAAAATATATGGAATGTTTAGAGATGGATTTAGTGTTAAAGGAAATTCATTTTTTTGTAAGAGAATAGTATGAAAAGATGGAAAAATTTAATAAATTTTATCTTAATTTAGTTATATTGATTTCTTATGTCTCTTTGTGGTCCCTATTTATGCTACTTAATGGGATATTTTTATAGTGTTGCATTGGATTTATGATATAGTCAAGGTATAACTTCTATCCATGGGAATTTTTTGGTTATTTGATGATTGTTGTTGGTTAGTTTTCTTAAATTAAGATGCTTGTTTCAAACCATTATAGCAACAATCCTTAATTTCATGCCCCAAACTAAAAATATGATACTTTTATTTCGATGACCCTTGAATTTTTCTCAATTTTATCATAGAATGTTTCCTTATTGCTTAGAATCTTTCTATGTATGCTCCCCTCGAATTCGTAGGTAATTGTAAGATATTCACCATTTTCCTCATTATACATGGATTTTCTTTCACTAGAATGTCCACCAACTATTCAAATGTTATGATATTATCTAAGTGATTAAATGAGGTGAAAAACACTTTATAGGATTGTGGAAATGCTATCAACACTATAGCTACAAGTTTTAATTATCTTACAATAGATCATTTAGTGCTAGATATTACTTCATAGGTATTGAAACACATCTAAAAAACACCGTAATTACATCATTGAACTTGAATTTGATGTTGTATATAGTTAGTTTTATAAATGTAGGTGAATAATTTGATTATATGCTTGATGCACCATTTTAAACTCATCCCAAAATGATTTGGTTGGCTGTTTATTTATGATGTGGGTTAGACATCATCATTTCTTACAAACATTATTGTTAACTTTGATTTTTTTGTCAGCCATACCATATATTCATTACTAATCATAATCTATTAGATTCCATGTGAGAGTACCTTCAACTACATTCTATATATTGTTTTCAATTACATACATGTCTTGATCTTAGTTTTACATAGAGCATAATATTCTCTCCATAGGAATTATGAATCTGTAAGGAAACAAATTGTACCATATTTTTCCATCTTATTTGTGCATGAATTGTATAAACGTGACATATTGAATTTGATCACTCTAGGTATAATTACTAACTTTATGTACTACCAGTTTGATATACCAAACATCTCTACATACACACATTAATATGTACTAGTTGATACTAGAAAAATTTCTACATTTAAGTATACCCAATGGTACATGAAGGAGACATTAATAAATATGAGAGAATATAGCTACATGGTACATAGAAAATATTTGAGAATGATCCGTAAATGGGTGAACATTAGAGATTTTGATCACTAAATTAAATATTAAAAAAACCAAACATGCATCACAAAATCATTTGAGGCAAGGTTCAAAAAATTTAAAAGTATAGATACTTTTGATAAGAGAATATCCATATATTTTGATAATAATATTGATGATTAAAAGTGTTTCAAAGCCAATATTTCGCTACAAAATTTCATCATTAGGTTCTCTTGTAGAGATACAACGGATTAAAATGATGTTCCAAGATTATTTTCCTTCCACCACCACATAAGTAATGTGGTAAAAATATTGATACTTTTCGGATGGATTTGCATAATACACACACCACCTTCCTCATGTGGTAACAAACAAATATCGAAAGTGACTCTGTGGAATCCCTAAGATTGTTTACAATTATCGAATACAAAATTATACAAGATCATAGATAACTTATTATGATTTGTTTTTATGGAGACTAACAAGAAGAATAATAGACAAGCAGTGGTGGAAAGAATTTTTGTCTAGGATTAGAGTTTACCTAAAAGAAATAAAATATATGGAATGTTTGGAGATGGATTTAGTGTTAAAGGATATTCATTTGTTTGTAAGAGAATAGTAAGAAAAGATGGAAAAATTTAATAAATTTTATCTTAATTTAGTTATATTGATTTCTTATGTCTCATTGTGGTCCCTATTTATGCTTACTAATGGGATATTTTTATAGTGTTGCTTTGGATTTAGGATATAGTCAAGGGATAACTTCTATCCATGGGAATTTTTTTGGTTATTTGATGATTGTTGTTGGTTAGTTTTCTTAAATTAAGATCCTTGTTTCAAACCATTATAGCAACAATCCTTAATTTCATGCCCCAAACTAAAAATATGATACTTTTATTTGGATGACCCTTGAATTTTCTCAATTATATCATAGAATGTTTCCTTATTGCTTATAATGTTTCTATGTATGCTCCCTACGAATTCGAGGTAATTGTAGGATATTCATCATTTTCCTCATTGTACATGGATTTTTCTTTCACTAGCATGTCCACCAACTATTCAAATGTTATCATATTATCTAAGAGATTAAATGAGGTGAAAAAAACTTTATAGGATTGTGGAAATGCTATCAACACTATAGCTACAAGTTTTTATTATCTTACAATAGATCATTTAGTGCTAGATATTACTTCATAGGTATTGAAACACATCTAAAAAACACCATAATTACATCATTGAACTTGAATTTGATGTTGTATATAGTTAGTTTTATAAATGGAGGTGCATAATTTGATTATATGCTTGATGCACCATTTTAAACTCATCCCAAATTGATTTGGTTGGCTGTTTATTTATGATGTGAGGTTAGACATCATCATTTCTTATAAACATTATGGTTAAATTCGATTTTTTTGTCAGCCATACCATATATTCATTACTAATCATAATCTATTAGATGCCATGTGAGAGTACCTTCAACTACATTCTATATATGTCTTTCAATTACATGCATGTCTTGATCTTAGTTTTACATAGAGCATAATATTCTCTCCATAGGAATTATGAATCTGCAAGCAAACAAATTGGACCATATTTTTCCATCTTATTTATGCATGAATTGTATAAAGGCGACATATTGAATTTGATCACTTTAAGTATAATTACTATCTTTATGTACTACCAGTTTGATATACCAAACATCTCTACATACACACATTAATATGTACTAGTTGATACTAGAAAAATTTCTACGTTTAAGTATACCCAATGGTACATGAAGGAGACGTTAATAAATATGAGAGAATATAGCTACATGGTACATAGAAAATATTTGAGAACGATATAGAAATGGGTGAACATTAGAGATTTTGATCACTAAATTAAATATTAAAAAAACCAAACATACATCACAAAATCATTTGAGGCAAGGTTCAAAAGGTTTAAAAGTATAGATGCTTTTGATAAGAGAATACCCATCAATTTTGATAATAATATTGATGATTAAAAGTGTTTCAAAGCCAATATTTCACTACAAAATTTCACTATTAGGTTCTCTTGTAGAGATACAATGGATTAAAATAATGTTCCAAGATTATTTTCCTTCACGCCACCGACATAAGTAATGTGGTAAAAATATTGATACTTTTGGGATGGATTTGTATAATACACACACCTCCTTCCTCATGTGGTAACAAACAAACATCCAAAGTGACTCTGTGGAATCCCTAAGATTGTTTACAATTATCCAATACAAAATTATACAAGATCATAGATAACTTATTATGATTTGTTTTTTTTAGGGAGGCCAACAAGAAGAATAATAGACAAGCGGTGAAATAATTTTTGTCTAGGATTAGAGTTTACCTAAAAGAAATAAAATATATGGAATGTTTAGAGATGGATTTAGTGTTAAAGGATATTCATTTTTTTGTAAGATAATAGTAAGAAAAGATGGAAAAATTTAATAAATTTTATCTTAATTTAGTTATATTGATTTCTTATGTCTCTTTGTGGTCCCTACTTATGCTACTAATGGGATATTTTTTTAGTGTTGCATTGGATTTAGGATATAGTCAAGGGATAACTTCTATCCATGGGAATTTTTCTGTTATTTGATGATTATTGTTGGTTAGTTTTCTTAAATTAAGATCCTTGTTTCAAACCATTATAGCAACAATCCTTAATTTCATGCCCCAAACTAAAAATATGATACTTTTATTTGGATGATCCTTGAATTTTTCTCAATTATATCATAGAATGTTTCCTTATTGATTAGAATGTTTCTATGTATGCTCCCCTCTGAATTCAGAGGTAATTATAGGATATTCATCATTTTCCTCATTGTACATGAATTTTTCTTTCACTAGCATGTCCACCAACTATTCAAATGTTATCATATTATCTAAGAGATTAAATGAGGTGAAAAAAACTTTATATTATTGTGGAAATGCTATCAACACTATAGCTACAAGTTTTATTATCTTACAATAGATCATTTAGTGCTAGATATTACTTCATAGGTATTGAAATACATCTAAAGAACACCGTAATTACATCATTGAACTTGAATTTGATGTTGTATATAGTTAGTTTTATAAATGGAGGTGAATAATTTGATTATATGCTTGATGCACCATTTTAAACTCATCCCAAAATGATTTGGTTGGTTGTTTATTTATGATGTGAGGTTAGACATAATCATTTCTTACAAACATTATGGTTAACTTCGATTTTTTGTCAGCCATACCATATATTCATTACTAATAATAATCTATTAGAGGCCATGTGAGAGTACCTTCAACTACATTCTATATATGTATTTCAATTACATACATGTCTTGATCTTAGTTTTACATAGAGCATAATATTCTCTCCATAGGAATTATGAATCAGCAAGGAAACAAATTGGACCTTATTTTTCCATCTTATTTGTGCATGAATTGTATAAAGGTGACATATTGAATTTGATCACTCTAAGTATAATTACTATCTTTATGTGCTACCAGTTATATATACCAAACATCTCTACATACACACATTAATATGTACTAGTTGATACTAGAAAAATTTCTACGTTTAAGTATACCCAATGGTACATGAAGGAGACGTTAATAAATATGAGAGAATATAGCTACATGGTACATAGAAAATATTTGAGAACGATATAGAAATGGGTGAACATTAGAGATTTTGATCACTAAATTAAATATTAAAAAAACCAAACATACATCACAATATCATTTGAGGCAAGGTTCAAAAAATTTAAAAGTATAGATGCTTTTGATAAGAGAATACCCATCAATTTTGATATAAATATTGATGATTAAAAGTGTTTCAAAGCCAATATTTCGCTACAAAATTTCATTATTAGGTTCTCTTGTAGATATACAATGGATTAAAATAATGTTCCAAGATTATTTTCCTTCCACCACCGACATAAGTAATGTGGTAAAAAATATTGATACTTTTGGGATGGATTTGTATAATACACACACCTCGTTCCTCATGTGGTAGCAAACAAACATCCAAAGTGACTCGTGGAATCCCTTAGATTGTTTACAATTATCCAATACAAAATTATACAAGATCATAGATAACTTATTATGATTTGTTTTTTAGGGAGGCCAACAAGAAGAATAATAGACAAGCGATGGAAAGAATTTTGTTCTAGGATTAGATTTTACCTAAAACAAATAAAATATATGGAATTTTAGAGATGGATTTAGTGTTAGAGGGTATTCATTTTTTTAAAAGAATAATAAGAAAAGATGGAAAAATTTAATAAATTTTATCTTAATTTAGTTATATTTTTTTCTTATGTCTCATTGTGGTCCCTATTTATGCTACTAATGGGATATTTTTATAGTGTTGCATTGGATTTAGGATATAGTGAAAGGATAAGTTCTATCCATGGGAAGTTTTTGGTTATTTGATGATTGTTGTTGGTTAGTTTTCTTAAATTAAGATCCTTGTTTCAAACCATTATAGCAACAATCCTTAATTTCATGCCCCAAACTAAAAATATGATACTTTTATTTGGATGACCCTTGAATTTTCTCAATTTTATCATAGAATGCTTCCTTATTGCTTATAATGTTTCTATGTATGCTCCCTCTGAATTCGAGGTAATTGTAGGATATTCATCATTTTCCTCATTGTACATGGATTTTTCTTTCACTAGCATGTCCACCAACTATTCAAATGTTATCATATTATCTAAGAGATTAAATGAGGTGAAAAACACTTTATAGGATTGTGGAAATGCTATCAACACTATAGCTACAAGTTTTATTATCTTACATAGATCATTTAGTGCTAGATATTACTTCATAGGTATTGAAACACATCTAAAAAACACCGTAATTACATCATTGAACTTGAATTTGATTTTGTATATAGTTAGTTTTATAAATGTAGGTGAATAATTTGATTACATGCTTGATGAACCATTTTAAACTCATCCCAAAATGATTTGGTTGGCTGTTTATTTATGATGTGAGGTTAGACATCATCATTTCATACAAACATTATGGTTAACTTCGATTTTTTTGTCAGCCATGCCATATATTCATTACTAATCATAATCTATTAGATGCCATGTGAGAGTACCTTCAACTACATTCTATATAGGTCTTTCAATTACATACATGTCTTGATCTTAGTTTTACATAGAGCATTATATTCTCTCCATAGGCATTATGAATGGGAAAGAAACAAATTGGACCATATTTTTCGATCTTATTTGTGCATGAATTATATAAAGGTGACAAATTGAATTTGATCACTCTAAGTATAATTACTATCTTTATGTACTACTAGTTTGATATACCAAACATCTCTACATACACACATTAATATGTACTAGTTGATAATAGAAAAATTTCTACGTTTAAGTATACCCAATGGTACATGAAGGAGACATTAATAAATATGAGAGAATATAGCTACATGGTACATAGAAAATATTTGAGAACGATCTAGATAATTAATTATAATTTCTTAAAGAGAGATCTTTATACATGGGCGAAAAGTCCCAATATACTTAGATTTCCAAATTTTACAATTTATGTTTAACGATACTTGCAAATGGGCAATGGAGGGTTAGTAATTATTGACATGTCCTTCTTACTCCATATATATTTAAGGGGTCCATGCAACATAAGTTATTGTTGCACCTATATTACGCATTACATGCATTAGACAAAAGTGTAATGACTTTACTTAAAAGTTTGGTCTAGAGGCACTACTAATAGCAAATGTTTTTGAGATCAAGTGATCGCATAGAGTGTTTCTAGAATTATATTTTGAGGTTTATTTTTACAAAATGATTTTGCACTAATACATAGAAATCTACAAGCTATTATTAAATGTCAAATAATATTAAAAAATGTTCTTCCCCCTTGAAACAATAAGAAAGCATAATTTAAGGCATTTTACAACTTTCCATGAATTTCATTGAACATGTATACATGCCACATTTTCCCTAAACTATTGCTAAGGTTTGAAATGTAGTTTCTGAAATATTTTGTATAATTTTTTGGCTACTGATTTTTCAGGTAAAAATATATTTTTAAGTTTTCCCTTGCACTCCACTAATTTTTATTATTATGAATTTTAACAATAAAATCAACGAACAACTTCCTAAAAAAATTACAATTTTTCTAACCAATAGTGGTCACCACCTTATTCTACAAAACTAAGTAAATTATTTAAATTTTCCTATTCTTTTTAAATAAGGTCCCTTAGTAAAATGACCCTCTTAGAGGAAATGGCGGGATGATGCTTGGGTGTGAGGGTTCATCCTCACTAGTGCCTATGTAGGAAAACATTAATCACATATGAACCCAGGCTCTACGTGCATATCAAACATAGGTTATAATTTATAATTTAAATATGGCTAAAGCTAACTTTTTAAAATGGAAAATGGAAAAGGGAGGACGGGGTGGGATTTAACCTGCCATCCTTACCTACTAAGCCCTTAGCACTAAATTAGGAAGCCAATTGATACAATCTCACAATCCAGTAGTAAGATACTTGAACACAAATTTTGTAAATGCGAAGATCTTGTTCATCATTAAATCGTCCATGCATAAGAACGTGGGTTACAGTTAGAGGGCCAGCTACCAAAATTGTATGGGAGTGAACTTGCACAGTTGGCTCAATATAGCACAAAATTTCTTCTAATGTATGTAAATATTTTGTCCTATAAAGGACACAAGGACAGACTTGTGTGGATACTCGGAGAATGTTTAAATGAGCGTACTCTTTCAGCTTGGTGGTCTTCATAGGGAGCTTTGCGAGAGCTCGGTTTCCCTGAGCGACCCACAAAAACTTTTTTTTTTTAAAACTATATTTTTTTCCCTTTTTTCAACTAGATCAGTACTCTTTCTTGGAGGATTCAAATAATATGTATTTTTTTCCTGAAAATTTCTGGGGTTTTGCGGGGTAGGAGAATATTTGAGAGTGATGGGGCCATAGAATTCCTCCTCTTGAATCTCTCGTTTCTGTAATCTCTTAAGAATCTCCATAACCTTGTCAAAACACACTCTAGAATTTGAGCATCATAAACCCAATCATACTACACAACAAAAATAAGAGTATCTGTATTAATGAAAACCAAACACTATATTTATAGATATTGAATAGCTAAATTACAAGCTAAATAGGAAACTAAAACATGTCCACAATTAGTGCCAAAAATTACACAAATAAGAGAGAGAATTGAAGTGCAATGACCTATTCAATCTTAACTAGATGTCACAACATCCTAATTCAAGTAAAATACTACTACTAATGACATCTAATCATAAAGTAAAAACATTTGCATTTGAAAGAGGGTTTAAAACCCTGCAAGCGAGGATCACGAGGGCGGCGTGCACATCAACGATGTGCGAGCGACAACATGAAGAGATATTAGGAGGAGCGAGCATCAACCGAATGTGCATGCAAAGATTTGAAACACGGGCATAACCTAGTTAAGCCATAAAACTCTCCTCTATCTCATAGATCAAATGGGGTGTACATATAAGAGGTGTTGAGTAACCCCTAGTGCTGCAATCATGACAACTTGATTAGAGAGGGGGAGTTACATTCCCAGAATAGAAGTGTAACTCCCAATGACACACTGACGCATAAGAGAATCTCATAATGACCCCTAAATGACACATGGACCTACGATCTCACCTAAGTGAGATGACTCACCTAATGATGTGGAAAACAATACATACCAACACCCCCCCTTCATAGTAACTTAGGATGAGGCGGCAAGTCAGAAACGAGAAATGGGTCCCAACACAAAGCCTGATGAGGTACCCACAAACAAGAAAAAGGTCCCAAGCAGTGAAGGAAAACCCAGTGGGAAAAACATCCACCAAAAGAGAACAAAACACTCTCTAATCTAAGAAAGATGCCAAATATGGGTCCCACTCTAGACAGGCACGAAAAGGTACCCATGTACAAAGAGGCAATCTCTCGAGAAAGAAGAAGAAGATAGAAGAAGAGGGAGACGAGAGGAATGTAGAAGATGCCATGGATGGATCTGAACTCGCAGCTCTCTAGAGATCTCCCGAAAGAATGTCGATGATGAGATCCTCTGTCTCTAGAATGAAGAAGAGCCACCCGACAAGGTGTGCCGCCCTTAGGAAGGATAGAAAGATGTGTTGGAAGTCTGCCCACTCCACAAAGGAAACTGAAGGCAACAACACGAAGAAATTTGAGTCTGGTGCACAGAAGTGTGACATAGGTCTAGCGAGTGAGTGCCAAGGAACCGAAGGTAATGTCACGAGTGTAGAACTATCATAGTACGAAGAGTGAACACTGCAGAAAGGATGTTCAACTAATGTGAAGGCAAAAAACATCGTCACAATGAAAAGGGATCCACAGCTGATGGTGGATCAATGAAGGTCTTCGGAAAAGTGGAAGTGGTAAAAGTCCCAGAAGGGGCACTCCCAACAACGGAGATGATGGACTCCTCTAAAACACCTATAGATGGATGAGTAATCTATAGTGCATCATAAGTAGACTCTACAAAAAGATGACTAAGGTCAGGAAGATACTCGTCCTAATGAGGGGGATGAACAAACGAAGAGCAATGTCGGATAGGAATGAGTCATCTAATGAAGGTAGAGGAGTAGAAGTGGAAAGGAAGTTGGTGTAATGACTGTATGAGGCTGAGTAGGAGACTACTCGATATCTTATGAGATGTGGGATGTGTCAACACTCTCTGGAATAGTGAGAGAAAGAGGAGAAGAGTCCTCTGTAGTACTCTCTGCATCAGAACTGGGTGCACAATCCTCGTCATCAGAAGTAGAACCAAATGAGTCTATGTTAGTGGAATTGCCATCACATGAAGAAATGGAGGTGACATCGAATTAGCAGCAATGAAAATGGTGGCGATTTGAAGGGTCTCCATAGAGGGATCGAAGAATGCTCCAGGACATTGGGGTGGATATGAGTCTCGCCACGTGAAACCAAAGAGATCGAGAGACATCATCATCATGTGACCAAAGACATGGTCACAAGTGTCGAAAGTCCTCTAGATGACGATGATCGGCGAGTGCAAAGAACTTGCCCAAACAAGAAGGGTAAAAGACCTCGTGGGTGAAGTAACGTTCCATGGAAGCACATGCCAAGCTGAATAGTTCCCTTTCCCGGTGAGAAGTGGCGGAGTCATAAAGTGATCCTATGACACTCAAGTCTAGAAAGAGAACTCTCCATGATGAAAAATGCAAGATGCACAAAAGCAAGACGTTGGACTTGGTCGATAATGCGTCTGCGTGTGAAAGCCCAAGAACATAGTCAACCCGTCCAAAATGGGAAACTTTATAAAAGTAGTGCATTTACAAAACTGACAATTTCATCACATAATGTGTGAGAAATCATGCAACTTTGACTAAATAAGTGCTCAAAAATGAGCTGCGAGTCAAAAGTTATGGCATTATTAAGATTCCCACAACTGATGGAAAAAGTCAATAAACGTTGCAAACTGATTAAAAAAGTGCTCAAATAGGTGCAAAGGGTGTCATGTGACTACTCATTGGAAATGGCATCAAATTTTAGCAAGGGTTTTTTTTTGTGAGGGGGGATTAGCCTCCTGCCAACCCCAGACCTCGCCCTCCGTCTTTGACATGCATAGGAAGGTATTAAATACAAGCAAAATAGGTCCTAAAATTTATTACAATGCCATGAATGTTTTTTTAACCTCAAAACATTAAAAAAGAGGATGGAGGGGGCCCACGTTTGGAAGTGTATCTCCACACAAAGAGCCACGTGCAATGAGGATGAAACCGCCAAAAAAAGACCAGGTCCATGTGTAGTTGTCGAGATGGACTGAGTTGAGTGGGTTTTGCAATAACCACCGAGTTGAGAGGCCATTTTCACCGAGCTGCTTGATGTTGCCGAGTGGTTAGTTGGTTAGAGTGACCGATGCACCGAATTGATTGAACCCGGGCCGGTGAGGGCTCATCGAGACCGGACAGAAAATGCCAGGAGGATTTTGAAAATGCCTCCAAGTTATAGTCTGTCATTTTGTGTGGAGAGCTCGAGTAGTTAGGCGGCTTGTGGCCATGTCAAGATTCCCTTCAAGTATGTAATATTTAAGGCCAAGCTACGTGTAAAGGCTGTCAAAATGCTGCAGACCGAGTCCAGGAAGAGCGGTCACGTGCACAAGCTACAGTGTGGCAGTTTATCGAGTTATGCTAAGGCCCAGCCGAGCTTGTCGTTACCTACGTGTCGGGATGGCTATGATAAGAAGTCCGAGAACAAAAAAATGACACTTGTGTTCGGTTGTAATGTCTGAGAAGGACCACAACCAGATTTCGATGCGGTAAGAGTTACATGGAGGAGCGGCCAATGACCTTCAACGAACAGAGAAATCATAGTCAACTCGAATGTGAAAGCAACAAAGAGGAGTAGAGAAAGTTTGATGCATCCAAGAAAGCAGGATGGAGCACGAGAAAGGGCAAGATTCAAAGGCCAAATAATGCTTGAGTTTGACATGTCAAGCTGCTAACAACATTGCAAAGTGAAACCCAAGTGATTGGATTAACGGTGCGGGTAGTACAAAACATTTTTAGTCTCTGGTTAGAGTGTCCATACCAAGGCTGATTGTAAAGCATAATGCAAAGAATGTACACAAAACACCAGTAGTTCATGTAATGCAACATGTGTCTAAAATATGGCTCGAAATGCGAATGTATCATGCACACCCCGAATGAAGCTCCGAGATTATGCAGCCCAGTTAAGCACTAAGCGAGGATAAGAGGAGAAATGCACAAGTTGATAGTCAATCTTAGTTCCCAGCTTAGGCGAGTGGGGCCGAGTTGGGCTCTAAACCAACTCCACAAACCCTTAAAAAACATGCTTTAAACTCAGATCTGATCTTCAGACTGCAACAAAACTCCAAAGAAGTACTCCAAAACTACATGCAAGATGGAAAACCCCAAAAACCAGAAACCACGAACAAGTAGACTAAGGTATGAAGCCCGAATCAATGCAAGTAGAGCACGATAAACAAAATAACCATTATGACACACAACAAAATCGGATATCATGCCGGAAGCCGGAAAAAAATGCATAAAACACCGATGAGTGTACGAATCCACAATATCCGCTCTAATACCATGAAAGAGGGTTTAAAACCCATAAGCGAGGATCACAAGGGACGACGTGCACATCAATGGACGTGTGAATGACAGCGTGAAGAGATCTCGGGAGGAGCGAGCATCAACCGAATGTGCATGCAAAGATTTGAAACACGGGTAGAACCTGGTTAAGCCATAAAACTCTCCTCTATCTCATAGATCAAATGGGGTGTACATATAGGAGGTGTTGAGTAACCCCCAATGCTACAATCATGACAACTCGAGTAGAGAGGGGGAGTTACATTCCTAGAATAGAAGTGTAACTCCCAATGATGCACTAACGCACTGACATGTAAGAGAATCTCATAATGACCCCTAAATGACACATGGACCTACGATCTCACCTAAGTGAGATGACTCACCTAATGATGTGGAAAATAATACACACCAATAATGAATTAAACTATTCAATGATATATTGATATATATATATATATATATATATATATATATATATTAATCCTATCAATTTTCTTAAATATAACCATATGTTACACATGTTATGTGAGATAATCATGTTTGAAATGTTTCTTTGACATTTTAGTAGGTAGTTAATTGTAAATTTCTCACCTTTTAAAAGAGTAAAATAGTTTTTAAATTAGAAAAATTTCTTTTGAATATTTGGAATGCAAGAACAATTCATTTTCATGGCTTTTTAATTCTACAATATTACTTATGTTGTCATCTCTAAATTGAAGTAAAAACATATTTTTGGAAGAAAAATAGATAGGTTTGTATTTTAATTATTTAAAAGTTTGACAAGTGATGTACACGGGGGACAAGACTATAAACCATAATTTGGAACCTGTCATTTCAAGATGAATTATAAGTCTTAAGTGGAGTTTCAACATATTGAGCTACATTGGTATGAACTAGATGTGATGGTAAAAAAACATAAAATTAATAATATATAAACTCTATCCTCATAAATAAGAATCAAGCACATAATTTGAACATAAAAAGACCATAAAATTCTAGTAATGATCTATGTAATGCTAAGCTAATTCGATTTTTTTTTCAATGTGATGATAAATATTGAATTTATTGTTCCATTAAAATTTGGCTTTAATTTTTGTTTAATTGATTCAATAGGTTGTAAATATGCACATGATTGTTACAATAAAGATACTTTTATACCAAGAGATAGTGGTCTTATTTTTAGTTTTAGAACAAGCGTGAGACTTAGCTTCTTGACAGGTTTAGATTTACTATCACAATTTTTCCTTATTTAGTATAAATATCTCCATATAATTAATTAGATCTATAGAAAATTTGGATCGATTTTTCTTGTTTCATCATGGTCATATTTTTTCTTAATCCATATCAGTCCCTATTTTTATCCACATCAATTACCTAGCCTCAATCATAGTATTTCATATAAATATCACATTTATTTGAATAAATTTCTCTAATATTTCACATGCCTTATCTATCTTGCCGCCACGTTTTACATCCATATCTACTAAGGCACTCACAATATCTATATTTGATTTAAATTGACATCGAGGAATCTCTTTGAAACACCTTAATACTTCATCTTCAACCATCATTATTCCATGCCTTGTAATCATTTCATTCTATGAGACCACATATTGTGTTGGAATTATTATAGGAATGTGTGTGTAACGCCCACATTTTTTCCAATCAAACCCACGATAAACCTGATAGAAAACTGCGAAAATTATGGAATAATTTTTTTAAAAAAGGTTTCATGGCATTATCAAAGATTTAATCAAATACGGATTATAAAATTTTGTAAAATTACAAGGCATCGGAAAATAATTATCGACTGATTAAGATTTCCCAAATTTTCAAAATTAATATTACATTTGATTCTTTCACTAACAAGGCTCCAATATTTTAGTTAAATAATCTTCATTAGCCTTTCAAAACATAAATCCATTAATCCCTTTTAAATTAATTTTATTTAAGGTACAAAATAAATTTTAAATTAAATCATACTAGGATAATAATCTTGCATTGTTAAATGCATGCAATAAATAATAAATTCCTTATTCTAAAGGGGGCAAGTGCAAAACTTAGTCTAATCCCTTGGCCCCATTTAACATTACACACCCATCTTTTATTTAAAACATTCCCACCTAAAAACCCCATCACTTAAGTGATGTAGGGTGCATCCTACACCATTAGATCTAATCTTTCCTAGCCCTTAGATTTAGGTTTGACAAAAGTAACCCTAGATATCCTTATGGGTTCTTTTATATTCATTTTCTAATTCTAATCTCTCATTTCTCTTGTTTGGATTGGCATGTTAAGGAAGGAGGAAAGAGGATATAGCCATCGAAGGAATCTCATGCTCTTGGGTGATTTCTAACAAGAGGAGTTAGTTTTAGTATCCCCTCTCCTAGGGTTTGTTTAAAAAGAGAAAATCTAGATTGATATAAAATATTCATTATTGTAGAACGATTTATCTTGTATTCACTTTATTTGGGAAAATGGGGATTTGTCCCCTTCTATAAATTCGGTTTTCTCCCCTTTTTGTGGAGTAAAACGTTCATTGAGGGTATATACTTGTGTATATATATAACTTAAAATATATTTAAATAGATATACAAATTTATTAGGCTATTGAAACCTATTTTTTTAAATAATTAAAGAATACACACACACACACACAGACACACACACACACACACACATACTCTAAAGGGATGATTAAAAATTCCTTGGTGTGTATATATTTTAGAAGGAACAACGTCGTGGCCGTGGATAGGAAAGAGAACATAATCTATGTACTCTAAAGGGATGACTAAAAAAATGCCTTGGTCGCATTTAATTTGGAGTGGCCACATAAAATAAGGGAACACAATAATGGCTTTAGTGGGGAGTTACAAATTATTAGGGGAAGGGGCACCAAAAGAAAATATGAACCCACCCCCTAATATATTAGTATGATCATATTATAAAATTTGAAATTATGAATATGTATATTAATTATATAATAATAATATAATAGATATGCATTTATTAATGGTTTCCCATTAAAACATAGGGTGATTAATAAAGTGGGGAAAATTACACCTTACAATTGTGAAAATTTAAGGGTAATTATTTTACCTCCAGCTAAGAAAATATAGTAATGCATAAATTTGTGTATTGCTCAACTTTAACAATCTATCACATTCATCTTCATTTATGTAATTATTTTAAGGATTTAATCAATTGTGGTTAATCCATTTTCTTAATTCAAATCCTATTATAATAATGAGGACATTATACTACAAAAAATAATTTCATGCATTCCCTCTTATACATCATTTGAGTAGGGGAATACTAAACATACCCAAATGAAATATATCTAATTCAAACTGGATTACCACTAGTGCTAAAATACTCAACACTCCATTTTCATTCAACTTGGATAACATTAGTAATTAAAACAATCTCTACTTTCATTTCAAAGTAGTTACAAGTAGTCCCATTTGGATAAAGAAATTCAAGTCATAATAATTCATCTACAAGAAACTAACTGATGGATAAAGTTACATCCAACTTACTATAAGTAAATTTTACTAGTTCAGGTATATTACTAGTGCAAGATGCAAATTTACATACATTTTTCCAAAAGGCTACTTCATCCAATTAGTTCCACCATCTTCATCAAGCCATGCACACAACAAAATGGGGGAGTAGGCAACGCTTTCCACCCAACCAAAATATCCAATGAGGGAGAGAAGCCTTCTTCCTCATTGCCCCCGAGCCCCAACAAGGAAGCAATGAGGGCTATTAGACAACCATGGAAACTCAAAAATGGCTTCCACACACACATTCAATCAAGACATTTGATGCAATAATACAATACCAATTTTACTACAAGACAACAATATCAAAACACAAAGGCTTCATA